>JASUAD010000009.1:14200000-14570000 GCA_037013555.1 Sextonia rubra
GAAGCATGGACACGGACACGAGACACTGATACGACATGACACGGACACGCCGACACGGCATTTCTCAAAAAAGTAGGACACGGACACGTCGGGGACACGTTAATAATATATATATTTATATATATAATCATCTACTAAAAAAATAATATCATTTTAACTTTTTAAATCAATTTAGCAATTAAAAAACAAAAATTCAAGTACCAACTAACAAACATATAAACTTATCAAATATCAATACAACACTAAAACATAATTCATAATCATTAACTATGAAATATCCATAGTTCCATAAAATCCATATAAAGAAAAGGGCAGATCATCTCTTTTCTCTCCCTTAAAAAAAAAAAAACAAAACAAAACAAAAAGCAAAAAAGAAGCTAATCTTGAGGCCTAGTCTTTAGTGCAACATTTATTTGTCTTTTGCTTGTGACATGATTGATATTTACAATCATATATTTTTCCATGGTATAAAATTGTCATATATCAAGTTTACAAGTTTTAATAACCACCTGTTAATAAAGTTTCTAAGAGATATTAGCCACATGTTTATTTTTTAGTCATAGACACGGGCTAAGAATTGTGGGACACGTTGCAAAAAGAGTGTCAAACAAGTGTCTGAAATTAAGATTTTTAGTTCTTAATTATGGACACGGCTAAATAGTATTGGACACGTATCCGAGAGTGTCCGAGAAGTGTCGGTATCCGACACGTGTCCGACACGGACACGTCACTTTCTTAGAAGTGTCCGTGCTTCTTAGAATACAAGTATCGTATCAGTCCGATATGGATACATTGGGCTTGTATAGGTATCATAGTAGATGGATCATCATGGATAATTGGAGCTTAAAGCTCATTAAAATGAAAAACACTGAGGTAGCCTGTACTGACCGAAGATGGATATATCATCTCAGATTTTAATCCTTTATTTATTGGCAGAAAGGCTTGTTACTATCTTCTTCATTATTCCTGACCTTTAAAAAAACACAGTAATATTCATCCTGACATTTTCTGATGCATTTCTCATTTTCTCAAATATACTGTGGATCATGGATCATTATAAACTTAGTCATACATTGTTAACATCAGCTTAGCAGACGGTGTTGACAAGCAAGCTCAACGCTAAGTAAATATGTATAATAAATTTGTGTGTATGCATATATAGATTTATTTAAGTGGGTATTTTGAGAATAAAGGTGCCTTGTTGTTCTTATCTTTCAGATTGAAAAGACAGTCCTGTTTTTGTTGGAACAACAAGGGCTTCTTGCAAGCAGGATTGAAAAGCTAGGAGAACAGCATGCAATTCTCCAGCAACAGCCAGTTATATCACAGATATTTGAATTACGAGAATCATATAGAGCTATTGGACAGGATCTTCTGAAGCTACTGTTTTTTGTTGACATAAATGCTATTGGTCTGAGGAAGATACTAAAGAAGTTTGACAAACGCTTGGGGTATAGATTCACAGATTATTATGTGACTACCCGTTCAAACCACCCTTATTCCCAACTGCAACAAGTGTTCAAGCATGTGGTAAATACTTTCATTTCAGATTTGTAGTCTTCTATTACTTTATTAAGAACGTGAAAATAATTACTTCACCTATAGATTGGATCATTATCTTCTTGCTATTTATATTCAAAGATAATGAAAATGTTAGTAATATACATGTATTTATATTCGAAGATAATGTGTATGTTATATACATGAACCATCAAACATGACTTATAAGTGCTAATTATTTTTCACATGGACTGTACTTGTGAAGGCATAAACTAAAGAATAGTGGAAATGCAGGGCATAGGGGCTGTTGTTGGAGCATTGTCTCGCAATCTTGCTGATCTTCAAGATCGTCAAGGAAGCTATTGGTCTATTTATGATCAACCAGCTGTTCCTCTGCAGGTTTTAATTCTTGTTCACTTACCCTGTGGAGTACTCAAATATTGTTCTTTAATTATGTTAAAAAGTTCAGTTTTTGTTTGTGAGGGTAATCTACTTGTGTGCCTCCAGGAACCTGTAATCGATTCAATTAAAGCAGCTGTAGACAGGCTAACAAACTCAACAAACTTCCTACAGTTCTTGGGACAACATGCACTTATCATGCAAGAAGAGTTGCCCGCACCAGTTGAAGATCACATTGATGAAGAGAAATATCATTTTATGTCACTTCTCTTGAACTTGGTGAATACGTTCCTGTATATGGTTAACACTTATATTATTGTCCCAACAGCAGATAACTATGCGTTGAGTCTTGGAGCTGCAGCGACAGTTTGTGGTGTTATAATTGGGTCAATGGCTGTTGCTCAGGTGTTTTCTTCTGTGTATTTTAGTGCATGGTCAAATAGATCATACTTCAAACCACTTATTTTTAGCAGTATTGTTCTTCTCTTCGGCAATCTCTTGTATGCATTGGCTTATGATCTTGATTCTATTGCTGTTCTTCTAATTGGTCGCTTGTTCTGTGGGTAAGTAACCTTTTTGTTATTCTTATTATTTGATTCATATCCATGTTTACATGTTTACCTTCTAAAAACAGTTTTTTTTTCTTTTAATTCAATTTGCTGCTGTTTTCAAATAAATCAATGCTTCTTAACGTTTGTGGAGCAGATTTGGAATTGATTGGTAGTGAAAAATGTTAGATATATGATTGTGCTGCTGCTATTGTGCGACATCAGCTTTTCTCCTGTTCTTGCTTATGGCTAGTCTAGAAAGTAATAGTAGGGATGATGCCATACTCGGATTTCATAAATAATTCTGGATTATGTCATGGGTACAAACATAAACCTGGGAGCCAGGGACACAAGAAAGAAGGGATAGTGAAGCAAATAAACAGCTATTTTCTGATCTTATGAAATTTTTGACAGCAAAGATATCTGGTAGATCCTTGGGCTGCCTGGTTTACAAAATGGTTATGTGTAATGGAAACTATTTGTATGCATGAACTTCTTTGTTTCCACTGTATCTGTTAGTTGAATTTTGTTTTAGAAACTGCAAATGTCCTACACTTCTTTTTTCCAAAAATAAAAAAACTGAATGCAGCCTACAAACTTGTAAGCTTCAAATGCAGTTTCTGTAGCTAACAATAATTGGTATTGTAGTTATTTTCTTTCTTTTTCTTTTTCTTTTTTTGTTTGCATGGGATGCTTGAGCATCCCCAGACCCAGACCCCGCTAGGCGGGAGCCTCGTGCACTGGGCCGCCCTTTTTATGGGATGCTTGAGAAAGAATGGGATAGGGTGAGGCTTCCTAGTAATTTATTGGCCTAATTTATTTTGACATGCCTATAGCACATAATGCCCATTATAATAAAATTCTTTCCTTTTCATATTCATAATATTTGGAAATATGTGTCTCCATAGTTAGAAATAGTAGTACAGCTTTTCTTCTATTGGACCTTAGTTGAGTCTGTTTTGTATGGCATCTCTAAAGTATTTTATATTGCATATTACATCCTTGGCATGATGATATTGGCATCAAATGCAGGTTGGGTTCTGCAAGAGCTGTTAACAGGCGCTACATTAGTGATTGCGTTCCCCTGAGCATTCGAATGCAATCTTCTGCTGCATTTGTCAGCGCCAGTGCTCTTGGGATGGCATGTGGCCCTGCTCTTGCAGGTGTACTTCAAACTAAATTTAAGATATACGTAATCACTATCAATGCCAACACTTTACCTGGTTGGGTTATGGCCCTGGCATGGTTTGCATATTTAATTTGGTTGTTGATTTCATTTAAAGAACCTCCTCGTGATATTGAAGAGAATCATTCACCACAGCAATCTAATACAGGTAACTTTCTTTTCTTGTTGCGTATTCAGTATTTAAAGAAACAATCTGAGCTTTTATGTGTCTTGTGGACTGTGTATTATGTTCAAAGTAATGCTTTTACAATCTAGCATGTCACTTCTAAAAACTTCCTCAGGCTTTGGCTAAGTTCTCAGTTGCGGCACAATCTAGCATGTCACTTCTAAAAACTTCCTGCCGAGTCTCTATCGGTCTTGCCAAAAGCACCCTTGATAGATTCCTTTATTTTTCTCCCATACTAGAGCTGCTTATAGATTTCTTCTTATATACCCCAATTCTATGCTTCCTTCTAGTTGGGATGAGACAGATGGGGCAAACCTTAGATGATGATAATGTTACTCATTCCCAATTCTATCATTGTTACTGCACAAATCTACATTAGCTATAGTTTCTGGGCCATGTTCTCTACCATTTTCTCTGTTATTTACCTAATTTTCAGCTCCATAGAAAGCAAATGTTTTATTACCATCTTATAGTATTTCCCCTTTAAACAGAGTGGCACTCAATGATCACATACTCCACAGCATTTCCCCTCCTTGCATACCTTGCAATAATCCTTATTACAATATCCTTACCATCCCCACGTTGATCGAAGTATTGGAACCTAGCACATTGAGGCATCAATTGGTTTTCTGGTTTAACTTGGTTCTCCATCAAACTCGTATTTGCTAAACTTAACTCTGGTATTTTTTTCTTTGTTCTTGTAAGTTCTAAACCATTTTACTCAAGATACTTTCTACAATTCTCACTTAGTATTTACTATTTTTCTTCTTCTACTAATTGGTGTTGGATTTGGTGTGCATTAAAGCACATTTTTCCTCACTTTTAAATGCACTTGTTTTTCTCCCCTTTGCTTCTCTTTATTCTTCTAGAGTCGCATATCGGTTATGGAGAACTCTTTATGAGGGTTTATTAATGATTCCTCATACACGTCTATTGTTTGTCTTTATAGTGGGTTAAGTGGTGGTAACCACTCAAGTGCACGCACCGGCCTGTTGTGTTGTGCCATCCATGGGCGGGTCGTGTGAGGCGAGGTGGGTAGGCTAGGCGTGTAGGGCAGGTCGAGTCGAGCCGGTCTGGGGCCGTCCGATTTGATCCAGGTTAGGCAGGCCACCCATGCGGGTCGAGAATGCAGGCTAGTCCCCTTTGTGGGTTGGGCCTTACTCCGCACGTGTATTTTTGGGCCAAACATGGATCCAAATCTGGATACACTTATCAGTAACCCATTTTTTTCTTTCTGTTGAGTAGCCATTTGTGTAACGTCTCTCCAGTTATGAGGAGTTATGTTGCATTGATCATTGCGCAGAGTTTACTCCGTGCATTCATTGCGATTGGCGTAACTCCCTCTTGGTTGCTAACCTGGGAACCCTAGGGGTCTGGGGTATGCCTGCCTGCACAGTCGAAAGATCTATCCCTACATCTGCAACTTCTACAAAAAGTCACTATTTTGCATTCAGCGAGATTTGTGTGCCTGTAAGTCAGATCTTTCAAAGATCTTCTTGCGCGTACGCTTGTGAAAACTCTGTTATTCGGTCTACAATAGCAACAGTTATGTTGCTTCTCTAATCTTGCTGCTGCTGTGGGTCTACAAAATTGGTCCCTAAGGGATTAAGTAGTCTCCTATTAATTGAGTGCATGATTGAGGAGATTCTAATAACGGAAGCTGTCTTATCCTAGGGCAGACGTTGACAAGTCCATCTATACTTGTGTGGAGGTGAAATCTGTCTAAAGAAAGCATCTTTAGAGATATGATTCGGCTGCAATTGTTTTGGTGATCTATAACATTTTCCTCAATTAGTTGATTTTGAAGCTAATTTCAGTAATCCGCATAAACCAAAACCCAACAATCGGCACCACATTCATCTACAACCAGCACAGACCAATGAACCACATGTAGGATATTTGTTGTCACATGTTTGTAACTGGTGCAAATAAGGGGTCAAAGTGGACACTTCATCAATCCAGCTATGATCAGGAACTCAGCCATCTTGTCACTCTTAATCTCTACATTTTTACCTTCACAGATCTTACATTCTCAACCCAATATAACCATTATGTAGTGGAGTTTTTTCCTTCAATATATGCCAAGTCAACTAACTTTCCTTCGTCCTAGCCCCCTGGGCCTCCCTGAGAGTTGAGAGTACTGTTTTCTGAGTATTGTCATGTGAACGCATAGACCACAAGACTTTCTCTCTTGGAATTGGTTGGGATCTTAAATAACCTAAATAAATAACAACAGATCAATATCAATCCCTTAGATTACAATCAATCCCAATCTATATTTTATAAAAATATCAAGTACAGTTATCCTATGGTTTATACATTTTTGCAATAATACTTAAAATACCATCGTCTTTAGAACTACAAAATAGTGTCATTATCTATCAAATCCAATTTGCTTCTCATAATTATTATATCCTGGTCATAGATGTTAATCTATTACTCTCTTGTAAGTATAGAGCTATGTAATTTGCAAACCTATTTCGTTTATTTTTATACATTGAGACCAAAGTGTTACTTTTCTCCGTCATATTTTGGCTGATCGAATTATATTTTGGTTATTCAAACCAATTCAATTTCGCACAAGACACAGATACAATGGGTTAGATTCGAATAAGTATAGTTAAAAATCTACCTTCTGGGCTCAGTTATTCTAGATCATATTTTTGTTTCCCTTCTAACAATTGTATCATTTCATAATTTTTTTGTTTCTTTCCCTATTTATTACATTTTTCTACCAAGTCTTATTCTGAGAGGTACCTGTTTCAGAATTTATTGAGAGGTTTATATTTCAGGCTCGTGTGGGAACCCGTCTTCAATCCAGCCACTTCACTCACTACACCATCCCCACTCCCCTACTTAATTGGCATGCACTTAACTCACTCCAAGTTGGATTGAATTTCGTAAGTGTAACTAATAAGCCATTAAAATTTGAGGCTATCAATCTGATGGCCGGGATGATCCATATGGGTTTGATATTCTTTTTCCAAGCTCTAATCAGAGAGAGAGAGAGAGAGAGAGAGAGAGAGAGAGAGAGAGAGAGAGAGAGAGAGAGAGAGAGAGAGCCTGCTCATTTTTCTGTTTCGGGGTACATGAAACTTATGCATCATCTGTGCCAGTTTCTACCATCAAACTTTGGATATTTCTTAATGATTATACTCCAGATGTGTGACTAACGGACTGTGGATCTTATCACCAACAGAACAAGTCGAAATTTATGAGATTGAAAGAGGCCTCACAAAGCCATTGCTCTTAGATGATGATGAAAATAAGCAACTTGATGAAGATGAGGACAAATATTGTGAAGATAATGAAGAATCTCTTGAAGAATCACACAAGCCTGCTACTTCATTCGCATCAGCATATAGATTACTAACGCCATCTGTGAAGGTGCCTTCAAATTATAGTGGATTATTTTGAATAGAGTTGATTATGTATATGGTTGTTGCCGTTTTAATACCTAATACGACATAATTGCCTTTCTCAAGCTTTTGGCTGTAGATTTACATTTTCATCTTGTTTAAAATATTTGCCAAAACTAAACGGCTGAACTTTCTCCTACTGTATGTTTATTTTGTTATAGACATTCCTGGAAATTTTATACACATACCTAGAGTAAGAAATTGAATTATGACACAAATATAATGCTTCCTCATGTTAATATAATATGAGGTGCGGATATGTTTAAGATTTGTTGACAGTTTCACAAGCCAATCAGATATCTACGTTATGCAGACGTCCTTGATTTCTCCTATACATCCTTCTTCTTAGTACTTTTTATCTGAAGCTATTGCACTGTATAAAGTATAATGGCCTCTAACTTTGATATTGTCCCAAAAAATTTCAGGCACAGCTGTTGATTTATTTTATGCTCAAATATGCAATGGAGATTTTGCTTTCTGAATCGAGTGTTGTTACCTCATACTACTTTAATTGGACAACTAGTACAGTGGCAATTTTCCTTGCATGCCTTGGTATAACAGTTCTTCCAGTAAACATAATCGTCGGCAGCTACATTAGCAACATGTTTGAGGACAGGTAAAATTTTTTTTCCTTTTATGAAAGATTAGACAGGTGAAGTTTTAGACAACATTTCAAAAAAAAAAAAAAAAAAGAAAGAAAAGTTTTAGACAGAAGTCAGGATATTGATATTTTTTTAATGGTATTAAAAGAAGTAGCAGAACTAACCGTAACTACAAAAGGTGATATGGATTCCTACCCCCTTTAAATAAAAAAAGACAACATCCTAGTGGGCTAACAATCCTGCTTATACCAACAGCAGAGGCCACAGAATCAACATTTAGTGTAGACCTCCGGAAACCCCACTGAATGAAAACACTTTTACAAACCTTGAGCCTCGTAGGACACTTGTTTGACATTGAACTTACTGGTACAGAATATCTTGGGCCAGCGCCTGAATATTTAGTGGAAGGATACTTGTGTAATACAACAGTTGCCCAGGCCCTAGGCAGGCTAATGTCAGGCTAATGTATTTGGCTACCTTGTTAGTGTACCATGAACATCGTAATCAAAGACTTGTGGAGATTTAGTACAAAAGCTTGGTGTAGCTGGTCCAGTGGGAGGCCACCTCCCATTAATGAAAATGGAGGTTTTTCACCGCCTACACCAACTCAGAAGTGTCCCCTTCAACAGGAAGAATGGAGTCCTCTGGGAATTTTATAACCATGCAAGGTGTACAGTTGGATTCCGCTAGTGGTTCTGAATGAGATGTTGAAGTTGCCAACATCATAGCTTGGCATGTGACTAACATTAAACATTCTCCCTGATCATCTTGGAATGCTACATCAACAATAGGACCAAAACAGCCATCAAAGTTGGGTTTGAGATTGCTTTGGGTGGTGGGTACCATAGAATGGGTCTCTTGCTAAGTGGCTGCTCTTTGTTGTTAGCTGATTAAGTTTTGGTTTCTTTAGATCTGCCAAGTCCTGGACCTGGACCACCTCTGTGAAGCAGCGCAGAAAAAGAAGATTAGCTAATAGGCTAATCTCCAAGCCAAAAGGCTTAGGGATAGAATGTCTAAGTGCCTTATCGAAGACAAACAAACTCTCTCAACTGACAACCAATTCAAAATCTTTATTCAATATTAAAGTCTATTTCTCATGAAGAGATTACATCCTTATTTATAACTAAGACATCATCTAAGAAAGGAAACAACTAATTCTAAACAAATAAGAAGTCCTAAACCAAATATGACTAGACTTGCCAAATATTAATAAAGCAACTAAAACAACTACTAATAATATAACTTACTCTAATCTACTGTACTTTGGGCTTGCGAGTGTAGACTTTCAGATGGGACCCATTATTATGGCCTGCATCAACTCTCCCCGGCTTGAAAAAACTCGACTTCGGTGAGTTGCTAGCTTGGTACTACTCATATAAATCGAGATTGATTCTTTGAAAATCTATAGCCTTAATCCAGATAGCTTCAGAGAATGATTTGCCTTTTCACTTGACAAGGAATTTGTGAAACCCTTTATTCTTGGTTGAAATGATCTGATCATCAAAAACATCTTCAATTTCATCTGGAGGAAATTGATGGAAAGGGAGGCAAAGAGCATGTTCCTCAAAGGATTCATCATTGTGATGCCCGTGATAAAATGTCAAATCTTCAACATTAAAGGTAGAGCTGACATTCATGTCGGAAGGAAGGTTGAGAACATATGCATTGGAACTGATTTTCTTCAAAATCTTGAAATGACTTGCACTTCGTGGATGTAATTTCTTGTATTTACCTGCAGGAAATCGTTTGGGCTTCAAACGAACCATTACCATATCACCTTCGACAAACTCAACATGGCGTTTGTGAGAATCCGCATGCCTTTTATATGCTTCATTACTTGTATCGATTTGCCGGCGAACTTCATTATGAACATCTTTCATATGTTGTACAAATTGTTCAACATTCGGACTTGATCTAAAGTCAACTGGTAACAGACTTAAATTAATAAGAAGACGTGGCTTGAAACCAGTGACAACTTCAAATGGTGATCTCCCTGTTATTCTGTTGACATAATTATTATAGGCAAACTCCGCCATGGGTAAAATAAGACCCCATGAAACAAAATGTTCTCCAATAAGGCATCGAAGAAGATTTCCCAAACTATGATTGACAACTTCTGTTTGGCCATTAGTTTGTGGATGATAGGCACTTGATATTGGAGCTTAGTGCGCATCATGTGCCATAAAGTCTTCCAAAAGAAACTCATGAACTTCGTATATTTGTCAGACACTATTGTTTTAGGAAGGCCATGCAGACGAATAACTTTTTTAAAGAAAAGAATTGCAATCTTCTTGGCATCTGCTGTGTGAGAATAAGGAATAAAATGTGCCATTTTTGAGAAACGATCCACGACAACAAATATAGAATCTACCTTTCTTGCTATTTTTGGTAACCCTAAGACAAAGTCCATGTTCAAATATTGCCAAGGTGCATGTGGAATAAGAAGGGGCTGATATAAACCTGTATTCTTCTTTTGACCTTTTGCAAGTTGGCATACTCTGCATAATTCACAAATTCGGGCAACATCTGTTTTTAAGCGTGGCCAAAAGAAACGATCTTCCACAATAACCAATGTTTTATCATGCTCAAAATGTCCACTGCATCCGCCATCATGTAACTCACGTATCATAAATTCACGGATAGATGTAGCGGGCAGACATAATTGATTTCCACCAAAGAGAAATCCATCATGAAGAGAAAACTTTGGATGTTCTGAAACTTCACCATTTAGAAGATCTGTATAAATGCAACCAAAGTCATGATCAGCTGCATATTCTCTGCGTATTTCTTCAAAGCCAGGAACATTGACGGAAATTGTCATAAGAATGTGAATTCAATGACCCAAAGCATCTGCGACTTTATTTTCCATACCAGATTTATGACGCGGAACAAAAGTAAACTCCTGTAGGTATGCACTCCATTTGATACGATTGGCGCTCATCTTCTTTTGAGAATTTAGGTGTTGCAAGGCTTCATGGTCAGAGTATAAGACAAACTCTTTTCCAATGAGATAATGACGCCAACAGCGAAGAGCTTGAACCACTACATAATATTCCATATCATAAATAGTATACTTCTTACAGGATTCATTTAACTTCTCACTGAAATAAGCAACTGGATGATCGTTTTGACTTAAGACTCTGCCAATATCGACGTGGGAAGCATTACAACTAACTTCGAAGAACTTGTCAAAGTCTGGAAGTTTTAAAACTGGTGCCTCAGTCATTTTTCGCTTAATCTGCTCAAATGCTCGAGAGGCGGCATTGGTCCAAGTGAACTTTCCTTTTTTCATACAGTCAGTTATAGGGGCTATGATGGTACTGAAATTACAAATGAACCTCCTATAAAAGGTAGCTAAGCCATGGAAATTGCGTACCTCATGTATAGAAGTGGGAATGGGCCAATCAAGGATTACTTTGACTTTATTTGGATCAGGTTCAACTCCTTGGGCCGGGACAACAAAGCCCAAAAATACGACTTTGGAATCCAAAAATGTACACTTTTTCAAATTAATGTAAAACTTTTCTTTTCGAAGTGCACGTATGACATACCTCATATGATCGAAATAAGCTTCTTTTGATTTGCTAAAGATTAAAATATCATCAAAATATCCCACAATAAATTTGCCAAGAAAAGGTCATAGAAGCTGAATCATCACTTTCATAAAAGTGCTGGGAGTATTCGTTAGACCGAATGACATGACCAACCATTTGTATAATCCATCTTTGGTCTTAAATGTTGTTTTCCATTCATCTCCAGGCCGAATATGGAGTTGGTGATATCCGCTCTTGAAATCAATCTTGGAAAAGATAGAAGATCCAGACATCATATCAAGCATGTCGTCCACTCGGGGAATCGAAAACTGATATTTGATGGTAATTTTGTTAATTGCTCGGCTATCAACACACATTCGCCAAGAACCATTTTTCTTCGGTGTTAAGAGGGCTGGAATTGCACAAGGACTCATGTTTTCTCGAACATAACCTTTCTTGAGTAAGTCTTCAACCTGTCTTCGCAATTCGGCATGCTCAGCGGGGCTGATGCGATAAGCAGGTAAATTAGGAAGAGTAGATCCAGGGATTAAATCAACGGCATGTTGTATGTCCTGCATAGGAGGTAGCTCATTAGGAAGCTCTACTAGAATCAAATCGTGAAAATCATGGAGCAATGACTTGATTTCTGGTGGCGTAGAATCCTATTGTTTATCATCTGCTTCTTGGGTTTCTTTAGGAAGAAGAGCATAAACAACTCCTTGGTCTTTGCTTTCCATTTCAAACTTCCTCATGGAGAGACCATGAGGGTCTGATGGGGTGGTAGAAATAGTCGAAGAGGATGTTAATGGAGGCAATGAAAGTAGATCCACCACTTGTCCCTTCCATTTAAAAGAATGAATGTTTTTTTTTCTGATCAGTATGTACCTCGCGATCATATAACCAAGGTCGTCCAAGTAAAATGTGAGCAATATTCATGGAAATAATATCACACCATATATTATCTTCATATATGCCAATTTTAAAATGAACCAAGCAACGATGGGTCACAGGGATTGAATGATCATCTACCAAGTGACCTTGTAAGGCTTTGGGTGCTTTTCAATAGGTAAATTGAGCTTAGTGATCACTTTCTGTGAAACAACATTCATAGCACTTCCTCCATCAATAATTAAATTGCATAACTTACCTTTGCATCTCACGCGTGTCCTGAAGATTGAAGTACGTCGCCAATCTTCTTCTTCTTGCTCATTGGTGAGGAGGAGTCTTTGTATAATAAGGACAGTATCACCTTCTTCTGCACCGGTGGCGGCGTGAGGAGGAGGTTCATATTGAGCCTTTAACTGTGGATCCAGCTAAGCTTCTGATTGGACGTGGTCAGGAGGAAGCTCCATCTCAAGATGCTCATCATAATCTTCTGACAAATAAGGATCTTCATTGCAATAATAAAGATTGCGAACCTGAGGGCATGCATTAACAAAGTGCCCTGGTTGACCACATTGGTAACAACCATCAGTTTGTCGATCCTCATGAGGAGATCCACGATTCCGCATATCTTGCTCCGTGGCACTGTTCCCCTTTGATTTTGAGCAAAAGGACGCTGATTGGGGTGATTGTGCTGCTGTTGTGGAGGTGGGCGATAACCTGCTGGTGGAGCACGGTTAGATTGAGAATTATTGTGATTGGATGGATAACCGGCTGGTGGAGCATGGTTATATTGAGAAAGATTCTGATTGGTAGAACACGAATATTATTCTGAAAGGCGGGTGCTCAACGAGTCGTTGACTCCTCAGCTTGAGTGCCAAATCGTCTCAAAGTGGATAACCCCAATTCTAGTTCAACCTGTTTTGCCTTATTATAAATATCATCAACATTTTTAAAATAATGCATAAGGACTTCACGTCTTATTTCATCTCGTAAACTAGTTTTGTACTAGTTGACTAGCATGAAATCATTATCTTGAAATTTACACCGAATAACATAATCATTGAATCTCTCTGTGTACTCATCCAGTGATAATGTGCCTTGCTTGAAAATAAAATATTCTTGCTGAAGGAAACTTAAATAATTGGAGGGCAAGTATTTACTTTCAAGCTTTTCACGCATATCATCCCACTTGATAATAGCAGGGCGTCCCATAACAAGATTGTTGTGTTCAACGCTGTGCCACCAATTTGTGCTGAACCTTTAAGTTTGGCTTTGACAAAAGCAACACGCTGTGCATCATCCATATGATACCAAGAAAAATAATCTTCAAGAGAATTGAGCCAGTCAATGAAAGCCTTTGGATTGAGACGACTGGAGAAATCAGATATATCAATTTTGACTCGCTTTGTGATATCATCTATTTTCAGTGCGACAGGTGCGTCTGCAGAATCTTTTTCAGTAAAAGGGCGCTGAATGAAATCATGAATGGATTCTTGCTGGCCTGTTTTTGCTTGCCGGCTAGTATTTTGTTCATTTCTAGCGCTAGAGGATGCATCTGCAGCAGGAAGCCTCTGTGAGCTGCGGGACAGTTCTTCCAACGCATGTATTCTTTCAGATAACTCTATTAACATGGCATCACGTTAAGGATCAGAAAATCTGCCCCGATATGATTGACCGCTTCGAGTTGACATTGCTTCAAGTAGACTGCTGGTTTTTTTTTTTTTTTTTTTGTGCTGCTGTGGACCTGGGATGAGTCAGGTCAGGCCCGGACTGAACCCAAAAGTGATTTGGTCTTGGATGAGACTCGGGTCAACAGTTTTGGCCCACTGCATGCGGCCTAATTGCTTAAAGCTCTCCCTCGTGCTATAGTAATGATAGAAAAGAGAGAAACAGAGAGAAGGTTCTTCTCTTCTGCTACAGAAATGAAAGGAAATAGAGGAAGGTGTCTAGAGCTTATCTGTGCGGCTGTAAGGCTAAGTCAGCCATGCGGCTGCTGCAACGTCTAGCGATGGCGAAAGCAGGAGGAGGAGGGGCTGGGCCTGCGGTGCTAGAGTCTGGCGACCGACTGCAAGTGGCCTGATGTCGTCGGTGTACGGTACGTCCTCTACCATGTTCTCTTCTTCTCTGTCTCGTTCTATTCTGCTTTGCTCTCTTTTTTTTTTCTGGGTTTGGGGATGGATGACAGCGACCGAGGGGGTGGGTCTGATATAGGGTTTCCAGTGAAGAGATGGGTTGGTGTGGTGCGGGTTGCGTTGGAACAGGGGTGCGGGCGAAAGAATTGAGGGTTGGTGGAAGAGTTTCGGTGGCTGCGGGAATGGATTTGGGTGTCAGTGGAAGGGGGTATCGTTAGGGTTGGGGGATTTGGGTTTTCGGATGGTGGATTAGGGTTGAGAAAAAAAAGGCCGGTTGATGTCAGTGATGGGTTCCGATGGAATTTTAGGAGATGCGAGATGTTCGAGTTGCCGGTGAGGGTATGTAATGGGTTCAGCGGTTCGAGGGTCTGTGTTGGGTTGTGGATGGGGTCTGTGGAGGGTATGGAGATGGTATGGAGTGCGGCGGTGATGCGGAAGAGGACTAGGGTGTCGGTATGGTTTGAGGTGGAGTTCTGCCGTAAGAGATTTGATAAAGATGAAGATGACTGACGATGAGAGATGATGACTGGTAGAGAGCAAACGAACGAGAGAGATATGTTACGGGAGAGATATGTTACCTGGAAGCGGTGACCAGGAGATTGGATTTTCGTCTCTGATAACAATTGAAGCAATGCAGAGGAAGAAGATTAGCCAACGCGGATAGAATGTCTAAGTGCGTCATCAAAGAAAAACAAACTTTCTCAACTGAGAACCAACTCAAAATCTTTATTCAATATTAAAGTCTATATCTTAAGAAGAGATTACATTCTTATTTATAACTAAAACATCATCTAAGAAAGGAAATAACTAATTCTAAACAAATAATAAGTCCTAAATTTAATATGACTAGACTTGTTAAATATTAATAAAGCAACTAAAACAAGTACTAATAATATAATCTACTTTAATCTACTGTGCTTTCGGCCTGCGGGTATAGACTTTTAGATGGGGCCCATTATTATAGCCTGCATCACTCTGTCTAGTTTAAACTTAAACAAACTTAAACTTAGTTGTGTCATGGGATTAACCCAACCCTTATTTATAAAAATTCAAAGCACTAAATTTTAACCCAAAAGATATCTCCTTTATCCGAATTAATGGCTCAATAATTTAAAAAGAGGATAAACAATAAAACAAAAGAATCTCTTTTCGTTCTGTTGATCCTCTTAATCACACTAGAGAAACAGGGTAAATGGCAATCACAGACAACTTTTAAATAACAATAAAACCACCAAGAAAATACCTACACTACTAAAAGTCTAACTTCTTCTCTAAACCTTCATTAAAGTGATGTTGCAAAGACTTTCTAGGCTGATGAGTACACAGCAGATGACCCAAATTGTCAAAGGAAAAAGAACCAAGCTAAACGATCAAACTCTATGAAGCACATGTACTTCTAAAATGTATACGTACTCGTACGGAGTAAGTACCCGATATGCGTATGGGTATGGGTATGACAAAAATTGTATCGGACATGGTCAAACATACCCGGTACAATTTTGACTTTGTGGGTATAGAATGGGTACGTCTATGGGTATGGGATGAGTGCATACATGAGTACATCCCTGGTACTCTTGTGAGAGCTTTTTTTTGCTTTTTGGTAAAAGCTTTTGTAAGAGTTTGAAATAGTTAAAATATAATTTTTAACTTTAGCTTTAACCCTTCTTGAGGAACTTAAAACGGAAAAGGCTTTAGTTCTAACTCATCTTCAATGAAAGAAAAAAAAAAGGAAAATAGAAAGGAGGAAGAAGAATAAGGAATGCTAGATTATAAAATATAAAAAAATAAAAATATTGCTGTTCTTTTCTTTTTTTTTTCATTCGGTTGAATTTGTAATGGTATTAAGTAATTATTAGCTTGTTGCCTCTAAGAATTATAATTTATTTTAATTATTAGCATATTGCATTATTTAAATTTTAAAGTATATAATTTTTTATTAGCGTATCCCAGCCGTACCATATCTTGTTTTCTTAAAATTTTGCCGTATATGCATATCTGTACCATACCCGTACTGTACCAGTATTGGTACCCATGCTTCATAACTCTAAGTTAATGTCTAACATTTCACATTTGGACTAATTAGATCTTCTAATAATCTATAAATTAATACTCTCTTGAAATTTATAACTTGCTGCTTTTCAACATTGAACCGAAACCAAAAAGAACATCGAAAAGAGATCATATCACCGGGAAACTGTGACTGATTAGTGTATTGAAATGCTGAATGGGTATTCCTTGAATAATATCTTCTTCCCTCGCATTCAAAAGCATCCTACTAAAAGTTTCAGGCAATATTGCAATCAACGTTGGACAAAGGATCAGCCTGACTTTACCCTCGTGTTCTGACATTACCTTTGGGATCCAATAACGGCAAAACAACCTGACAAAGGACACTTCTGTACCCACCTCCATTTTCATGGAAACCCATGCCACCACAAACAGGAATCCAAAATTCCAAATAGACCCATGTTGCTGGCGTTTCTAAAAGTCCAATATTAGATACATGGCCTCAGCCTTTCTACATCCAACATTTAATTGTTGCATGCCACGATAGCTTTCATATTAATTGAGATATTGTTTCATCATATTTGATTTCCTTGCTTTAACTATAATTAATATATTTAAGATATGGATTGTATTTGTTGGGTGAAGTATGCCTACTTTTCAGCAGTTACAAATTTCACGTGTTTCAAACTTTCCACTATGGTACATTTCTTAACTAGCAAAGGTGTGCTAATAATTTTTGCTGGTTGATTATTTTGCAGGCAAATTCTACTGGCATCTGAAATTATTGTATGCATAGGTATAATCCTAAGTTTCCATGTCATAATCCCATATTCAGTGCCACAGTATGTCTTCTCAGCGCTTCTCACATTTGTATCAGCCGAAGTCCTTGAAGGTAAAGTGATCTATAATCTCATATTTAAAAAAATAATAATAACATAAGTGTAAATTTACTGGGCACCAATGTCATGATTTCTATCATTTTGTCATATACTTTTCTTTGACAAGCTAACTGTTCAAACCACACTTCGACCTAGTTACATGTTACTATTATTGGGGGAATATCTACAGACACTTTAGTGTACAATGTGATTAACACAATCACCGCTCAAGTGCTTATCAGAATGCATGCAAGGCAACGCACGCCAAATAATCATGAAAGCAGGGAGAGGAAAAAACATCATCATAAGAAGCTAACAAGCTACAAGATATACGTGGTTTGGCTACAACATGTGATCTATATACACAGGCTATGAAGCACGGACACTCCAAAATGGCCCCCGTATCAGTGTCGGACACGTGTCGGACACGGACACGGCTCGGACACGCCGGGACACGTGTCCGACACGCCCAAAACGTGTCCTGTTTTTTTTTTTAATTTTTTAAATTTCGGACACGGCATGGACACGGGAGGGACACGGGAGGGACACGGCATGGACACGGCATGGACACGGCGGGCCTAAAATGTAATAAAAATATGCTTAAGTTGGGTTAAAATTAGAAAAGAAAAAACGTTGAGGGGGTAAATGCAATTTGCGATAAAACTTATAACCCTAATCGCTCGATCTCCTCATTTCTGGAATTGAAACGAAAGGGGGAAACGAAAAAGGGGAAATGGAGAGAGAGGAGAAGACGCCTGCGCCGCTGCTCGTGGATTCGCTGCCGACAGTGAAACAAAGAAGAAGAAGAAGAAGAAGTCGCCTGCCGCGTGCGGACGCCTGCGCGTGGAAGACCGTCTTCCACCAAAGACCGCCTGCATGTTGAGGAAAACGCATGGAAGATCGAAGCTTGATGAAGATCTGAGCATGGAAGAAGCGTGAGGAAGATCGGTGTCTGCGCGTGGAAGAAGAACAAGAAGGAGGAGGAGAAAGAACAGGTACTGTTTTTTTTTTTTTTTTCGGTTGCTGCTGTCTTTTTTTTTTTTCCTCCACTGTTATGCTGCTGCTGCTGCGCTGTGCTGCTGCTGCGCTGCTGCTGCTCTGCTGCGCTGCTGCTGCTGCGCTGTGCTGCTGCTGCTGTGCTGCTTTCTTTCTTCTTTTTTTTTTTTTGTTTTCAGAAAGAAGGTGTTTTCAGAAACTGCTGTGCTGCTTTCTTCTTTCTTTTTTTCTTTTCAGAAGAACTGCTGTGCTGCTGCTGCTTTCTTCTTTTTTTTTTTTTGTCGAACTGCTATTTTCTTTTTTACTGTTTTCTTCCATCTGTTTTCTTTTTTACTGTTTTCAAATTGCTTGAGGTACTGCTATTTTCTGATCTATTATTTTTTTTTTCGAACTGCTATTTTCTGATCTAATTTTTTTTAAGTACTGCTCTGCTGTTTTTTTTTATATACTGCTGTTTTTTTTTTTTTTTTGTTTTTCCATGGGATGCCTGTGCTGTTGCTGTTTTCTTTCTTTATTTTTTTTCTTTCAGTGCTGCTATTGTTTTTCCCATGGTACAGATTTGCTGCAATTTTATTTTCCCATGCGACAGATTTGCTGCTGCTCTTGTGCTGCTACCGGTGCCGTTTTCTTTCTCTTTTTTTTTTTTCCAAATTGCTGCTGCTGTTATGCTGTTACTGTTGCTGTTTTCTTTCTTTTTTTTTTTTTTTCGAATTGCTGCTGCTGTTATGCGACTGCTGTGCTGTTGCTGTTTTTCTTTTTTTTCTTTTTAATGGGACTGCTGTGCTATTTTTCCCACGGGACTTTGCTGCTGCTGTTACGCTGCTACTGTTGCTGTTTTCTTTCTTTCTTTTTTTTTAATTGCTGCTGCTGTCATGGGACTGATGTGTTGCTGTTTATTTTTTAAATTGGACTGCTGTGTTGCTGCTGTTATGGGACTGCTGTGCTGTTGTTGTTTTTTTTAAATGGGACTGTTGTGCCGCTGTTGTTTTTTTATAAATGAGACTGCTGTGCTGTGTTTTTTTCCTAGTTTATTTTTCAATGTGATAGTTTATTTTTCAATGTGATAGGAAATTGATTTGAGAATATGTCATTCTCTTCTACGGGAGCTAGCAGCCCTGTACCGGCGGAGGGCTCAGAACAAGATGAAAATAAGCCCCTCTGGAACTATGTAACGAAGTTGGAGAAAATTGGAGGGGGAGGAGGGAATTTTCATTTCCAATGTAAATTTTGCCACAAAGCTTTTAAGGGCTCATATACTAGGGTAAAGGCACATTTGCTAAAAACTAGTGGTCAAGGGATTCAAATATGTTCTAAAGTCACTCCTAAAGATATGGCTGAAATGCAAAAAGTTGTCGAGGAAGCTGAAGCTAGATTGCAAAGCCTTAAACCAAAAAAAGTTCCTTTGCCCCCTCCTAGAGCATCTTTGGGTGGCATGATTGCTAGTCAAGGGCTGACCCTCTTTGAATCAAACAAGCGGTTGAGGAGTGGTAGTGGAAGTGGAAGTGGAAGTGGAAGTGGAAGTGCCATTGAGAAGGCATTTAACATTGGGGCACGGGACCAATTGCATTCTGAAATAGCTAGGATGTTTTATTCTGCGGGCTTGCCCTTTCACTTGGCTAGGAACCCTTATTATGTTAGTTCCTATAACTTTGCTGCCAATAATCAGATTTCGGGTTATTTGCCTCCTGGTTATAATTTGTTGAGAACCACTTTGCTTAAAAGAGAAAGAGCAAACATTGACAGATTATTGCAACCAATTAGAGGCACATGGAAGGAAAAGGGGGTTAGCATTGTTAGTGATGGTTGGAGTGATTCACAAAGAAGGCCATTAATTAATTTTATGGCAGTGACAGAAGGGGGGCCTATGTTTTTAAAAGCAGTTGATTGTTCAGGTGAAGTCAAGGATAAATTTTTCATTGCTAACTTGATGAAGGAAGTCATCTTTCAAGTTGGGCCCCAAAATGTTGTTCAAGTGATTACGGATAATGCCAAAAACTGCCAAGGAGCGGGGCAACTTATTGAAGGGATATTTTCTCATATTTTTTGGACACCATGTGTAGTACACACATTGAATCTTGCCCTAAAAAACATTTGTGCAGCAAAAAATGTGGAAGCAAATGAAATAACTTATGCAGAGTGCAGTTGGATTACCGATGTTGTTGGGGACGTCATGGTGATAAAGCATTTTATCATGAATCATTCAATGAGATTGTCTATGTTCAATGACTTTGTTAGTTTGAAATTGCTTTCAGTTGCGGAGACACGCTTTGCTTCGATGATTGTGATGCTTAAAAGATTCAAATTGATAAAGGGTGGTCTTCAAGCTATGGTAATTTGTAACAACTGGTCTACTTATAGGGATGATGACGTTGAAAAAGCCAAGTTTGTGAAGGAAAATGTGTTAGATGACATTTGGTGGGATAAGATTGATTACATTCTTGCTTTTACCTTGCCTATTTATGACATGCTTCGTGCTTGTGATACAGATAAGCCTTGTCTTCACTTAGTTTATGATATGTGGGATACAATGATAGAGAAAGTGAAGTTGGCAATATATAGGCATGAAGGGAAGCGGCAAGATGAGACATCAACCTTCTATGATGTGGTGCATCAGATTCTAGTTGACCGTTGGAATAAGAACAACACTCCGCTTCATTGCTTAGCACATTCATTAAACCCAAGGTGACCTCTAAGCTTTAGCATAGTTTTTTTTAGAAAAACTATTAATTAAAAAAATATAAACTAATCATATAATTTTCATTCTTGTATTTAAGGTACTATAGCGATGCATGGCTTCATGAGGATCCAAATCGAGTTCCTCCACATAAAGATTTGGAGGTTTCAAGAGAAAGAACAAAGTGCTTGAAAAGATATTATGTTGATCCAGAAGAGAGACAAAAAGTTCAATTGGAGTATGCAGCTTTCTCAACTAATTCCGGAGGATTTTCAGAGGTTGACTCTATTCATGATAGATCAACCATGGATCCAAAAAGTTGGTGGGTTATTTATGGTGCATTTTCTCCCTCGCTTCAGACCTTAGCTTTGAAGCTGCTTGTGCAACCTTCTTCCTCATCTTGTTCTGAGAGGAATTGAGTACTTACTCCTTTATTCACTCGCTGAAAAGGAACAAAATATTACCAAACCGTGCTGAAGATCTGGTATTCATTCATAGTAATCTTCGTCTTCTATCAAGGAGAACTCCACAGTACATACAAGGACAAACTAAGATGTGGGATATTGCAGGAGATGCATTTGAATCCCTAGAGGACGTTGGAGTACTTGAGGTTGCAAATCTCTCACTTGATGAGCCGGAATTAGAGGCTGTGCTATTTACAGATGATGGGAGTGTTGGTGGGGATGATGATGCCATTGAAGAAGTCTCCAATGATGAATCATGAATGAAGCGAGGATTATTATTGTTTTTTTCTTTTATGGAGTGGGTGGAGGGACGTTTTTTTTGTTATTTTGATTATGATGTGATTGTGACATGTAATGTTGGTGATGATTGATGTACTAAGGGCCTATGGCCTACTATTACATTATATTATGCATTATGGATTTTATTTTTGATTTTTCTAGTGTTAGTTATGTTGTTTCCTTATTAATTGTGACATTATGCATTTTAATTTGGCTAAAAATATAACTATTCTTTAATTTTATGATTATATATAAAAAAATATATATTTATTTATTTGCCGTGTCCTAGCCGTGTCCGTATCCTATTTTTTTAGGATTTGCCGTATCGCCGTGTCCGTGTCGTATCGTATCCGTGTCCCGTGTTCGTCTCCGTGCTTCATAGTACACAGGAGAACAATGCAAAGCTTTCCCTACTCTTATGGAGACTATTGGCAAACTAAGTGAAGCTCTATAGAACCTCCTCCTATCTTGTCGTCTCTTTCAATCTCTACTATCTCTAAAATTATATCCCCTTTCTTTCCTACCAGGGTTTTCTCAAAGAGTTCATCCAATGGCACATAACAAAGGAGCTAAAGAAAATAAAAATAGAATAAAGAAAAGTAAGAGGGTAAAAATGAAATAAAAGGATTTGGCTTTATACATGTGTCACAAACAACACATTAGACTATATTAAGCTCAAAGCTTTTAGTTTTAATTTTAACAGTCGGTTATGATCTTGATAGTGTGTTATCTTTTAAATTTTTCAAAACTTTCACATCCTTTTCCCCTTACTCCATCTCTTGCAACTATCTCCTTATCTCCTTTATTTTATTAAATTGCTCACCTTCACTCTCGATCTTTGGAAGTTCTCCTTTTTTTTTTTGCAAAATCCATCTCTACCCACCTCTTATGTACTCTTTCTATCCTAAGTTTTTTATTGCCATTCTAAGTCATTAGATCTTGGATCACGAAAACAGATATTTTCATAATCTTTTCAGTGTATGAATTTTTAATTGACAATGGATAAAATCACCTGTGCTAAACACAGGTTACTGTGCTAGTATAACAATTGTTACTGAATCCTGTAATTAAGAGGATTTAAGGGCTGAGCCTTTCAGGCGACGTCCTTTGTTGGCTACTTTTAAGTACGGAAAGATGCATGGCAGTAAAAACAGAGGATATTTAATATTGATTTGGCAATTGAGGCTTATTTTCTGGCTCTGCATATATATGTTTGGGTCCCTTGTCGGATCGAGAATATACATGCCCCAAAATATCACCCATTCACTGATTCTAGCCATTCGATGTTATATTGGCTTACATCATATGATGGACATCAAAACATTTTCCATTCCATATTGGGGTCCACTATACTATAGGGGTCTTGAATGAAAATGCTGTTTCTTTCAATCAAGCAGCATTTCTTGATAACATTCCATCCATTTTTGTGTATGAATGAGAGCCACATGATCATTTGGTATATAAATACATTGATGGGAATGGGGATAGTGAAAATCCAATCCGATTTGCAGTCCCTTAAACCCCACAACCCCAACAAATCCTTGACGGCCATGGTGAGGGCTTGATATTCAATGGGTTTTTTTTTTTTTTTTGCATTAAAATACATATAAATTGCATACATGAGATTTATGCCATAAAGTGGTTAAAAATGAAGTCATAGGTTAATTTTCAAAACCAAACATCAAATAACCTTTCCTCTTATTGAAATAGAATCAAACAAATATGAGAAATGAATTAGCAGCTGTCACTTTAGCTATTCATTTTCCATGTTTCTTTGATTCTATTTCCAAAAAATGAAAGGTTATTTGATTTCAATTTTGAAATTTTACCTTTTTTATCTTTATTTTTAACCACTTATGACATAAACCATATATATTCAATTCCTTATATATTGTAGTGCAAATAAATAGGCCCTTAATATTTGTTAACTATAAAAAAATTATATATATATATATGTATAATATATAAAAATTGTGCTGAGGAAGGATCAAACCTGAAAACTCAACACTTATAAATGTGGAGGACCAGTTATATTGGGTTGTTTCGTGCCTCAATGTACTATTAGTCTATTAGTAAATTTGTTATAAGTGGGGCAAGGTGCGTTCGGGCAGCCAAACGCAAACCCATCACAAACTTTACTTGAGTCAAACTTATAAATCCAAGCACTCGGGAAACCTAAAAAAATTCACCCTGAAACCGCCGTAAAGTGGGTCACTTGTTTAACCCAATTAATTGCCTTCCTTAACACAGCACTTGAGTTAAGAGTCTTGTCACTTGTAACCCTTTTGCCATCAAATGGCTTAGAGCTTTCCTACGAGTTTAGTTTCCAGATGTGAAAAACTGTCAAAGTATATTTACCTATCCACTTGTGATATTTGTCCAACACAATAGCTTTCATCTCCACTTTTGCTTCAAAATAATTGATATGTTGTGTATGATAGGGGCCTGTTTGCCTAATTTATATTGAAATCCTTGAAACTCAACTCAAAGTTCTCAACAAGGAATATTAAAGTAAATAAAGTCTATCCTCACTTCTCTAGAATTTGTTTTACCGAAATGATAGCTAATAATCTTTTCTCACCAAATGAGAGGTCACTTAATGAGAATTTTGTTTATGTCATCAAACCTATGTTATGATGATTCCAGTTTTTGGTGGGGACTTGTGAATATTTCCATTCATTTGTTTAATTTTTAGTTTCCATTCATTTGTTTAATTTTTAACCTTTCAATGGAACAACCTTAGAATTCCTAAGAATTCAATTCAGAGAAGAGTCCAGATCTTCTAAGGCTTTTTTCTTTGGAGACTGTGAGTGGACTAATTATGGTTTGCCACATAACTTAAAAAATGCATACCATTTACGTGGGCAGTAGTGGCCCATCCAAGGTTTGCTTGTGGATCGTGATTGATCATATCTCACTCCAAGGCAAGCGCTAAAAGTTTGCCCAAAAAATCTTGAGCACCAATTAAGTCCTAGTTGATACTTTTTTTTTAATTCCTTAATTTCGTGTACATTTTGCTCAACTGATACAGGTGTCAACCTTGCACTTTTATCTCGGGTTATGTCGTCAAGGCTTGCCCGCGGAACCTATAACGGTGGACTGCTATCAACTGAGGCTGGAACTTTAGCTAGGGTGGTTGCAGATGGCACAATTACATTGGCAGGATTCTTGGGCGAGAATAAGCTCTTGAATCTCACACTATTACCTTCTTTATTAATTTGTGTAGCTTCCATCGTTGCTACATCCCTTACCTACAATTCACTCTTTTGATTTTTCTGTTGTCGTATACTAGGCCCACATCCATGGGATTAAGGGTAAGAATTTTCTTTTTGTATCAGAATGTCTCCACCTGCGGGTCTTTTCATTTCTTTTTAAATTGATGTACTTAGTTCTGTATGATACAACGATTCTAGCTCATTGACTTACACAATTCAGCTGGCTTCCTTGAAGTCTGCATTTGAATAAATTCCAGTGAAGATTTTCTTGCCATGAGTGGTGCGATCTCTTTGATGAGCCTTTTCACTTGTAACGTCTTGTTATAACAACATTGAGGTTCAGATCATTTTCTCTGACTTTTAGTCTGAAACATCATGAATGTATCCAGTACTCCCTCTAGCTAATGACTGGCAGCAGTTAATGAATGTATGCAGTTATATGCATGGGGTGATTTCTTTATGGGAATCCTGCACAGCTACTGTTTGAGATTTCGGTCCCCACTTTTAATTGAAGTTGTCCTACTTTGTGGTAGAAGCGATTGAAAAATCCTGTTACCCGATGTTGTGCAGATTAAAAAGATATTCATCAGATGGTTATGTTTTAGATTTCGGCCCCACCTTTAATTCAAGTTGTCCTACTTTGTAGAAGAAGTGATTGAAAATCCTGTTACACGTTGTTCTGTCGATTAAAAAGATGTTCATGAGATAGTTCTGTTTGAGATTTTGAGGGCCACCTTTAATTTAAGTTGTCCTACTTTGCAGAAGAAGTGATTGAAAATCCTGTTACTCGTTGTTGTGCAGATTAAAAAGATGTTCATGAGATGGTTCTGTTTGAGATTTTGGGCCCCACTTTTAATTCAAGTTGTCCTACTTTACAGAACAAGTGATTGAAAATCCTGTTACTTATTGTTGTGCAGATTAAAAAGATGTTCATGAGATGGTTTTGTTTGAGATTTCGATCCCCACCTTTAATTCAAGTTGTCCTACTTTACAGAAGAAGTGATTGAAAATCCTGTTACACGTTGTTGTGCGGATTAAAAAGACGTTCATGAGATGGTTTTGTCTGAGATTTCAGGCCTCACCTTTAATTCAAGTTGTCCTACTTTGTTGAAGAAGTGATTGAAAATCCTGTTACATGTTGTTGCAGATTAAAAAGATGTTCATGAGATGGTGTTTATTTGATATATATATATATATAGAGAGAGAGAGAGAGAGAGAGAGAGAGAGAGAGAGAGACGGTCATGTACGAACTATTTTGGATAAAACTAATATGTATGTCCATCATACTATAGTAAAGGATATTTTCTATATTTAAAAGTATTAATCTACAAAAAAGCAAAATCATCACACCTTATGATACTTTTTTTACCTTGTTATATATATATATATATATGTATATGGGAAAAGAATACTATACATATGTCCCTCCTTACACTATGGTGAGTGATAATTTCTTTTTTAGGCTTAATAAGGTCAAAAATGTGTTATGAGGTGCTATGATTTTATCTTTTTGTATATTAATATTTTTCAAAAGAGAAAGTGTCCCTCAGCATAGCATAGTATGAGGGATGTAACATAGTAGTTTGATCCATATATATATATGATATATATTTACAAAAATGATGTGCTTGGCACCATTCACACTTTATTTGAGAAGACTTTGCTTGTGACGAGAGAAAGAAAATATCTGTCCTAATATCATAAGGATTAATGCCTCATTTTATCTGAATAAGGTTTTAATTGAAAAATCTTTCATTCTTCTACAGTAGAACTCAACAAAGTTCACCAATCGTTAAAAGTTGTTTGATGTTTGCAAGTTGAGGTGGTTGATTGAGATCTTTAAATTAATAAATTGATCATTTATATAAAAAAGTGGTATTTGAAATTAATTAGAAATTTATGTGGTTCTTTTCTCCTGTATTGATAATCATGTACTGAAGGTTTGTGGACGATAGACTTCGAGCCCAAATAATGTCACTTTACATGCAGCTAAGAATGGTTATTGGTAATAAAAGCAAGGTGTACCAGGTGGTTTTGTATTGAGGTTTGAGACAGGAGCACTAGAGCACAAAGAAATGCGACATGTGCCGGGTTATGTATTAAGAAAAAAGTATGCTGGCCTCGATCGCAGGTCGGCCCGAAAAGAACCTGCAAGCCATCACCGTCCACTTCTCATTTCTCAAGTGAGAGAGATATCATCAGTCGCTCTCACCGCCTTGAGACATGTTGAAGATCAACGATTTGGCTCACCTGATAAAAATATAATTGTTCAAACTAAAATGTAGCATACTCTTTAATATGTAGCAACCTCTTTACCCAAACTAAAGTTGAAGAATAATAGATTGAGCAAGCAATAGATGATATAGGGATAAATATGTTTCTGGTGCCTTCGTCAATGTGTTTTATGTACACTTGATTGTTGTGGAAGGGGCCTTTTTCTTTTTTTGGAATCGGCTTTTTTTAAAATTAAATTAGCCAAACAGCCTTCGCAGAATAGTTCTATAAGGTCCAATTTACGCTTGGACTTATTTCAGGTGGAGGTCTCTAATTGGCTAGCTCATTATTTTTAAAGACTAATTTGCTTTTTAACAATTACTTTTGTGTTTTAACTTTCAAAAATTTAAAATTCCATAACTTTTGTTCACAATATCAATTTTTTTTAAAAAATAGTATATTTAGAACCTATTTATCAAGACCTTTCAAACAACACTCATGTTATATATGAAATTTTAAAAGAATTTTGTCAAAATAAATCTAAATTTTACTTTAAAGCAAAACTCACAAAATTCATATAACTTTTTGCAAAACTGGTATAAAGTATTAAACAGTTTTTGGCAAAAAGTTTGAAATGGATAGACGAGTCTAATCATCTTATTTTTTTTAGTGAAATTTGACGAAGTTAAAGTTTAGCATGTAGTTTTTCATATTCCATAATTTCAGGTCAAAATAATTTTAGGAAGTAGGTGAACCAGAGACTTAAACATGTTAAATTTTACCTCAAAGCAAAGCTAAACGGTTTTTAAAAAAAATTAAAATGGATAGATAAATCTAATTGTCTTATTTTTCAGTAAAATTTGAGGAATTTAAAATTTAGTATATAATCTTTCCTATTCCAGAATTTCAAGTCAAAACAATTTTGGAAAATAGATGAATCAGAAGCTTAAATATGGGCTGTCAATCAAACTGTATGCAAAAATTCTATACAGAAAAGTCATATAAATTCTATTTAAACTCGGATAAATTTAATTGAGTTTGATCAAAATCTAACTGACCTAAGGGCTTTACTTTTTCTTCTTCTTCTTCCTTTCTTCCCTTCCATCTCTATTTGTTTCATTTTCATCATCGAATATCCTATCATCTTGACTGTTTGTAGGGTTTGGTAGTTTCAATTGCTTTTTATCCTGTTATGATCGAATTTAATTCCAAATCCATAACTAGGCTTCAATTATGTTGTTATCACTCACAAATATCTCACCCAAAGTTAAGTGGTATGGCTCATAATATTGACAGCTCACTAATTGCATAATTTTGGATGTCTCGTCGTCCTCGTAATGGGGACCTTAATGTTCCTTTTCTTTGTATATAACCATATGCATTCTTGTTCTTAAATTTCTGTCTAAGAATCTAATTATTTGTCCAAACTCAGTCACTTTTTGTCTCAATCAAGACCCCATAGTTCTATAGTATTCCATCCGGTTCTAATGCTCTCATAGTCAGATTATTGTTGCGAGGTAAACAGTGAAATAATGTTTGTATTCAACCAACTGCCTGTGTTGGGTTGCAGTTTTATTTATAGTATGCAGAAGAGTTACAATGGACTGCACATAATTTTAGAAACAGAATGCAGGTGGATAAGTAGAGGGGCAGCGTCTTATTTGACTGGGTAAGTTGTTGGGTTTAGTGAGGATTTCCTGATGACTTGGTCTCTTTTGTTGCTGTGTGGGTATTTTGAACATTTTAAGTGATTAAATTTAAGAAAAAAATGATCTCTGCCTCTATAATAGAAGAGCATGGACCTCTCACCATAAAATAAAATGTTGAGGGATTTGTCACTAAATGCCCTCTTTTTTATTTCTTCTATCAACATAGCCATCATCATTATTATCAAAACTTTATCTCAGCTATATTGAGGTCAACAACATGAATTCTATTATATGTTAAAACCTTTGGGAGGTTACACTCCAAATTTATCCTTATTACGTTGATGTGTGTATTCTAGAGGTACACTATTTTATCTGTCACCAATTCTAGAGGTACACTATTTTTGCACAGTTCTATTGAAGTTGCATTTTATATATTTTATATTTATGCAAGTTATTTAAAAGCCTTTGAAATCAAAACCTCTCACAATTATCAAATTTAATTCTCATAATCTTTTTATTCACCCACCAATCCTATATTTTTTGTAAACAACATACATCAAAATACCTCTTTTTAAATATGAGCAATTTACTCATTTATAAAAAAAAAGAGGATTGCGTCAAGTAAGTTGACATCAACTTGTATCAAACGGTTTTCACAATTCAAACATCATGAAACCAACTTTTATTTGAGTAAAACTTAGCCACCGAATCTTATAAAAGATTAGGGGCATTCATTTTGGGAGTTTTAGACTTTCAATAGATCAACCGCAATATCCAAGGAGTGGGATCCAAAGAGGGCATTCATCTTATTGGAGCAGTCTTGCCCCATCTCTACTTAATGAGAACTAAGAGGCAGTACCAAAAATCTTCCAAGGGGCCACTTTCTAAGAAAAATAATTCTTATGAGGCTATTTCTAAATTTGTTGAACCTTTTTTTAAATTTGGGGCGGTGGCCATGGTCACACCCAGTCGCCCCAGTTCCAACCTTGCTAAAAAGGACCCTAATTCTCCCGAGTACCCGGAATTGTTAGGTGGTCAAATGATGCTAAGCTTTGTTGCTAGTAACTCCTCACGCATTCAATAAATATAGGGGGTTACTATATGTACACCACTTTCATTTCTTCTTACACGTCAATAAAAAAAAATGCCAAAATTTTCCAAATGCCCCCACCCTTTCTCTCCCTACACCTCCCCCTCTGGCCGGAAACAAGCTCCCGCCGGCGGAGGGGCTCTCCCTCCACCTCTCTCTCTCTCTCTCTCTCTCTCTCTCTTCCTTTTCCTCCCTCTATTCTTTCTCCCCTTTTCTCTCCCTCGCTCTTTCCTCCCTTCTCCTTTTCTCCCCATCCCCCACATCCGGCCTCCCCGCAACAAGGAGACTGGCATTTCCCCACTGTAAGGAGACCAGCAACTCCCCGTTGTAGGGAGAGACCGTTGCAGCAGGGAGTCCAAGAGAGCTCCTTGCAGCAAGGACGGGGGAGAAAGGGGACGGAGGAAAGAGGGAGAGTGGAGAGAAAGAATAGAGGAAAGGAGAGAGAGAGAGAGAGAGAGAGAGAGAGAGAGAGAGAGAGAGAAAGCCCCCTGCCGGTTGGAGGGAGAGGTGGGGATGGAGAGGGAGGGAAGGGGTGGAGGCACCCTGAAAAGTTTAGGGTTTTTTTTTTCGTTTTTTTAAATGCTGTGTAAGGAGAGATGAAAGTGATGTACATATAACAGCTCCCTAAATTTATCCCTACTTATGCCAAACAAAACCAGCTCCATTCTATCACCACCTATGCCAACTTGCATACCAATCTATCCGGGTTTTAGTCAACCTAAAGGCAGGTGTTTATTGGGCTTGGGTTGCCAAGCCCAGACGTCTCATCTTCTACCAAAACATAGAAAATACAAACCGGCTGATAGGTGTTTCCGTCTTAATGAATGTCCACTTTTATTGGAATCATCTTTATTCCATGGAAGTTGGGGAAGCTGAAATCCTTAAATGAGTGAGTGGAGTTTGTTTGCTCGTCAGCCAATCGTAAGGATGCATGGAACTAATCATTTCTCTAGAATGTTCAGAATGTGCCACTAATCAGTGTGACCTCCCACCACCTTGTAATTTCGTTCTAGAATGGTTTGATGACCTTTTCATTTGAGCCAATGCATATAATTCAATATAATTGTAGACTACATTCATCAATTCCTACAACCGCTAGCTGTTAGATAATATTATATATTCTGAATAAGTTGGGAGATAATAATAAATGATCCTATTGTGGGACATTTCCAGGCTGCCATGCACTTCTTTTCACCCACGTGGGGTCTAACCATTTTAATCCAAACCATTCACGGTTCATATCAAACACCATTGGGTTGGGAAGTGGATTCATGAGAGACAGAGTTAAATCATTAGCTCATCTAATCCTTCATGTATTGAAGCGTGTTTCTTGGAATGAGTATCATTGATAAATGGGATTTGCTTCCACAATGCCAATCCTGTACAGATATCACAAATTAAACCATGCAATAGTCCCATCTTATGTTGTTCAACTTAACAGTGTGAACAAGGAAACAACTCAGCACAAGCAGTACCTTTCTATCCTGAGTGCTTATCGAATCACATGGTCATGCTCATGCAGTCATGCCGGCTTGGGCTGATAGATGACTTGGACAGTATAAAAAAAATGTGTGAGGAGGGAATTGGAATGGGTGTTCTGAAAAAATGTGTGCCTTCACCACTCCAGTTGGATAAAAATTCAGGCGCAGATTAGAAACCGAACCATATTCTGGTAATAAGATTAACAGTTGAACGCATTAAAATTATCATTAGTTATTTTAAATTAGAGGATTTTACCGGATTAATTATCTTAGTTGACTAATATGCTAAAAAAAGTATCTTAGCTATATGCCTACAGAAGTGGTTTTATGGAACCACTTTAGTTCTGTTTTAAACTAGTGGAAACGAGCGTCGAATGCGATGCTCTATAAAATGAATATGGGTTGAGTTCAATGCTGGGAAGAGCATCAAATTGAGTCTGATCTCTTGATCTCCTCTTTTTCTTTAGGCATGGATTAAAATCTAAACACAAAAATGCATTGAGATTTGTAGAATCTATTGAGAGTTTCTTGTATAATATCTGTCCTAATTGAGTCCTAAAATGCTGCGGATTGATATAAATATAGTTGTCAGATCAATCCCGCGCACTATTGTATTTGAAACAGTAGTTTGGAATTGTATATTTTGAAATCATCACAGATATATGAATCCATTCTAAATCAAAATCAAGACGTGATTCTCACCAAGCAATAGTTATAAATTGTAGTTACTAAGCTAGCAAAATGAAAGAAGCCTCGCTCCTTTATTTTGACTTTAGATATTAATAGGCTGGTTTTTTTAATGTGGGTTTTGGTTTGATGCATTTCCCAGAACCAAGATATGCGCTTGTACGGACCACCATACTCGGCAGCACCAGAACCACTATTTTGGAAATACCCATATGGACTTCCCACCAAACCACCTCCAAAACCCCCGTTGAACCTTCCTATCCAGAGGGCACATAGCTCCATTCAATTGAATTGAGGATAGCAACAACCCCTCAATTCAATTGATGATTGCAATGGGGAGTTTAAATGAATAGTTTGATGAGGAAATTTCATTTTCTGTTGATTGGGAGTGCCAACCAATTATGGACACTCAATAAGTTCTACAGACGTCAATGCATTTTTGAGTTCATATTCTAGTTCATGCCTAAATGAAAAGGAGGAATACAGGAGATCTAGCATTCTTCCCCAAGATCGAATTCTACCTTTGACTATTTTAACAAGCATATAATTTGATGCTCGTTTCCACTAATTTTAAAAAGAATCAAAATAGTCCTGTGGATCCACTTTCTTAAGCGTACAGTTAAGGTACTTTTTTCAATAGACTAGTCACACAAAGTAAATTATCTGGTAAAAATCCTCTTTAAATTATCTTTTAATTGTATCCTCAAGGTTAAGCTACATTAAAGTGGGCGGTTGAACATGTACTGATCAGCCGTCCACTGCAACTGGTATGCCCTGTTGTCCGGTTGTTTTAATCGATTGATGGAAGTTACTGTAATGGTTGTCACAACTCTCTTACCGTAAAAATTGGTTGTCTGAACTCTTATGAACCTGTTGAGGAGTGGCATAGAAATAGAATGGAATGCCATTTCATAGAATTTGTAGGGCACTGGTGGGAAAGGTGGAAAAATGTCGATCAATCCACAAATTCTAACAGCATAAATCGAGGGGAGGGAGAGGGAGAGGGAGATCGGGTGGCCACGATTGTTGTGGGGCCCAACTTAAAAACATTGACTCAAGTCTGGCTTAAGTCCAATATGGGCTGTAAAAGTTAGGTTTGAGTGCGCCCATTTAATCAATAGGCCCGAGCTAAATCGGACTTTTTATCAGTTTTGTAGGCATTCAAGCAATTATTTGGACTAATTTAATTAAATTACATGCATTCTTTACGTGGGTTTGGCTGGCCTAAGCTTTGGGTTTTCTATCACTTAATGCATGCCAAAAAAAAATTATTCAATGGGCCCTACCTACATATCCAAGCATAGCCAAAAGTGGGCTAGGCCTTTGACTGGCTTGGCCCATGAGCACCCCGACTGACACATAGTACCCAAATAACACAAAGGGTGGGAATTGAAATTGAGACCTTAGAAAGAAAATCCAAAACTCAAACCAACTGATCTACCGCCTTGACAGTGATTAAAAACAAAAATCTAAGCATTGTTATAAAATAAAAGAGAACCAAAGAGAGAAGAATAAAGAGGAAAGAAGAGTGATCTTATTATGGAGAGTTGTGTGTATATAATAAAAGAGGAGAGGAGGATCTTATTTATAGAATAAGATTGCTTCCTCCCTAAGTAACATAATATTGTAGCACTCTAACATTAAGTGCTTTCTGTATCTCACGTGGGTCCTAATGTAGGCATTTACCTATGATGATATCTCTTATAATACTCCTTGAATGATCACCATTCAATGAAAATTGCTTCATTAAAATCTTGTAAAGGAAAAAACCAATGGGATAAAAACCAAAATGAAGAAAAAAGAGTATAACATTCTATGGGATCAATGAATTAGTGTTGGATGTGTACAATGTTGCCTCGTTAGAACCTTAACTAAAAAAACTCAATGGGATAAAATCTAAAAAAGTAAAAAGAGTACAGTGCACATATGTACTGGATAGCATGCTTCAGGATGCATACATCTAATAAGTTACTCCCCCTCATAACAATAACCTTTATATTGTTTGATAAACTCGATGCATGCCGATCTTATGTACAAGCTTCTAGAATATTGACTTTAGTAATGACTTGATAAACAAATTAATTAAGTTGTTTCTTGAACGAACTTGCTTAACTTTAATTTTATTGTTCTTTTGAAGCTCATGTGTGAAGAAGAATTTTGATGCAATGTGTTTCGTCTTGTCACCTTTAATATATCATTCTTTAATTTGTCGAATAAATGCCTCATTGTCTTCATAGATAATGCTCGGGGTACCTGTACTAAAAGCTAATTGACAAGAACTACGATTATGCTAAATTAAAGATCTTAGTCACACACGTTCTTTACTGGCTTTATAGAGAGTTAAAATCTCAGCATGGTTAGAATGAGTAACTACCAAAGTCTGTTTAGTAGAATGCCAAGAAATGACGGCATTACCACTAATAAATATATAACCTGTCTGTGATCGACCCTTCAAGGATTAGAGAAATATTTGGGATCTACATATCTTATGAAGTTTGAATTTTTTACAACCATAAGAATAGAACAGACGTGAATATCGTTTGATTAGTTTGATACCAATCCAGTGCCTTCGAGTTTGTGTAAAACTATATATGGGAAGGATATTTACAAAGAATGAAATATCCTATTAGAACAACTTTCGATCTGCAGGCCAAAAGAAAATTCTCTTATAAATAGTTAATAGTTTTCTTGAGCTCTTCTGAAGTCCTAATTATATTTATGTCATCCACATAAACTTCTACCATTATGAATCTTTTTAAGAATTTTATAAAGATACATGGGCAGATGATATTGTTTTCGTATCCTTCCTTAAATAAACATTCACTAAGACAATTGTACCATATTTTTCTCAAATGCTTCAAGCCGTACAATGAATGCTTTAATTGCATTGAGTACGTACTTTTTAACTTTGCTTTAGGCAAAGCAAATCCTTCTGGGATTTTCATATATGTGTTTATGTATATTTTTAATCTCAAGTTTCTGTAGGAAACCTTATACCACAAGTTTTACCTTGTATCTAGTAATTTTATTTATTTTTTTTTACAAATACCAATTTGTAACTTACAGGGTTAACACCTTTTAGGGTTTGCACATAGGTCTAGATACACCATGTCTATTGAGAGACTCTTAACTTTTCTTTGATGGAACTTTTACATTTTTGTCTATCTTTTCCTTGTTGACATTCATTTATAGGTCGTGGTTATGTATCCCAATTATCGTTCTTATTTTTCTTGGATATTTGTGTAACTATCGCATATGCAAATGTGTCATGGATGATAATTTCATTTCTATCCCATCTCTCTCTTGAATAATTATATAGTATAGAGATCTCTTTATTATTAGATGCCTTTGCCTTTTTAGATGTTTCCAGAGTCTCTTCCAGGACTCGTGTCTAAGACATTAACTTCTTTAGGAATTTTAGAGATAGTGGATTTTTTTATAACCTCTTCGGAAGTATGCCTCTTTTGGAGTATGATTAAGATATGATTGTTTATTTCTCATCTTCAGGAGAGCTGAGTCCTTGGAACCTATAGGTCTGCCACGATTTTGACATGTAATGGATTCATTTGTTGCCAAATTTGGATTTTTATCTTACAGGGACATTAATTCGTGCATGTATATTCATAGTTGATACATGTGACCTAGTCACTATTACTTATCGTTAAAAGCATCAAGGAATTCATTTGTAATTCATACTTCATTCTAAGATTGTGAAGTTCATAGATCTAGATGAGACAGAGTGAAAGTGTTCCACGTTAATTCTTACCATTCTTTAGAAAGAGACTGTTCTACAGGAGCAAGGCATTCTTCAGGAACTGACTTATCTCTTCTTAATGCTGGGATGACTGTCTTATGAAGATGATAATCAGTAAAACGAGCAGTGGTTACTGTTAGGAGGCAGCCGCCAGGATCCTTAGATATCGCCGCAGATCACTACGGAAATAAGTTTAAACGATAATGATTCAAGAACCATACCTACGAGATCTCTCTGATTTGATCTCGGTCTTATAACAGCCTGAAAATCTCAAGATCTTCTACTGTATTCCTCTATGCTCGAATTTGCGCCGGGGTGTGGGCCTTTACTGCAAATTCTCCTTGCTCTAAAAAAACGAGATTTCTCTTGTGTATATTTTCTAGAGAGCAATAGCACATATTTATAGGCTACAATAGGGACCTTAAGAAGGAAATACGGAATAGGCTTCTTATAGAAATAGGAAACCCTAATTCGACCCAAATTAGAATCCTAGATCCATAAATTACAATTCAGTCTACTAAAGAATTATAATTGTACTCCTGTCCTTTTTCTCAAAATAATATTTCGAGCTTCTTGTTATTAAATGCTTATTAATCTCCCCACGTTAAGATTTCAGATATCCATCAATTAAATAATTACTGACGCCTATATTTAATCAATATCTTTATAATTCCTTGAGATCTTACACTTAACTTATTTGATATATCGGACACTAAGTCCACCTGCAGGGTTTGACATAATCAAAACTTATAAGCTTCATCAAGGGGATATCATCAATCTCTATTACGGGACGTGGATTCTGTCAATAAACTAATATGCACCATACACGTAGTGTAGTCATCCAATTTACTGAGATTATTGACCCACAAAAGGTCTTACTCCTTTATAAATCAAAATGCCAAATACTAAATGCACGTGTCTATTATTTATATCGGGATTAAGAGTATAAGCTCTCATAATAACCATTTGGATGTTAATAATCTTATATAGTCAGTATAAAGACAATAACCCAAAAATGGTACTGTTCAATACACACAAAGTGTACTAGCATAACAAGTTGAAACTATACTGTTTCCCGCAGCCAAAACAAGCCTACTAAAACATCATGCTACAATCGTACTGATGGTATGTACAGCTCCATCTAGATTGTGAACAACAATAACTTATATTCTATAAGAACCGACAAATAAGTCTTCGGTGCGTAAGTTGAACTCTACACACTAACTTATCTACTTTATAGAATAAAAGACGCACTTATGTACAGTAAATAATAATGCAACCATTTACCTATATAAATTCTCATTAAGATGGAAAAAGCAAACTTTACTAATAAGTAAATCAGTCAAAGAAAAATACATAAAAGTATGCTTTTAGTTTAAATTTTCAATAGTTACATTTTCTGTCATTGGTTCTAGATATCTAATAATTGAGAATGAATCATAACCAACATAGATTCTCAAACTACATCGTAGGTTCATGTAGGTCACAAACCTATGATACCAAGCTTTATAAACTTAATATGATGTTCAAGGAAGTGTACCATAAGTTTAATAATTTGTGCTAATAGACGTGTAGAAGTTAAATAAACAAAAAAAAAGGCAAGCATCCAACCAACAGGTGGATGCATTAATCAAAATCATAAAAATATCTAAAAAATGATCTACGAGGAGGATTTTTTGGGTTCACAAATATCACCTTATATCCTTTGCAAAAAGGATGATCAATTGATGGCACTCTAAAGAGTGCCCAAAATATTTATCAATAATTTTCTTTAACACAGTAGCCCCAGTGTGACTAACCTATCATGCCAAAGCATTAAAGCCTTTTGGTCACTAAATCTTAGGCATATTTTATACTTCTAACTAGATTTTGTCATTTTGCTCATAATCAAATATGATTCGATATAAGAAATTGTCTTATAATATATCTCTTAGATTTAAGGAGAATGCACTTAGCTTTTATAGTATCAGCTTCTAACGTCAATACTAGTAATGATGTATGAATATTCTGTATTACCTTCACTTATAGTTTCTATATGTGGTACCCATTCATCCTGATGTCTTTAGAGCTAAGCAAGTTTTTTCGAGAATCTCTAAAACAGAATGCATCCTTAATGCATATTTGGGTACCATTTAGTGACATTATGTGAACTATTCCAGAGCATTCAAGTATTTATATAGATCTAGGTATGGTTGATACCTTGCACGAATTACACACTAACTCTAAGAAAAACTTTTGGTTTTTCAATAAAGTGTGTCTTGTAGCATGTCTACTAGATAAATATTATCTTCAAATTTATGCATTCTATAATCCATACCACAAGAAATAATAAACTCACATAACTATTCAGTCATGTAATAAAAATAAAATTAAGAACAGCTAAACAAATCATCATTCAAAGTAAAGATAATGTGCAGATATAAGATACGGAAAATAAAAAAATAAGTCCTAGCATCTAACAAAATATCTAAAAATTGAACTTAATATTCAAATTCTTCTAAACCATGTTTGGTGGTTCTTCCAATTTAGAAAAATGCCTTGTTAATCACCTCTCCTAATGTAGTTATTTTTATCTCTACTGAAAGAACTGTAACACTCCGGCTCAACTTAATTCGTTTTAGCGACTAAATAATGATGAGTTGATTGCTAATTGTGTTTTGCTTTTATTTTTGTTTTGTTTCGGGTTATTGATAGGTAGTTGGGTTGAGTTTGATCTAGTTTAGGTAGTCATAAGCCCTTTTTCATAATTTTAGATTTTGTAAGACATTGTCATTCATGCATCATCTTGGCGTCAATGCGTGTCTTTTATTATGCTCATTAATTCTCGTAACTACGTCGTTTGCTAAAGATGTTATTTGCTTTCGTCAGACCCGTATTTGACTTTAACTGTAATTAGTAGCATGACTTGGACTTTCTTGTAATTTATCCTAATCCTTATCCTTATATACTCCACCGACTCTTTCATTCTTCACTCTCTTATTTCTCTTCAACGTTCAGCTCTTCCTTTCTCTGCACGATCAAGGTCGGGAAAGGGATTTTGTGCCCTCTTCTTCTCCATCAACCTTTTGTGTGCATAGTTGCAGGTAAGATTGAGTTATGGTTCTCCTCTTCTTCTTCTTCTTCATATTCTTGATGTCAGTTTTGGACTGCACTCATGTCTCTCTTCTTTCTATCATGCATGGTGATTAGAAGCGGACCTAGAAGCGTTAATTGAGCCCAAGGACAACTCAGAGTTTGTTAGGACTCATTTGAGGCAAGTATAAGCATGATTTGTATGAACCATGTTGGTATATGTGTGAATGTGATGGATTTCTTACTCCTGCATATGATTTTAGTGTCTTATAGCCCATTTTGATGAGACTTGATGTGTTTGTTCGTTTGAATGCCATTTTGAGCAATTTTAGCTGATTCTGTAACAGGTTCAGGAAAACAACCCTATGTAGTCACGACTACGTCGTAACTGTCCTACAGCTTAGAGTCTAGAAACTTGTAAGACCTAGTTTTCTTTTACAGGTAGGTCACGGCTAAACCGTACAATGTGCCACAGCTAAGCCGTAGATCAGTCGTGACCCAGCCGTAGATCAGTACAAGGTGGAATTTTCTAGATAAACTAAGAGTTAGCATTTTTACAAACTTTCCACGGCCCAGCCATGTCTAAGCTGTCAAATGTGCTACGACTAAGCAGCAGAGCAGAACACGGCTGAGCCGTAGAACAAAATACGGTTGAACCATAAATGCGGATGAACAGTAAAAGGAACCACGGCTGAGCCACAGTGCATATTATGGCTAAGCTGTAAGATGCCTGCGACTAAGCCGTACCAACCCTGAGAAATAAATAAAAAGGATAGGATTAAGGAAGAGACCTGCTATGCCCTTCATGCTAGAATGTAAATAACCTGAACTTGCCCAATGGAATGTAAGAATGGCATGAATGATCTTGAGGGCTGCAATTCATTCATGTACCTTATCCAGTTGTTAAGCACCTCCTCATGGGTGTTGGTTTAAGGGGCTTCGATACACATGTAAGATATAATGCAACACTAGACAACGGTGCATTTGATAACCTAAAACTACATCATTATTCACGATTAGAAACATTGGATAACTACAATATGGTTGGCTAGTAAAAGATTGTGATTCCGGCAAAGTAATCTGATTTGCATTACATCTTAGCTTCGGTTTTTGCCCTCTTATACGCGTTCTGCACTGGGGCAACGATTGGATATCCCCTGAGGCCTGAGGGTTCTGTCCGTGGTTAATCTCGGGCAGAAACAGCGGTCTTGTATGTTAAATACTACTCGTTTGATTCATATGAGATGATAAGATCTCATATCTGATGTTATCTCGCTTCCGTAAATCTGTTTGGCATCCATTCCACCTTTTGATCGGGTTAGCTTGATTTGCTTATTCTGTTCGATTCGTATGATTAGTCTAACTCGTATGACCTTTTGATTTGTCTGATATATGCCTGACAAGACATGGACGTCACGTTCTGATAAATTATGCACGTTATGATATGCACGTTATGATAAGATATGCATGTTTTTCTATGTGTTTGATCCCATATGGTCCGACACTACTAAGCCTCAACTTTAGGATACCCGACAAGGTTGAATTTGGCATAATTTACATGGCCTCGCTGCAGTGAGTTTATGTCTTGGGGATTCTGAACCCCAGGAAACCGAGACCCATTTGGCCTATGGTGTTCTCAGCACGGATATAAAATCCCTTTTTGGGAGTATATGGCAAATGTTGTAGCCACCTAGTTATATACACCTCACGTATGAATTGATTCTGCTAGCATGCTTTATTCATTGCACGATTTGCCTAGCATACGTAATTGGAATTTTGTGGATTATCTGTTATCACTTATTCTATTAGATATAACATGTGTTAACTCGTTATTGCTTATACTTTGCTAAATCATCGTATTCATGAGTTATCCTTGATGTTGCAGGCTAAGACCCCTCGACCGAATCTTTGTTGGTCATTCAGTTTGTTAGGAGACTTCAGCTGTCCCTTCAGGTTCACAGAGTGTATGTCATCACTCCATCAGAGCGCGATAGTTTTCAACATGCATGCATATCGTCTTTCTTCCATGTCATTGGTTTTATTTATGTTCTGTGTATTGTGATTTGATCCAATTTGTATATTTCCAACCTTTATGTAAGCTTTTGGATATCATGGATTTTGTTTTCCTATATTTTTCGTGTTACGAGTTAATACCTATAGCTTCCGCGTACATGTATGTCACGTGTGAATTTCCCTTGTGCATGTGCATTGAGACTAGGTCTCGGTGCATATGCACGGGAGTACGTGTGTCACTAATTAGATTTTCTTTAACCTCCAATCTCCTGGGCTCGGGTTGTGACAAAAACTATTATGTCTACCTCTTTTGGAGAAATTCTGTTTGACTAGTTTGGCATTTATTTTAAGCATTGGGTGGTATAACCATCTTCTGGTAATCATACCTATCTATCGGGGATATAATAACATAGAAAATAATGCCTTATGTCATATTTTCCGGAAACATCTTATTTCCTTTTTTAATGGCATCACCAAGATTTTTCAAGTTTGTAGAGATTTATTTAACAATAACAATCATTAAAAATAGAACTTTGGGTTCTTAATATCCAATGACAAAATGTAACAAGGAATTGACCAATTAAAAAAATTAGAATGTCGCTTTCTTAACTGAGGAATCAGCACTTCTGGTTTTATCAAGACTTCAGACTTAAGATAGAACCTCAGGTTTAAATTAGAATTTCTAGTTCTCTCAAAACTTCAGGTTTGATTTCATGGACTTCGTGTTGACCTATACTACTTTGGATCTTTAAAAAATTAAATATTCAGGTTTGATCATGAATATGAATCATATGTTCATATAAACGTTAAAGAAATATTTAGGACTGCCGGTCCATAATTTAGGGAACTTCAAGTCCAGATTATAGAACTTCTATTTCTATTATATGTGACTGTTGCTTCTAGCAATAAATTAATCAAAGCTAAAGTTTCATATAACTATATAGTCATAACTTTACTAAAGTAATTATGTCAATCATGCAATACAATGTAATAAAATATATATAGTTAAAAGTGTGTAGAGAAATATAAATAACAAGTAAGATTTCAGGTTCTTTTCATCCAATTGAAGATAATAGAGAATAAATGTGATAAAGAATTGACTAATTGAAGTTAGAACGTCAAGTTCTCAACTTGAGAATTAGAATTTCTGGTTCTGTCAATGCTTTAAGCATGAATTAGAACTTCTAATGCTTCAGGCATGGATTAGAACTTTTAATGCTTTAGGCATGAATTAGGACTTCTGGTTTCGTCAAAACTTTAGGTTTGAATTAGAACTTTTGATTATGTCAAATCTTCAGGTTTGAATTAGAACTTCTGGTTCAGTCAAAACTTCAGGTTTGAATCAGAATTTTTGGTTTTGTCAAAACTTCAGATCTGAATTAGAATTTCTGGTCCTATGAAGACTTTAGGCTTAATTTTATGGCCTAATATTGATTGGTTTATTTTTGGATCTAAATATAAACTTCTAATTTGATTAGGAATATGAATCTCCGGGTTCATATTGTGAATTTAAGAACTTCTGGTTTTAGATTAGACTAACTCACGGATTTTTTAATCCGAATTAGAAAGAACTTCTAGTTTTTAGACTAAAATAATGTATGGAACTTCGAGTCCAGGTTATTAATTCCATATATAACTTTTGGTTCTAAATATTGTATGAAACTTTGGATTCCGATTACTTATATAGAACTTCTGGTTTTATTTATGATCTATGAGTTGTAATTCTATCATGATCCTTCTTCGATAAGAGATAATGAATCATTCATTACTCGAATTAAAATTATAAATACTTGCAGATCCCAAAAGAATAAAAACAAATGCATGTATATAACTATCAAACTAATAAAAGATTATAAAATAAGGAAAAAAATTACTTGACTGTTGAATCGTCCTTTCTTTTACTACCAATGTATAGATCTACTCGCAAACTTTCCATAGGCGCAAACAGATCTCCGATCAGAAGTTGGATGATCAAGATATCATATATATAAGTTTCTGTCGTCGATTTGGTCAAATCAACTGTTGATCGTACGACTCTACTAACGTCATCGATGGTGACAGTGTCCCTACATTAGTGCTTGGTTCCAGGCTGGATCGGATCAAGTTGAGTTGGGTCTGCCTGACCCAACCTGTTGCAAGGAGAATTAGTGAGCAGGAGGTGGGTACCTTTATCATAACCCGAGCCCAGGACATCGGGGATTAAGTTTAAACTTAATTAGTGACACGCGTACTCCCGTGCATGTGCACTTAGACCCTGTCCAAGTGCATACGCACAAGGAAAATTCACATGTGCAAATACTATGTACGTGTAAGTTGTAAGTATTATTACATAAAAAAAAGGAGGATACATGAGCATAAGACAATTCCTACAAAAGAAAATAGTAATTACAAAATACATAAACAAAAAGACCCTGTCCTTACAATAGTAAGGGACAGTTGCTATGAGCCAATATATAAAATGCAAAGAGCTAAATAAAACTCTTATGACAAGCACCAGATGAATTTGACACAACAAAATGGAGACCTAAATCGTGCCAAACCACTCTCCGATGGAGTGATCACATTCACTCCTCTAGCCCTGATAGGGCTTCTACAGTCTCCTCTGAAGTCTTGCTTATCAACGAGGGTTCAGCAGCGGGATCTAAACCTGCAACACCAATGACAACTAATGAATACAATGATTCAGCAAAGTATAAGCAAAAATAAGTAAACACGCGTTGTATCTAAAAGAATAAAGTAACAAGTGATATTATGTGGAGTTTAAATTTAGTCTACGAGGCAAATTATGCATTTGATAAGCATGCTCTCAGACTCAGTAAACAGGTATACTTCACTAGATGTTACTACATCGGCCATATTCTCCATTTAGGGAGCACGTGTTGAGAACACCATCGACTGGGCTAGGATGTGAATGGGTCTCTGGTTCTTGGGATCCGGAAGCCCCAAGACAAGAGCGTACTGCAGCGGCACAAGCAAGTTATACCAAAGTCAACCCCATCAAATATCTTGAGGTTGAGGCTAAGTGGAGCCAGACCGTGTCAATCATATCATATCATGCAAGTCAGGTGAAGTAACGTTCAAGTAGTACATGTATCAAATCATAACACAATAAGCGTAAACACAAATTATATGATCGTTCCGATTATCGTTCAAGTCAATTTCATTACAAGGCAAACAATAGAAAAAGAAGGGAGGGCAAGAACCGAAGCCAACATGCCATGCTAGTCAGATCATTTCATGGAATCATGATAATTTACTAGCCAACCCTGAACTAGTTGTCCATTATTTCTAACTGTGCATGATGATGTAGTTTTAAGGTATTCGATACACAGTTGCCTACTTTTTGGGTATTACAGTGTATTGAAAAGTGTATATCGAAGTCCCTTAAACCAATACCCATAGGGAGGTGCCTAACAATTGGACAACACACATAAATGAGTCACAACCCTCAAGACCATTCATGTTATTCTCTATTTTTTTTTCCATTAGACAGGTCAAAGGTTACCTATATGTCAACACGACGGCCTTATAAGCTCTCTTCAATACCTATCTTTTCTTAAGTTTCAAAGGTCTCATGGCTTAGCCGTGGGTGACCTACGGCTTAGCCGTATTATGCATTATGGCTCAGTCGTGGTTCCCCAGAATTTCTTTCGCATTTGCGGCTAGCCACGGATGAACCGTGCATGCTCTTACAGTTTGACCGTGTTTGTTCTACGGCTCAGCCTCAGTCGGGTATGGCTTAGCCGTAGCATACCACACGGCTTAGCCATGGCAAGACCGTAGAAGGTTCACTCAAATTTCTACTCTTTAGACATCAAGCCGTAGCTTAACCTACGGTTGGGTCACGACTAGCCTACGGCTTAGAAGCTTTACGGCTTAGCCGTAAACTTCAGAAATGTCACGATATGAATCTGTTATAGACAAAACTAATTTTGCACAAATTTGAAGCAAAGAGAACAAGTGTGTATAATTAGACACGAAAGGGCTATAAAACACCAACCACATGCAAGATTAAGAAACATAATTCACAATCATCGTGTACCAACGTGTGTTCATCTATTACGTGCTTATAATTGCCTCAAATGAGATTTGTCAAATTAATTGTTGTCCTTTGGCTCAACTAGAACGTCTACACGCAGTTCTAACAACCATGCATGAAAGAAGAAAGAGGAGTTGAGTGCATGCAGTAAGGATGAGACCTTTAGACTAAAATATGGTAGACTTGAAATAACTCTTACCTTAACCCACACAAAGAGATGATGTGTAAAATGGGTGTACAAAATTTTCCCCCTTGTTTTGCTTTGATCGTGAAGAAGAAAAAAAGGAAAGGAAGAAAAGAAGGAAGGAAGAAAGGACGTTGAGTTGAGAAAAGAGGAAGAGAGTTAGTGCATGTATCCTCTTTTTATAATAAATTATAAAAAAAGTCCAAAGGTTCCATATAAGTACAGTTCAAGTCAAATAACGATCCAACGGAAGCAAACGAAGTCGTTTGCATGCGAATCAGTTATGGAAGTCAATAGGCTTGACAAAAAACACGTGATGACACCAAGATGATACATGAATGACGGAATTGTATAAAATATAAAATTACGAAAAAAGGGCTTATGTCTACCTAAGCTAGGTTAAACGCAATCCAACTACCTATCCATGACCCGAAACGAAACTCAAAGAGACAAAACGACAAGCATCAAACTATGTCGCTGGAAAATAACCAAAGAACATTTATTAGTAGCTAAACCGGATTAATTTAGGTCAGAGTGTTACAACCTTCATCGCACACGAGTTGAGACAGGGACAACATCAACGCTGTCCTTATCGTTGTCAGGCGGTTGGCTACTGCTAGTTGGGGTCAGCTTGGCCCTATTGAGCCAATCTCATCCACTACATCTTTCTTTTCTTTATTTTGGAGAAAAAGACAAATAAAAAAGGGATTTTTACCAAAAAATTAATTCTAAATTTAGATTATACTAATAGATTAAGAAAGGTTTTAAAAAATCCAATTTGGAGTTCGGACTCCATCAAAAGAAAAACATGCCCTCAGCTTTGATCGAATCGTATTTACGCAAGGTTTTTCACTTAGGGATAAGCCTTACGGTTAAGCTGTAATGCAATTATGGCTGAGCCGTAGGTCATTTTATGGGTAGATCGTATTTGCGCAGTGTTTTTTAATTTATAACTAAGTCATAAAGTCAAGTAACAATATCATTACCATTTTTAACACTTTATATGCCCAGTTTGATTTCCAAAATTTATTCTCTAAATATTTTTTACTGAGATACATAAACTATTTAAAGGGCATAGAAATTGACCCAAATAATTTGATTCATGCATAAATATATAACTTTCAGATAACGATATCATTACTTGAATTTAATTTACGGCTGAGCCGTAGATTATTTTACTAATGAACCAAATTTATGCAGTGTTTTTTCACTTGCGGCTAAGCTGTAATAGTCAGTTAACAATATCGTTACCATTTTTAATGCTTTATATGTCCAATTTAGTTCCTAAAATTCATTTTTTTAACATATTAATACTGAGGTACATAAACTATGTAGAGGGCATAGAAATTGATCGAAATAATTTGATTCATACATGAATTTATAACTTTTAGTTAACAAAATCGTTACCATTTTTAACATTTTTTATACACATTTTGATTTCAAACATTCAATCCCTAAATATCTTTATACTAAGATACATACACTATGCAGAGGGCAAAGGAATTGACTCAAAAAAATTGGATTCATGTATTAATATAAAACTTTTAGGTAACGATATCGTTACTATTCCTTAAGCATAATCTTCCCCAGTTTGCTTTCCAACATTCGTTTTATTTATATTAAGATACCTAAAATATGAAGAGGGCATAGGGAATTAGAATTTGACCCAAACCCTTATTAAGATGAAATGAAAAAAAGGGCATATGAAGCGTTAAAAATGATAACTATATCAATACCTAAAAGTTATAAATTCATGCATGAATAAAAAAAAATTTTTGTCAATTTTTATGCCTTCTACATAATTTATGTATCTTCGTATAAAGATATTTACGCAACGAATGAATAGAATCAAACTGGAGAAGATAATACATAAAGAATAGTAACGATATCGTTACCTAATAGTTATATATTACTACATAAATTCATTTTTTTGGGGTCAATTCCTACGCCCTCTACATAGTTTAGGTATCTCACTATAAAGATATTTAGAGAATGAATGTTGGAAACCAAACTGGGCATATAAAGCGTTAAAGATGGTAATGATATCGTTACTTGACAGTTATAAATGCATATCTGAATTTTGAGTTCTATTATGGCTGACCCTACGGCTAAGCTATAAGGTCTTTACGGTTAAACCGTAAAACGATTTACAGTTAAACAGTAGAACTCACGGGCCACTATTGGTTGTAGAACTCACGGGCCACTATCTAGAGAGTTTTTGGTATTTTCGCTTACGACTAACCATATGGCGAAGCTGTAAGTTTTTTACCACTTAGCCATAGAACAATTTACTGCTAAGCCATAGAACTCACGGCCACAATCTAGAGAATAATTTTTTGGTATTTTTGGTTTATGGCTGAAGAGGAAAAAAATGAAAGGAAAGAAAGATGAAAGGAAAAAAATGAGAAAAGAAGGAAAAGAAGAAGAGGATCAAGTGGGATGACAGTAGGAGGAAAGGAGAGAGGACTTACTAGCTAGAGAAGAAAAAGAAACAAAACAAAAATTAAAAATAATTGGGCATAGAGAAGAGAGAAATAGAAGGGTTGAGAATATGACAAAATAGAGAGAGTGAGAAAAAGGACCGAGAGGAATGCAAGAAAAAGAACACGAGAGGGTGAAGGGATTGTCAAAATAAAAAGTGAGATTAAAAGAAAAGAAAATAAAGAAGAAGAAGAAAAAGAACAAGAAGAAGGCGTACTAGTGAAAGAAGAAGAAAAAGGAGGAGAAGGAGGAGGAAGAGAGCATACCACTTCTACAGAAAGGGAAAGAAATAAGAGAAGAAGAATAAGAGAAAAAATAGGATGCTGATGATGATGCTATTGCAAGGTGAGAAATAAATAATCTAACAAAATCTCAAGATGGAGAAGAAAAGATGGAGAAAAAATGGAAGGAAATGTTTGTAAGGTTTTGTACGCCTAACGATATCGTCAGCTGAGAGCATATTTGTCTTTTGATGGAGTACAAACTTCAAATTGGATTTTTTCTAATCTTTCTTAATTAATTCATATAATCTAAATTTAGGATTAATTTTTGCGTTAAAATCCCATAAAAAAACCAAGCCAATAAGGGTGGCTTGGCTTCTCATGTTTTGGAGAGACAACTCAAAGGTATGTCATATTATTTGACTTTCCTTGTATGGATTCTCGTGCAAGATAAAACAGAGAAGATGGATTCTTTCTTCCTCATTGGTCTGTTGCAGAAATGGAATGTAACCCGTGACCTAGGGTTTGAGAGAAAAACTAGATCTACTAGGATCCAAGTCTCTTCTCTAAAATCTGAACCGCTAGAATTCATCGTATTGATAACGTATTATAAAATAAAAGGGAATCAAAGAGAAAAGAATAAAGATAAAGGAAGAGTGATTTTAGTATTGAGAGTTGTGTGTACATAATAAGGGGGGAGGAGGATCTTATTTATTGAATAAGATTGCTTCCTCCCCAAGCAACCTAATATGATAGTATTCATGCTCTCCTTATCTCACGCGAGTTCCAATGTGGGTATCTACCTATAATAATACCTCTTATAACAAACACAAAATTTTCTCATGCGCACACATTATTAGAAAATTGAAAAAACAACTACCAAATGAAGAACTCAGGACATCAGTTTTTTCTTGTCATCCATTAATTTGAACTTTGCTACCTCATCCTTTCCCCTCCTGCTTGTTTTGATTGTCAGCTTCATTGGTCTTAGTATGCCTTACGAACTAAATGAAGATGAAAGAAAAAGTAGAAATCCATATAATTATCACTACATGAACTGCCAGACATTGATATCAGCCTAATTCAGTAAAAAGAAAAAAAATGTTAAATGGTTAAATGGAAGCTCAACATCAAGTACTGTTGTGTTCCTCTCCGCAATGGAAGTCTTAGTGGCTGAAAGTGCCAAGTCGTATAACAAAGACTTGCCCTTCCATGGGGCCTTGTTTTGGGTTTGTCTGTTGACATGCACATCTACCTGTAGCACCCACAGCCTATGCTGAGACAAGGGTCTAGCGGAGCAAGCCTTCCAACTAGGAATCCGGATTATATCACGAGGAAATCTTTGAGGGTCAGGTCCCCCGAAATCAGTCCTGCATGGCAGGTTGCTCATTGGTGATGTGGCGAGACTTGATTGGTACTGCCACGATCACTGCGGGATTTTTAATAGAGGATTTGGACTCTCCAACTAGGATTTCACTTTATCACGTACCTAAGTAAGGAAGGAGTGGCAGTTCTCGCCTAATTATTTTCCGATGTATGTGGGCTCTTTTTTGGGGCACAGCCTCCTTGGCTCAAGTAAAAAAAAAATGGACATTTTGTTATAAAATATTGTTATCAGTGGATGCCCACCCTGGGGCCCACATTAGATATAGAAAGCAATAGTCCTACTATATTGGTTTGCTTGGGGAGGAAGAAATCCTATTCTATAAATAAGATTCTCCTCCCCCCATTATGTACACACTTCTCATTCAATAAGAAAACTCTCTCTCCTTTTCTCCCTCTACTCTCTATCTCTCTCTCCCTTCTTCTTAAATACGTTATCAGCACGAGCCCTCCATCTCTATTTTCTTTCTCATGCCTAGCCCTCACTGCAAGTTTGCTTTTATCCTTCTACACTTTAAATTAAAAGTGCAGCAAAGGACAACCGAAACTACAGTCAACGTGCAAAAGTGCATCTTTTGTTTTCTTTTTTTTCTTAACTTCTGTCAATAAAGACAAACGTGAGAAGAAAGATCCAACTCGAACGTGACTTGGACCGGACCTGATACAGTCAAATCCAGCCGCTAACCTAGACGCAGTTCGAAGCACAGATCATCGTTAAAGCTTCCAATCACCATATCTTGCCCACCCAGAGTCAGATCGCCGATCCGTTTGAACCTTCAGAAAGCTCAGGAGTAGATCTACACGTTACAAGTGAAAGAAGGCAGATCTAACGATAACATAATTTTCATTATTTATATTCCTTTATTTGTTTAATAATTGTTTATGTTATGATTATTTATTTATTATTATCATTATTTTTTAACAAGGGGAGATCAAGAATGGATCATAAATAAGAACCAGAAGTTCTTTTCTAAATCTGGACCAGAAGTTCCGTGGATTATTCAAATCTGAAATCAGAAGTTCTCAGATCCACAATATGAACTTGAAGATTCATTCCTAATCAAACCTGAAGTTTGATATTTCGATCCAGAAACAAAAGTAATATGCTATAACATCAAGCCCGAAGCCTTGATAGAACCTGAAGTTCAACAAAAAAATTAAAAAACCTGAAGTTCTAATCAGAAACCTGCAGTTCCAAATCAAGCCAGAAGTCTTGTTTAAACTGTTTGTTTTTGGATTATTAAAATTGATAACGTGATTGGCAAACTTGATCTGACATGGCTCACCCCTTAATTTATTCTGAATGCCTTACAATTTTTTATTTGTATTTTATCTTTTGCATATCAATGATCATATATATATATATATATTTCCAGCTCTTGCATAATGTCGAACTTAACCAAACTTGAATTCAAAGCCCTTAACATTACCGGGGACAACTACTTATCCTGGCACTTGGATGCAAATTTACATTTGCAATCCAAGAAGCTTGGAGAGACGATAAAAGAAGGTAATAAAGAGTCCCCGGAGAATAGGGCATTGGCACTTATCTTCTTACGTCATCATATACATGATGACCTTAAGAATGAATACCTCACAGAGGAGGACCCAGCAGGTCTTTGGAAATCCCTGAAGGATAGATATGATCACCAGAAGATGGTCTTATTACCAACAGCTCAGAATGAATGGCTAAACCTGCGATTTCAAGACTACAAATCGGTATATGAGTATAACTCCGCTCTTTTCAACATTGTTTCCCAGTTAAGACTGTGTGGGGAAACGATTACAGAAGAGCAGATGTTAGAAAAAATGCTGTCCACTTTCCACGCATCAAATGTAATCCTGCAACAGCAGTACCATGAACGGCGTTTCTCCAAATACTCAGAATTGATCTCTTGTCTCCTTGTTACTGAGCAGAACAGTGAAGTTTTGCTAAAAAATCATAACTCCAGACCAACTGGATCTATGGCACTGCCTGAAGCAAATGCTAATTTCAATTCTAGCAGAGGCAGAGGAAGGGGGCGTGGGAGAAATCATCCCTCCAGAAGAGGTGAAAGAAGAAACTCCTTCCGACGAGGAGGATTTCGAGGTCCTCCCAATAAAAAATTCAAAAACCACCAGAAGTGGTCTGATCCTCAGAAGCAACAAAATCCAGATCAACCTCAGAATCCACGAAATACTTCTGCCCACCGTTTTGATAACCTTTGCCACAGATGTAGAAGGACTGGGCATTGGTCACGCGCTTGTCGTGCACCAAAAGACATGGTGGAACGATACAAAGCATACAAGGCCTCTATTCATTCTGCAGAATCAAATGATCTGGAAGATTGGGATTGGGATATTGACCTACAAAATGATAATTACTAGTTGGACATTACAAATTTGGAAACTAAAGATTTTTTTGAAGACGAAAATGGCCAACCTCTGAACAATGAGGAATTTAGTGCTAAAATCAGAACTCCTCCTGGAATGTTTTAGAAGACCAAACAAATATTTTTCAGAATCTCCATTTAGAATCTTTTTTAGCTATTTACCTTTTTAAGGATATTTTATGATTGGATGATTTAGTTTTCAGTTTCTTAATTTTGATAAACATTTTATGGATGTTTTGTGATGGATGACTTTTTATCAATTTGATGAAATTTCTCTTATGAATTTTTCTTAATCATGTGATTGTTTAGTTACATTTTCTTTATTATCTTTTGTTTAAAGGTATGGATCACAACAATGGGGATACTCACTGTCTTGTAGATAGTGCTACAACACATACCATTCTGAAAAGCCAGAAGTTTTTCTCAGAATTGGTATTGAATTCACGAAAGGTATCCACCATAGCTGGACCTATGCAAATAATTGAAGGCTCTGGAAGAGCCCACATAACGTTACCTAATGGTACTCATTTATTCATTAAAGATGCATTGTTCGCCAGCAGTTCCCGAATAAACTTGCTCAGTTTTAAAGACATCAGAATAAATGGATACCATGTTCAGACTGCTAATGAAGGTAACAAGGAAATGTTACTTATCGTTACTAGTATTGGAGGCCGAAAGCAAATACTAGAAACATTAAGTGCACTTTCTTCTGGGTTATATTATACGACGATATCCATCGTCGAATCACATTCGGTTTTGAGTAAAACGAGACAGTTAAGCCCGAATCTTAAACTAACCCCAAAGTTTAGCAACCCTCAAACCTTATTGCTTTGGCATGATAGATTAGGGCACCCCGGAATTACCATGTTAAAAAAGATCATTGATAACTCTGTTGGACACCCTTAGATAACCATAGTTTGACCATACCAAATGGGTATTTATGTGTCCCATGTTCACAGGGAAAGTTAATCACTCGACCTTCCTTCGTCAAGATTGCATTAGAGTCCCCATCTTTTCTGCAAAGGATACAAGGCGACATCTGTGGACCGATCAATCCACCTAGTGGACCTTTTAGGTATTTCATGGTTCTGATTGACGCTTCCACCCGTTGGTCTGATGTTTGCATACTTTCAACTAGGAATATAGCCTTTGCCCGTCTATTAGCACAAATCATTAAAATTAGAGCCCATTTCCCTGATAATCCTATTAAGTCTATACGACTTGATAATGCGGGTGAGTTTACATCACAAGCCTTTGATGACTACTGTTCATCTCTTGGCATTGTTGTTGAACATCCTGTCCCTCATGTCCATACCCAAAATGGCTTAGCTGAATCCCTGATTAAGCGCATTCAACTCATTTCTAGGACTCTGTTACTGCAGTCCAAATTACCAGTTAGTGCTTGGGGACATGCTGTGTTACATGCATCAATGCTCATTCGACTTCGACCCACACAGCCTACCATCAATACTCTCCCGCACAGCTTATATCAGGACATCAACCTAATATCTCCCATTTACGCAAGTTTGGTTGCGCTGTTCTAGTCCCTATACCACCCCCTCAATGTACTAAGATGGGACCACAACGTAGGTTGGGCATCTATATCGGCTATGACTCTCCTTCTATTATTCGCTTTTTAGAACCAATGACAGAAGATGTTTTTATTGCTCATTTTGCTGATTGTCAATTCGATGAGACAAAATTCCCACCGTTAGGGGGAGATAAAGAACGTATTGTTCCTGCAGAACAACCCGTTCCTGAAGAACGGCGTGAACTAACGTGGAATGCTTCCACTTTGTCTCATTTAGACCCACGTACTTCACAATGTGAATATGAAGTCCGTAGAATTGTACACTTACAAGAAATTGCAAATAAATTACCCGATGCATTTAACGATGCAGCAAAGGTAACTAAGTCACATATTCCTTCGCTTAGGTTTTTATCCCATTGGATTTTTCCTTTACAAGGTTTTAATGAGGCAACGATTATTGAATGGTGGTCATCCAAGGGGGAGTGTTATAAAATATTGTTATTAGTGGATGCCCACCCTGGGGCCCACATTAGATATGGAAAGCAATAGTCCTACTATATTGGTTTGCTTGGGGAGGAAGAAATCTTATTCTATAAATAAGATCCTCCTCTCCCCATTATGTACACACTTCTCATTCAATAAGAAAACTCTCTCTCCTTTTCTCCCTCTGCTCTCTATCTCTCTCTTCCTTCTTCTTAAATACATTTCACTTAGTTATCCTTTGTAACATTGTTTTTTTGGTTTTTGGGGGAGAGCCTTTGTAACATTATTATCATTATTATTTGTAAGTGGCCGTCGTGACAAAGGACAAGGCAACGGCAACATATATAACTGTAATTCAAACAAAGTTATCCGTTGCGTTCAGGTTGAGGTAATTTTTTTTAGGATGGAATTTTCTTCTTGTCTCGATCTGAACATCAGGTAAAGAGCAGAAGACTCGTTTGTAAAATCCAGATTCCAGGACAAGAAGCCACAATGAATATGTTTAATATAAAAGTTTGCTAAATAGCAATATGATTCAAGCTGACCCAAAACATCAATATGATCGAAGCTATGCAGACTCTTGCCACAGATTTTAGTACCCAAAACCTTTGCACATGGATTTGGATCAAGGTCCAACTTCTCCAGATCCAAAAACAAGTCATTACTTCTTGGATCATAGGCCTCAAATATTCCGATTGTTGGATACCCATTGGCTTCCTTAGCCACCACACAAGTGTTAAGGGTATCAATTGTCTAGTCCACCCTCAAACACAATCTGATCTTAAAGTGGAAATTTCGGGTACAAGCTGATTCATTTAATTTTCAGATTGGATATGTTAAGAAACCTATATCTGATTTTCCTAATATAATACTATGTCTGATTTTCTTAATAGAATACTATCTTCAAATTGAAAAAGAAAAACTAGCATTAATTACCCACTAAGAAAAAGTGAATATTCCTAAGAATGATTTCGGCCCAATATGTTACCATTTCTTAATGACATGTTTGTTTTTAGATCTATGCAGGCTGAGCAGATCCAATTGTGTAAACCTCATAATAAATGAGTCTGATAAAGCAATGATTCCCATCCATATAAATAAACTGTTCTTCTGGCTCAAACCTAATTTGATCAGGATTCAACCTAACCCGACTGGACGTGGCCCATTGCTACATGCTGGATGCATCCCACGTGGGGCAACCAATGGTCACACACTTAATTACCCTAAGAGATCCAACCGAACAAAATAATTTGCTGGATCCATTCCATGACCAATTTTAGATTTTGGGTTCTATCGATCCAACTAATTGAGCTGATCAAGATTCTGCTAAAATGTAAAACCCATAAGGCCTTGGAACACAATGGGATCAAAATCTATACATTTTGATTTCTGGAAGTTTAGTAGTTTACCCCATCCATAATTTTTTTCCAAAAAAAATTGGAACTCGCATCTGAACCATGAAGATTAGCTCCATGCAAGATTAAGATCAGATTTGAATATAAATTGAAATAGCTAGTCAGATCCAAACATGCCCTGAACGAGATATTTTTAAAGCCTCAGTCCTGGCCTGTAAAAGCTAGAGATGAAAAGGGTACCTTTGTGGAAAAGGAGAGGAGTATGTGATACAGTGGAAAATTTTCAATTTTTTGCCTGGTTTAAGTTTTTAAGTTTGGTGTGAAAATTTTTTTCCCATAGAAGACACATGGTATTAAATTGATTTTATTCAGTAAAGAGGAACAAAAATTCCAAGGGATAGGTGGATAGCTAAATTCTATGCATAATTAAGAAGTAATAAGAGGAACCCTTGTGCTACACAAAAGATCCCTATGCAGCTGGAACGTACTGCCAATATGCATTGATGAATTACCCGTTCTCGAACAAAGGAATCACCATTGGTTGACCTGCTAGTCAGATAAGGGAATTAGTGAATCACCATTGGTTGTTCTTCAGTGAGTAGCAAGGCACGTGGCTTCTGGGCATGTGAATCGGAATGGGTGTGCATGAACACATTTACAGTTTGTCCCCTCTAATTTGTTCTTCTGTTTTTCATTTCCTGCCCCCTCAAAGAATTTCTCCTCCACAAAAAGCAATTCTTGTCCTGAAATAATCCAGAGAGGGTTTGGGCCGTGGTTGTTTGGGGTTTTGGGGGGGGGGGGGGGGGGGGGGGGGGTACCAGTTCAATCACATTGGCCATTACTGTTAAACATGCTCTACAGCTGTATGTCTGTGGACAAGTATCAACCAAATTGCAATAGACTAGGCTGGTATAATTAATACCCAACTGCCCCCCTCCGCTTGTGTAGATTGAAATTAATGCCCAAACAAACAAATTAAATGAAACGTCTTCTTTTTCCCTCGCCGGGTTTCCCTCTCGAGACAGATGCATTCTTTAAATTCAGCACTACTTAGGTGCTACAAATGCGAAACAGGAACAAGGCCAAGTGTATGGCTAGAATCTTCCCTTCAATTCTCATTTGCGTACTTGTCTTTCAGTATCTAATTAGTCATGCCATTCGCGTTTCCGGATACCTGAATGGCTTTAATCTTTTGATGGGTGGGTGCTGATTTTCTTAAATAAGCGGTCAGATTGTATTGCTGGTGTCATATAAAGAGACCACCCCAAACAACCCAGACCCAGTTTAGTGGACTCTCCCATCTTTTCGGGTTGTTGTGTTTTCTGTTTCCATTCAGAAATGGCTGCCATGGGTTGGTGGAGGTTGATTTCTGCAGCTCTTGCTGGCATTCTCTACTTCCACAGCTTCTGCTTCGCAGATCAAGGTAAAAAGGTCTTGTTAAGCTTCTCACTGCTATTTCCTTTTCCGCGTATCCGCTTTTGTCAGAAGTCAGAACTCATGACCTCAATCTGCTACATATTCAGCCTCCTCTTGCGTCTTTTTCTTCAACCCCACTATAAATTTATATCTGCTGGGTCTTAATCTTAATAATTATAATTAACAAGTAGTGTCCATACTCATTTGATTGATACAACTTGGCCAAAGAAGCACGAGTCGCAGCTGAACTCGTCCAATTGTTTATCACTAATTTGGATGACTTGTTCGGCAAAAAGAATAAGAAGCACAAAAGATTTTAATTTTAGATGAGGAGGGGTAGAAACATTCCACTGTCTTGGAAAAATAAAAATTTGTAAATCTTTCTTCTGGAAGCCGTGAAAAACACCCCACTCGGAGCTTGCACTTTTACATTCTATTTTTTATCCTTTGCATGAATCTCAATCTCAATGAATATGCCAAAATTCTTTATATATATATATATATTTTTTTTTTTTTTTTTGCACAAAGAAAGTGAATTACCAATCGGTGAATGAAACTTCTTCTTTGTAGAATTTTCTATTCCACAGCATTATAGGAGCAAATCCAAATCATATTATAAGTATTCTCCATAATTTTTTTTTTTTGCACAAAGTAAAAATTGAAGTATATGTCCTTCGATAAAACTTATTTTTTTTTGAATTTTTTTTCCGCAACATTACACAAATACATTCAAATCATTATATAAGTGCTAAGTAGAATTTCTTTCTTTTATTTTTTTTTTCTATATTTGGTGTGCCTTTTGGATGCAGCTCCAAACTACAGTTTCATGCAACAAGCCACAAAAGCCCAATCAGTTTCATACTATGACTACATCATCATAGGCGGAGGAACAGCAGGGTGTCCACTGGCAGCCACTCTCTCCCAAACCTCCAAAGTCTTGTTATTGGAAAGAGGCGACTCTCCCTACGGAAACCAAAACATCTCCAACCTCATCTCCTTCGGCGACACCCTCGCCGACCTCTCCCCCACCTCCCCCTCCCAGCGCTTCATCTCCGAGGACGGCGTCATCAACGCCCGCGCCCGCGTCCTCGGCGGCGGCAGCTGCCTCAACGCCGGCTTCTACACCCGCGCCAGCCCCGCCTACGTCCGCGCCGCTGGCTGGGAGGGCCACCTCGTCAACCGCTCCTACGACTGGGTCGAGCGGCTCGTCGCCTTCGAGCCCCCAGTCCTCCAGTGGCAGTCCGCCGTCCGGGATGGGCTCGTGGAGGTGGGCGTCCTCCCCTACAACGGCTTCACCTACGATCACATGTACGGCACCAAGGTGGGTGGATCCATCTTCGACAGGGACGGCCACCGCCACACTGCGGCGGATCTGCTGGAATACGCCAACCCCAAAGGCCTTACAGTTCTTCTCCATGCGACTGTGCACAGGATCTTGTTCAGAACCGCAGGTAACTAACTCTTTTTTTTTTTCAAGTTTTTAAATTATTTAGGGCCCAAAATCTAGATCTAAACCATATATCCTCTTTATAAGATAAAAAACTGCGATGAAATTAAATTTCATCCGTGGATGTTCCTTAGATTGTGAAATATTTATAAAAGATTTAAATTATTTAAATATATGCACTTAAATTCACACGAAAGAAAGTTAAAAAAGGTTGAATAAAAAATTATGTTTCATGATGAGTCATTTGAATATGTAAATTATACGGTGAAGTTAACAAAAAGACCCTTACTGAAAGCAGCTTGTTTCATTTTGACCTTTTAGCTGTTTTATTAAATACGTGAACGTACTACAAAAGACTTTTCCTTTTTCTTTTCTTATATGAGAGGGAACCCGGCCTGACCTCACCTTGCACCGGTAAAACCTCGGATGACACTACCTTGTAAGCGCGTATATCGAGTAAGGCACCCTGAGAGGAACAATACCAGACTTCCCAACAAATTGAAAACAAGGATGGGTCCATATTACAAAAGTTGTTTTTGAATTTTTTGCAGGAAAGGTGAAGCCATTGGCCCATGGTGTTATCTTCAGAGATGGCGAGGGAGGAGTGCATAGGGCTTACCTGAACAAGGGATCGAAGAACGAGATCATCGTTTCGGCGGGGGCTCTTGGGAGCCCTCAGTTGCTGATGCTGAGTGGGGTTGGGCCTGCAAAGCAGCTACAGAAGCTTGGGATTAAGGTTACAGTGGATCAGCCTTTGGTTGGGCAAGGAATGTCGGATAACCCCATGAATGCTATATACATTCCGTCTCCTTTGCCTGTGGAGGTTTCTCTTATACAGGTGGTGGGCATTACACGATTTGGGAGCTATATTGAAGCAGCTAGTGGATCCAATTTTGCTCCAAAGGATGAGATAGGGCCTCAGAGAAACTTTGGGATGTTTTCCCCTCAGGTTCTTGCCAAAATTCCCTTTATGCTCATAAATACATTCATACGCAGATATGCAATTACATAAACAGATGACAGACTATAATATAGGTGCTTAAAAGTTGTTCAAAGTTAAGAAATAATGTAAAGAACTATAAATGACCATCAAATAAATTTTTTCCCTTGATGAAATATGAATACTTGGTGATTCAAAACTCATGGAAAGCTTGGGTGATCTATAATTTCACTTTATATTCCTCATTACTCACCTTTTTAATAACAACATTTTGTTGGAACTCATATATAGCTTTAGTTTCTTAAAAATTCAATACTATGCAAATAAACTAATCCTTGCTAAGCCCGCTAGTGATGCAGCTCATTAGATGTTGAAACCTTTATGAGCCCTTTTTTTAAATAAAAAATCTTATAAAAAATTTCAACTTTCAATTGCTTTATAATTTTTTGAGTGTAAATAAGATAATAAATAGAATGTGGAGATTTTGAGAATGGAGTGTCAAATTCTATATTAGATGTATAGCTTACTTGTCATTGATTTTGGACTAACTTATTTTGAACAGGATTCAGTAATAGGTTGCTCAAATCTAATCTCGGCTGTATTTGACTTTAGTCACTGTGGCAGTAGATCTCATTAAAAATCTCATCTTTTAAGGACAATGGTCACAATCAAATTAATTTCTGCCATGACTTTGGTTGCAATTGATAGAGACCATCATCATTGTCCTGCAGTTGTGTTAAATCACATCTACGGATAAGTAATACAGGAAATCCGAATTGATCGACTTTCCACGTGAATGATCCAAGTTGGTTTTGGCCGAGTTTTGGGATATTATTGCACACTTGCGTCATTGCATTTGGAAGTTCTTCAATTTCTTGCCTGGTAATGAAGATCGGGACCTCACACTCAAGTGACCCTACATTCATGTGCATAGCATATGCAGTTGGCATGCTTTTAAAACCATTCATTGTATTTATAAATATATATATGGGGCCTGCTTGATGTTGGTGCTGCTCTATTACTTAAATGTTTAAGGCATATTCATATCTTTACTAGTATGGAATTACTTCTAGTTGCAATACAGTAAGTTACTAATGTTGTTTGATAATTGCAGACTGGCCAGATTGCCACAGTTCCACCCAAACAAAGAACACCAGAAGCTATAGAAAAAGCCGTAAAGGCCATGAACAGTCTGGAGGCCTCATCTTTCAGAGGCGGATTCATCATCGAGAAGATCATGGGGCCCATGTCAACCGGCCATCTCGAGCTAAAAAATAGAAATCCGAACGACAATCCGTCGGTCACCTTCAACTATTTTAAGGAACCCCTGGATCTGCAGAGATGTGTGGAAGGTATAAAAACGATTGAGAGGGTGGTGCAATCCAAGGCATTCTCCAAGTTCAGGTACCCCTACATCAGTTTACAGGCCCTCATCAACATGACCGCGCATTTCCCTGTGAACTTGCTGCCCAGGCATGAAAACGATTCGACATCATTGGAACAGTTCTGCAAGGATACTGTGATGACTATATGGCACTACCATGGAGGATGTCAAGTAGGCCGAGTCGTGGATCATGATTACAGGGTGCTTGGCGTCGATGCACTGAGGGTAATCGACGGTTCAACTTTTAATTACTCTCCTGGTACCAATCCCCAAGCAACGGTTATGATGCTCGGAAGGTAACTCGCTTATTATTATTACTAATCATCATCAACTATTATCACATTGCATGAGCTGTGCTTAAGGCTCTGCGTGAATGCGATAACCCTTCGCTCGCCCAAAGGACAAGTATGGACCACTTCTTGGGCCCCACCGTATGGGGTACAAGTCCATGGTCAATTAGTATCTAATATGTCCAATTAGAATCTAATATGTCCATAAGTGAGGTACAGTCCCACACCCTTATAGAAGTGGAGGACAAAAGTTTAAACACACTCATTTTACATATCCCAGGAGTAGGGATAAAGGCCCAAGACAAGCCCATGAAGCTACAAAATAGGCTCAGACCCAGGCCATGAAGGAGGCACCGAGGCTGCAACAAGTAGCATTGATGGTCAATAATATTTGAAGCCAACATCTTTGGGCAATGGTTTTGGCCTTTTTTTTTTTTTTTCCTAAGTTGGGCTTTGGCTTTTGATGTTGGTGGTGCAGGTACATGGGGATTAAGATAAGGAACCAGAGGCTTGGAATGGACGCTTTGGATTAGTTGATGAGGACAGTGATGGTTTTTGTTCTGGAGGTTTAATAGGAGAGTCATTTCATGTACGTTTGAATTACCTCTGTTATCTTTGATTATTGTATCCATGGGTGCTTCCGGAAGTTTCTTGACACTGGATATCATGAGATCATTTATAATATATACATCCAACGGATATGGCATTGAAGAAAAATGGGATGATGCACCAGCTGTAAGATCTGCATGATTGAGACGTCTCGAACAATCTCATTTAGAAATAGGGCACAATTGCCGGTAGGAGACTTGAATTCAAAGTGATCAGTTTTGTAATAAAATTAAAGACATGACAAATGAAGGGGAATGGCTTAAGAAATAAGTACATTAAGGCTTATCATATAAAACATGTTTAAGAAAAGATTTTAAAAAAAGAGAAGACTAAAAGGTGCAATAGAATTATACCCGCACCCGTTTAAACAAAAAAAAAAAAAAAACAAGCATTATACCCCACCCATACTCCAATTACATAATACAACCTTCCCAAGGATATGTTCTCGTACCCTATTTGCCTACCTATCTAAGCTTGTGATGAAATAGACATTCATGGAACAGTGAAAGTCCAAATTTTGTTAAAGAAATATTAAATCTTTCAAGGAAAAAGCTTCATATTAGATATTCACTCTGAATAAGATCAGCTGGAATATGAGCATATTTTAATCCTATTGATGTGTAGCTATTGACTCTTTAAGGACAAAAAATCGGTGTATTCATTACTTTGAAATCTCACAACAGTTCTCAACCAACATTTTATGTCCTTTGAATGTGGCGTATTTCACCGCACCACATTATCTAGTAGAACAACGGGGGAAATCCTCAAATGGGCAACCTTATGAGTCCCATTAGTGATTTTTTTTAATACGCAGGACCTCTGCAATTAATTTAAGCCTCTCACACTCAATACCCTCCTTAAGTTGGCACATACCCAAATTGTGATTCCTTCTCAACCACTTCGAAACATTGGATTAAAATAAAATAAATGATATATTCAAAAATCATTAAACTTAAGGGCCGTAGATCAAAAGAATTGGATGATGTAATAGAGTGTTTTTTTTTTATTTGTAAAGATGATTTAATAAAGTTGATATTTGACATACCCTCACATTTCATTTAAAATCTTCAATCCCTCACCTCACATGGTTCGCATCATGTTGAGTTGTGTCCCATATTCGAATTTAGTCAGATCGATCATCTGAGTTAATCATAACTGAGGTTTAAGAGTAGGGGTACTTTAGTTATTGTGTATGATTTTCCTTGTGTGCCAAGAAAGCTAAGTGTATGTGTGTGTATATATATATGGGCAAGCTTCTCCTAAGCTCAAGCTTATATAAAAAATTCCGTAAGCCCGGGCCCTTAGGGCCCACCTTTGGTCTATCCAAATTAACTAAACATACGACCTCCTTGAATTACATATATCCACCAATTTTTTGTCAAATCTGAATTTACTAGACCGTTAAATCGATTGTACACTAATCTAAATGGATTGTTGACCATTAAATTTTTGGGCTCAGATGAAAAGATAGCAACCACGATTGGGATTGGTTTTTTGGAAAGAGGAAGATCTTAGGAAGTCCTTCAAATCTCCCTCATCCCCATCCTCAGGTGGGCCCTATAGGTTTGAGCAACACAGTTGAGCTTACTTTATTCTAAGTTTGAGCTTAGGAGAGGAGCTCCCTATATATATATATATTGATATATATAACCTAACTTCTGAGGGGATTGAGATGAGATTATGAAAAAGGGGTTTCTCTCCTTCATAGACATAAGTAAGTTTTTCAAACTACGTAAAATTACTGTGTTCATGTGTGTAATTACTTAATAATGTGATTGTAATTGTTCATCGTGATTGATCTGTCGGTCGCAGATTTATTCCATTACATTGCTTTTCCCAACACATCTTTAGGTTGACCTCATGAGACGAAGCCCACCAGACGTGTTCAAGGATGGTGCTTGGGGTGTTGGTGACCCAAATGATTCTACTCAACAAACAAAGAATTGAGATTCTACGCGGTGACGGTCCACCATGTTATGATGAGACAGCCATGCCATTGATGGGACAGTGTGAATGGCAAGTTGCCGCTCGCTGAAATGGTAAACGTAGAGTGGTCCACCCATGGTAACCTGACCCTTTGGGCTAATCACTCAGAGGATCCGGACTCACAAACAAAACGCACACCGACTCACATTATTGATGACAGAAGCTAGCATAAAATATCCAAGTTCAACTACCAGCCCCTGTATTCTTTCATAGCAGTTACTACCTATAAATCATACAGACAGGAATAGGTACCATGTGGGGTTGGACAACATTGAATTTATAGGAACTTGTGATTAAGGATAGTTTTTTAGGGGGTTAATGTAGGATTTTGGCATCATGTCTCTGATGTAGTAGCAGGGATGACAGTTTTCTTTCTTGCTACAATAGGGATTTAAAAAAAAAAAAATACACACGCAAAACCAAACCATGTCCCTTAATCAGCTGAGATGCAGCTGGAGACTGCAATGATAAATATTTTCTGTCAAAGCACCTTAGTAGTTTTTTACCTTTATTTTTGCTGAAATATTTTTCAAGTTTGAAATTGACCCTATGTTCTGAGTTTAATTTGTAGGAAAACATAATTTGAAAGTTAAAAAGTACGAAAATCCAATGCGAGATAATTGGACCATTTCTTTTACTCATCCTTAATGTTTCACAGTGGTTGAAAAGTTTAATATTGTTTTGGAGGTCCACACGTCAAATGCCTTCACTGATATATGATGTTTATGGGTGGGGCATGTGTCTAGGGTTTTACCATCAATCATATAACTTTTGTAAGGTGGGGTCGGAGGTTCCCCATCATAAATAATAATAATAAAACTAATTGGACTATTTTAATTTATAGTCCATTTAGATGAAACCCAAGCAGGGCTACTGGACTTACGTTTAGTATACATCATTGCAAGCCCTTATTATAATGAATGCACATTAGGATCAATCCACGAGTGCAATGAATCCTATGTTAGGTCTCCAGCACAACCCTCAAGCACCCGTGTTTAATGATGTTTGAACGTTTCCTAATACAACCGAGAAAACTATAAAACCATTGATTTACCTTTCTTGTCACGTTAAGGTTTTGGTATAAGTGTTAGCTCAATGGGGTCTAAAATCCTTCAAGTGAGATCAGAGCCTCGTAAGGTTTGAGTTTCGAGTCTCCTCTCAAGAGGTACTAGTGAAGGGTGGAATGTTAAGTCTCTAGTACAACCCTCGAGGTGGAGTAATGCTCGAATGCCTCCTAATACCATCCTAAATTATGTAAAACTAGCTTGCGATCACATTTGAAAGATAAGTTACTAAGTTTTGATTACATGAAAGATAAATTACATTTTAGAATTTGAATGGGAGATTTTAGTGTTGGGTTGTATCTCATATTCCAAGTTAACCAGTTTGGTCATATGGGTTATAGTCATGTGGATTAATATGGATGTATTAGTATTTGAGGTTATTTTGGTCTTTGTAGCAAGATATTTATATTTCATATAAGAAGCTTCTAAATGTACCCAACTTTAGACTCTTTACACACAGCCTAAAAATTAAAAAAATAAAATAAAATTTCCAAAACACCCACATTCCCTTCTCTCCTTACACACTCTCTCTGCCTCCCTCCTCCCCTTCCCCACCTCTCATCCAGCCAACAATAAGCTTCAGTGGAGGAGGGGAGCCCTCCTCTTACCCTCCCTCTCCCTTTTCCTCTTCCTCTTCCTCGTATTCCTATTTCTCCTCCCTCTTCCTCTCTCTCTTCCCCTTCTCTCTCCCACTTCCTCTTCTCTCCCTCCTTCTGCCTCTCCCCCTAACAACACCGGCCGAACAACAAAGGTGTTGTTCGGCTATGAGAAGCCGAACAAGGTGGAGAGGGAGGAGAGGAAGAAGGAGGGAGAGGAAAGGAGACGAGAGGAAGGAAGAGGGAGAGGGAGAGGGAGAGGAGTGCCCCTCCACTGCTGGACCTCATCGCCTGCCAGAGGGGAGGTAGGGAAAGGGAGGAGGGAGGAAGAGAGAGTGTGTAGAGAGAGAAAGGGGGTTGGGGTGTTTTGGAAAATTTTATTACTTTTTTTTAAATGTTTTAGCTGTGTAAAAAGAGTCTAATTTTGAGTACATTTAGAAGCTCCCTTCCTATATCATGTAACCTTAGCTAAAGAGAATAAGAAAGACAAATATTGTCCTGCGAGTGTGTCTACTTCCATGAAAAGAGACGAGTGTTAATTGTGTGATTAATTTGTTACTTGCATGTGCGCATCGTGATTGTGAGAGCCAATCGCAGGTTTATTTCGCCTCAACATTAAGAGGGTCAGATGAACTTAACAACATTAAGTGGGTAGTCGGCAAAGTTTTTATATATAACTTCCCTTCCATTCCATGGCTGCGTTTCTTGTTGGGAAAAGGCGGCGCAACGGAAACAACCCGCGATCAACGGATCTACCATGATCTACACAAACAATCACACCATCAAGCAATCACACACATGGCACAACAGTTTTACGTGGTTCGGCAACCATGCCTACGTCCACGGGAGGAGAGAACTCATCTACTATGATCCCATCTCAATCCCCTCAGGATCTAGGGTTACAATACATCAATATATATAGATCCCGCTTTCTTGGCCACCAAGAAAACCCATACATAATGACTAAAATACCCCTAACCCTGAGCCTCGGTTCTGGCTAACCCAGACGACCGATCCGGCTAAACCGGAATACAAGACATAACCCAACAATCTCCACCTTGGCTTGGATTCCGTAAATCCTCAGAGCCACCTTGAGATACCTGGTAATGTCTTTCACGCACCTTGCTGAAGGGTACGTCTCCGCACACGCTACAACCTAGCGTGGCCACAGTTGCCTCCTTTGACCTTAACACCACCATCTTGAACCTTCGAAGCGCTCTCCATTTGTTGCCACATGCATGCATCCTTGCAACACAATGAACCTAACTTCCTCCTTCAAGACAAAACTGAAGACCTCCCCGAATCCGGATCTCACTGGTACCTTGTGAATCCTTCCTTCTGTCTCCATTCCGGTGTTCTTTCCTTCAAACCTGCAACTGTCCTGTTCTAGTCTGTTCTGGTGGGTTGGGCACAGTACACGCGGGTTAAGTATGACCCGATGCTTAAACCGGCTTACTCCGACCTGAACAAAACTACCTTTTCCCGAGAAAATCATCTCCGTTCAGGGCTTCCTGGATTTCCACTAGATGATATCATTGAAGATCCATCAATCCATCTTCCAATGATCCGTCGCATCTAACTCCACCTGAACCACAGATTTCCTCCCATGTTATTTGATGTCTCCTTCACTGCTCCACCTGAAAAAGCATACCCTATCAACCTGTAGAGATTTCTGACCATCTCACCCTCCATGATGACCAATGTTCCCTTTTCCACTTTCGTAACTCCACCCGCTACAGTGCACTTGCAGCCTTTGAAGTATAAGGCACACAAAGAAATCCAATTCTTCGTAATCCCGGAATTGAATAACATCATTATACATCTAAATTTCTACTGTTCTTATCTCAAATGCTGATCAGTTGCATTCTCCCCCATAAGAACAAATCCATCAACCATGATGCAAATAACTATCATGGTTGATGGATTTGTTCTTATGGGAGAGAATGCAACTGATCAGCATTTGAGATAAGAACGGTAGAAATTCAGATGTATAATGATGTTATTCAAACCCTAACGGTTTGAATAACATCATTATACATTTGAATTTCTACCGTTCTTATCTCAAATGCTGATCAGTTGCATTCTCCCCCATAAGAACAAATTCATCAACCATGATAGTTATTTGCATCAAACCAATCTCTACGCGAACATATAACACTACAACAAAATACACATTTGCCTATGCAGAAAATTTGTAGGTAAAGGATTAAATGCATAGGTAAAACTCTTTGCCTACGCAAAGACATGCGTAGGCAAATCGTAGCCAAAGGGTTGTCGGGAAAGATCTTTGCCCACACATAAAATAGTGCGTGGGCAAAAATTGAGTTTTTAGCTACGCTTGCTAAAATGGTAGGTGTGTTATTTTTGGCTACGCAAAATCTTCGTCGCCAAAGGTCGTACTTTTGCCTACGCCAACTTATCGTCGGCAAAGGTACAACCTTTGGTTATGAAACTTTGCGTAGGCAAATATACAACCTTTGGCTACGAAGATTTTGCATAAGCAAATGTATAGCCTTTAGCTACGAATATTTTGCGTAGATAAATGTACAACCTTTCGCTACGAAGATTTTACGTAAGCAAATGTACAACCTTTGGCCATAAAGGTTTGCATAGCCAAATGTTCAACATTTGGCCATAAAAGTTTGCATAGCCAAATGTACAACCTTTAGCTACGAAGGTTTGCATTGCCAAAAGTCAAATATAATTTTTTTTAATTTTAATAAGCACTTTTGCCCATAAAAAGTTCATAGGCAAAAGTAAAAAATATCATTTTTTATTATAAACATAACTTTTGCCGACACAATACACGTAGCCAAAACCTCCATCTATTCTTTACCTACACACATTGCATAGCCAAAAGAAATAATGAAAAAAATTTATTTATTTTTAATTTTTTTCAATAACCAGTTTATACCAATCTCATCTACACTAATTTAATAAACATACAAATATATTAAAATCCAACCAATTACGAATCGCAATGAACAAATATTAAAAAAATATAAAATATCCAATACATATCACCCAAATAAGTCTCAAATATATTCAAATATCCAAAAACAAGAAGATAATATTCAACAAGTCCAAATGCTTGTAATAAAAGAGAAAACAAGAGAAGAAGCCATCTAGTTGTCAAACTGAAGAAATCCTCCATCATCAACCTGCACAAAAAAATACAGAAAATTGTTAGCATTTTATCAATAAACTGACTTCAAACCTAATTATATGCTTGTACTATCGTCACTCTTTAAGTTGATAAGAAATTCAAAAGTTAGCAAACTACACTAACTACGCCCTTTGAAAATAAAGGGGCAGCATCCCACGTAAAACTGCAAAAGATGTATTAGTAATGCCATATCAAACTGGCTGACACACCTTATATTCGATTCTTTTTGTTTTCTCACGTAAAAGCATGTTTTCATCTTAATAAATCAATACGATTACCAATTATGAAAATTGCCATATCAAACTGCTCATTGCATCTATATCACATTTTTAACAGAATAAACTTACCATGCGCTGAAAGGCCTCATTGTCAACATCCATGTTTGATCTAGTTCCGGTTGTCTGCTGACTCAATATTGCAGGTACTGGATCTTGGTCCCTCGGTAGCAGGAGCGCGTTCACTATCCCATAATTCCCACTCACAGAAGGTTGCCGTTCATCATGCCGCCATTGCCCATCGACATAAAATTTGTACCGTTATTTGAAAAGAATAACACAATGAATCAAGGATGGATTTCCAAAATTACAAGCATATTATATATGTATGTGTATGTATGTAGACTGAGGGAAGAGGAGAGAAGGGCAAGGAAATGCACATCAAAAAACATAATTGAGACAAATAATTCTGGCTATCGTATTGGACAGAATTAAAAAAAAACAGACATAAAAAAATAAAAAATAAAAAATAAACAGATGTCATGACCCATGAGGGTAATCCCCGGTGTTAAATGCCTACTAAATAAAATGAAGGTGTAATTATCCACATTGACCAGGCCAAGGTTATAAAATTAGCGGCCTTGCCTATGGAGCTATAACCTATGACCACATATACCCACTCACACCCAAACAAAGCCCCAGTTATCTGGCACTCACCCATCTAAGACTCATCCAAGTATTACTTACCGCTAGATAGATCATGATTAAAAACAAAAAAAACAAAAAAAAAAAAAAACTTAGTCACTTAATCTAAAGGTTAAAAACTATAAGCTTTAGGCCATTAGATCAAGCCTTAGAATGACTGGATGGGTGGGCTCCATTCTTTCCATATCCCTATGCCATATATAAGCCATTCAATCCCCCCGCAACACCTGCCCCTCCCCACCCCTCACAAAAAAAAAAAAAAAAAAACAAAACAAAAATAAAATATAAAATATAAAGCACCCCACGCACCCCATCTCCTCTCTCCCACTAAATGATTGCCATGCATGTTCATGGGCCTCATACACTGGCTGTTATTTGCAATAAAGGCCTTCGGTTACAAGGCTTCTTGCTATCTTAGTTGTCGAAAAACTAAAGATGCATCTAACATGTGTACATTCCTAAGATTATGAACATAAACTATATCAAACAAGTGCATCTAGGCAGTCACCTCTGTTGAACATAATATATACAAAGAAAGTCACATTAGCTCGAGTAGAAATACACTTACCTGATGATAACCAGGCGTCAAGCTGCAAACAAACTGGAATACAGTAGGGCAACCCTCCATGGGAGACACTGGCAAGTGGTCAGACCACCTAGCAAAACAATTTCAACATTGATGTTATACTGCTGGCTGCAGCTGCCTAATCAAACACTTTTACAATTTCCCTTTTGATATAGCAAACAATGTATTCCCAACAACACAACACATCTACACCCCAATCACAATTTTCTTCCAATTGTTTAGTCTTAAAGCTCAAAGTATTCTTTGGGATGTAGAAACAATACCTATAGTAGTAGAGAGTACATAAGTAATGTTCACACTTGTTTGTCAATTCAAAATATATATCTATATATGTTTGCCACATGGTCATGCAGATGTACAATAAATGGAAATTAAAAGCTTTGAAACATGTAAAATCTTTATATAATACATCAGAGTAAAGCATTGTACTACTCCAATTGAAAATTTCTTTTCTTTAAGTTTAAACACAAGATGGGGCCATATGACCAAGTAAAAAAAAAATGCTTTCATCACTTACATTAAAATATACATAACATAACCGATGTACAAAAAATTATTTTTTCCCAAATAAAAAAAAGACAAGGAAAAAATCCAATGGATAGCAATCTGTAAATTGGAAATAGAAACATGATTGGATGAGTTACAGTTTCTCCCTTTGTCTTTTCCTTCAATTGCAACTATTCAGCTAGAAAACAAAAGGTCTGAATACACACTATCCCACGGAATGTAGATTCAATTCCTCAATGCCGGGGCCACATGAATACCCATCTTGCCATGTTTTGTGACCCCATTATGATTTAAGGAGTATCCAAATTCCAAACACAATAAATGGTGAGGGCCATGATTCTAGAAATAGAATTCAAAAAGAATACAAGCTAACCCAATGAAATTCAACACTTACCTTGTGAAGGAGCCAGTTAAGAAAGACTCTTCTCCCTCCATATGGCCACACGAACTGCGTGGGAACCTTGCCATTTTCACCCACGGAATTCTTCCTAGAAGAGAACATCTGCTCCAATCTTCCTTGAAAGGAAAAAAAAAAAAAACCAATACCTTTCCCTTCCCGCAAAATCACCACAAGCCAATTCATACAACCATCTCAAATCCAACACTCCTCACCCAAATCACACTAAAATGCGAAAAAGATCCCAGCTTTAGCTTTCTTCCCAGAGGGACCCTCCACATCATGCGTAGAGGACCCCTCAGCTACTATGCAATCCTAGCCAGCAGATCCCAACCTTTCAAAAACCCAAAAATACCGACTGATCGACGGTCTCTCTGAAGCCCGATTTCAGAAAAACGATGCCCCAATTCTGCTATTCCATACATGATGATAATCTGAAACCCTAATCTTTAGAATTCAACCCAATTCAATTTCAACCTAGCCCTAATTTTGAAACCCTAGTGAGGAAGAATTTGAACCCTGAGGAACGAACGTGGAGACAAAACATATAGATCAAATCGAAACCCTAGAAAAGATTTGGCGTGAATTTTTAGATCCGAAGACGGGAGGGAGAGATAAGAAGAATGGTAAAAACCGGAAAAACAAGAGGAAAAAAGGGTGTTCGCATTTTATAGGTTCTGTTGGAAGGGAATATAAGATTGGACGGTGGATGGGAGGTTTAGAAATAGAATACATTGGATGTGGGGCCCAGTGGATAAACGGTAGATGATGTCCTTTCGAGTTGACAAGCATAGCTGGTTCCCACCTTCATAAAGTCAGACTGGCTTGACTGTGAGAACCTGTATTGGTGAGCCACTATTCAATCTATACCGACAGATTCAATTGATCATAATGGTGGGATATATTAATTTGAACGGTTGTGATTTACAAAGGTGGATCCCATATTCCACCGCAGAGGACCTTTATTCACTCTTTAGTCTCTACTGTTATGTTGATCATCTTACCAACTAGAGTGAGATTTTGGTGGGACCCATCATTTTGGACCGTTCTGATTTATGAACGGCGACCCCACATTTCAATGTGAGGACCAACGTATGTCCAAAAATCCACAACATAGAAAATTCTTGTTGAGAATCTTGATAAAGAAACGGGCCCTAGACTCATCATCATGGCCCTAGCAAAAACATCTGCATAACACACTAGTGTTTAAAAAAAATAAAAAAACAAAAAGAAGAGGCGGGCATGGGAATAGTTCCATTAAAAAAAATGAAAGAATGGAAATGAAAATATTTGTATTCACCCACGGAAAACAATACATGGTTAAAAGTCTTGGCCTTTCCCTATGCAAAAATATGCGTGGCCAAAGGTTTTTCACTTTGCCTACGAAATACTGCATCGTTGAAGGATATTGCCCACGGAAAACTATGCGTGGCCGAATGTCTTGGTCTTTTCCTGCGGAAATATATGCGTAGCCAAATGTTTCTCACTTTGCCTACAAAAACCAAAAGTCTTGGCTTTTCCCTACGAAAATATATGCGTAGCCAAAGGTTTTTCACTTTACCTACATAATATCTCGTAGCTAAAGGATATTGCCCACAAAAAAACATACGTAGCTGAAAGTCTTAGCCTTTCCCTAAGCAAATATATGTGTGGCTAAAGATTTTTCACTTTGCCTACAAAATAGTGTGTTGCCAAAGGATATTGGCTACAGTAAAACCATGCGTGGCCGAAAGTCTTGGCTTTTTCCTATGTAAATACATGTGTAGCGAAAAGTTTTTCACTTTGCCTACAAAAGACCGCATGGCCAAATGATATTTGTTCGTGGGCAAAACTTTGGCTCTTAGTTTGGAGAGTATACCGACTACTTTTGCCCACGCAAATATCTTGCGTAGCCAAAAACAAGAGATAATTGTGGCTTTTGCCTACGTAGATTCATTTTCGTAGGCAAAAAATAACTTTTAGTCACGAAAAATGAACTTGCGTGGGCAAAGCCGTAGCCAATAATGCATTTTGTTGTAGTGTAATAGAAAGAATCTGAATCCCAATACCATGAATCAACAACCGGATCCATACCTGTAGCGACCAAAACTGATTCCCTGTCAACCGAATCCGAGCTTTGTTGCACACTACCTCCTTTCGATTCTGATTCCTTTTGCTTTTTCTTCCACTTTGGCATGTCGCTCCTTCCCGATCCCTTCGACGCGGATCTGAGCTTTCATCAAAGTTCTGGAGCAATCTACCATTCTTGACATCAAGCTAACACTTTTCAATCAATTGCTGTGTCATGGAGTCTAACACTCTATCCTGCCAATCCCTGAAGTCGTTTCTCCATCAAACACTTCAATCTGGCCCGTGATGCTTGAATCCATTGCTATCATCGTGAATCTGTCAGTTTCTTCAGTCCCCAATTTTCTGCCCATCAAACTGCCAATATCTTTTATCAACCTCGTAGATCTCGTCACCGTGAGCACGCTGGAAGAAACGGATTTGAAATCCGACTCCGGATGGCTTCGATATCGCAGAATTAATTCTCTACACTCCAATTGGTCAAACATCCATGTTGACCGTTAACCAGCCCATCTTCTTCCATATATGCATAGATCTGCTCAAAACGAGTCCGTAGGCTCAAACGGATCTCCGATCGGACATCGGACGATCAAGATATCGCAGAAACAATTTCAGCCGTTGAATCTGGTCAAACCTGCCTGTTGACCGAGCTGACGTCACGGCTTGCTGGCAAACTGGGCTTCTGAAACTGATCCGGGTCGGGTTCACCTGACCCGGAACTGAACTGAACTGCGCTGCTCTGCTGGGCTTCTCTGGCGAACCGGGTTCGGGTCCGACCTGACCTGACCCGGAACCGACCTGCTCTTCTGCGCTGGGCTTCTCCTCAGGGGTCGGGTTGAACTGACCCAACCCGGAACCCAAACCCGACCTGTTGCTGCTTGGGCTTTCTGCACAGCGGGTCAGGTCAAGCGGACCCAACCCGTACCCAGACCCAAGCAAGGGACCGTCTTCAACCTCGCGTTTCTCTGTTCTGCAACAGAACAGACTGAGGTTCTCCTACGGCCACGGCTGGGCTGGTCCCACTGGCTGGCGGCTGGTCCGGCGACGGTGATGGAGCGACGATCCTGGCGATGGCGACAGGCGATGATCGGCTTCCCGTGATTGGAGGCGGCGATGACGGCAGTGGCAGCGACGATCCGTTTGGCGGTGAGTGAGCAGCGGCTGGTGGCGGCAGACGAACACAGGGTGCTCTCTAATCTGGCGCAACACTTGCTCCTGGCTTCGTCTCCGACGACAGTAGGTGGCAGCGCCCTTTTTATTTTTCAATCCTGGTTCTGTACCCGGTTTTCGAACGTGGTTCTTGAACCAGTCAACTGCAACTCCTTCGAGATCTGCAATCGCAACCCGGGAACAAGGTCTGCGTGGACTGCTCGCAGAAGAATCCGCAGTGGGCGTCGGTCTCCTACGGCGTCTTCATGTGCCTGGAGTGCTCCGGCAAGCACCGCGGCCTTGGCGTCCACATCTCCTTCGTCCGATCCGTCAATCGCAAAATCCAAGCGATCTCAACCTCGCTCTGATACCACTTGTTGGGAAAAGGCGGCGCAACGGAAACAACCCGCGATCAACGGATCTACCACGATCTACACAAACAATCACACCATCAAACAATCACACACATGACACAACAGTTTTACGTGGTTCGGCAACCATGCCTACGTCCACGGGAGGAGAGAACTCATCTACTATGATCCCATCTCAATCCCCTCAAGATCTAGGGTTACAATACATCAATATATATAGATCCCGCTTTCTTGGCCACCAAGAAAATCCATACATAATGACTAAAATACCCCTAACCCTGAGCCTCGGTTCTGGCTAACCCAGACGACCGATCCAGCTAAACCGGAATACAAGACATAACCCAACATTTCTTTGACTTGCATCATACACCTAATTCTGCAAAGTTTTAATCATGTCTTTTAAAATGTCCCACATACCAAAGGTCAGGCAAAGAAAATGACCGGAGGGCGGGCCACAATGAAATTCTGCAAATTTATGAATATCCCCTGCATGTTCTATTTATTTCATGCAAACCTTTTTGAAGCATGCGGTGACACTTCGTGCAATGATTCGCTTGCTCACGGTAAGCGTATATCAGTCCTGATAGAGGATCTGGACTCTTTTTGTACAAATGTGCAAAGGATTTGCATCTCCACCTATTATACCAAAACCATGCAACACATGTCCGAATATCCATCATGGAGTCACAAATGAATCTGACCCGCTTAGATGTATTCCTAAATTTCAATTTCACATATGTCGGTCCATTCATCTGATTGATCAAGTGATAAAAGCAGCATTAGCGCCACTTCAGCAGCGACATGTCAGTGCCAATCACATTTTTAATTAGGTGTCCAATCTTATGATGGGGACCAATATTTCTATTAAAGTGAAATCTAAAGATGTCAACAGAGGAAATGGAATTCATCTTGAACTATCCAAACCGGGCAGAGGCGGATCTGAAGTTGTGACTGTTGAGTCAAGAGATTTCCAGAACAAAGTAAAATATTCTGATCTTCACCTTTTCTTTTTTTTTTTTTTTTCTAATTTTCTATCTAAGAATTAGGAAGACAAGATTTATCTTACCATGAAATCCTATCGAAGAGTTAGGAAGATAAGATTTTTCTTACCATGAAATCCTCTCATTGCACCAACAACCAAGTCACTACACAGGAGTCCAAAGTGACCTTTTAACATGTAGTGATTAAAGGTGTACACGGTTCGGATTGTATTGAATTGAGCTTAATTCATCATCAATTTGTTTCCTAATTATTGACAATTTTATAATCCGTAGCCAATTCGTTGCCCATTAAAAACTGAATCATGGATCAACGGTTTAATTCAGTTATAACCATTCAATCCGTTAACAATAGTGTAAACTCCTCACTTTTTATATAAAGAGGGAATGGCTGAAATTAAAAGTTGAATGATAAATGGCTAAAATGTTGTATTTTAATATTTTTTTATAAAAATAAAAATATATATATTATTTCAAAGGTTCAAATCGATTTAAATCTGTGAATCAAGGGCAAAATTAGTCACCAAACCATAAATAATGGATTAGGGTTTTTTTACTCCGTCACCAAACCATTAACTATTGAATCAAATTGGATCAATTTTACGAATTGACGAATTTTTTATACACCCCTAGCAGTGACTACATCCTATTCTCATGTTATTTGTCCTATGGAGCATTAGAGGTTATTTCTCAAGGATATTTTTCTAGTTCTCTTCTTGCATGAGTAGGCATTATTCTAAAGTGGAGCAGACTTCTCTCCCCTTACCCGAGGATTGCTAAGTTTTTTCATGGTCCCTGCCTCTTAGTTGGGTAACATAATAATAATAATAATAATAATAATGTTTTTGTCATATAAAATGTTTCATCATTGAGTTCAACTCAACCCCTTATGATCAATTTTCTAATATCAATGTTCTCTTTTTAATTAAGTATAACAAACCTCTCTCTAGGGTTTTTTTTTTTTAATTCTAGCCTTAGGGGGCTGGGGCCTAACCTCCGGTGAGAAAAAGTTTTTGATGAAGTTTGAATCATTGTTGAGCTAGTAATGACCAAACCCCTTGCCACAAGGGTAAGAGACAGTTTTTATGGCTCCTTTTTAGTTACAAACCATATCAGATATTACAAGATGAATCCCAACAAACCAAAACCAAAAGAAGAAATAAAGTTAAAGGAATGACAAGGAATACGAGAAAAATCTCTCCCGCTCAACCCTTGAATATTAAAATTAAGCAGCAGGGCTGTTATCAGAAGCTACCCAAAAGAGAGATGTTGGCATCGACACATCAGAGGTGGACATCTTTCCTATCTGACCCTGTGATGAAGATGGATTGGAGCAGCTGCTGTCTTCAAATATGGTGTCCAGCTTCCTTCCACGCGCACCCGTCTTCCTTGCGGATATAATCTTGGGAGGCGCTTTCTCCATCTCCAAAACCATTTGCTTCTCTTTCTCCATCACACCCACAATCCACAATCCACAACTTTCTTCATCTATATATAAAATGAGGGTAGACGGATACTCGCCTATGTAAAGCGTGCCGGCTGAAGTAGAGACGTATTACAGGGTTGTGTCTGGTTGGTTCTTTTGTAAAGTTAAATGAACTGAAACAAGAGGTGTCTCGAAGATTAGAATATTTTTGTTTGCTTTACAAAAGAGAGCATAATTGCAGTGGCCTGAGCTCATCCTTATCCAGATTGGAGCTGAGCAAGCCTGCATGTGAGAGAGTGAGAGAGAAACGCCCTTTTTGTTCCCTCTTCACAGTGTGTAGTGTGATTTATATCCACACCTACCGCACCAACAGCTGGGGTAGTTTGAGCACGTATTACGCGTCTTACATGCCTTGAACCGGTGAAGTAGACAGTGCGGTTGGATAAGAACTGCAGATACCATGTGGCTTTGACTCACGGAAATTCGTAAGCATCCACAATGGACACACTGTGAAAACTATATGTATCCCTCTTCTATTGGACATTTTCACTCCAACTATGCTTTCACTACTGTGTTTTATCCATAGAGGGGCCCACCCATTTACAACCTTAATAACGGCTTATTATAAATGCCTCTTTCATATGAGATATAGCAAAATTTCACTCCAGCATGTTTTTAACACACGGTAAGATTGATCATGTTTAACCCATTTAAACAATATTTATACTTCACATGTGTTTTAAGCATGATCAATTTGATTATGACCTCATGTCTTGTTACAGTGAAATGTACGAAGGGCCCAAGAGGATGAATTTATTTTGAGTTTTTAATGTTTTAGTAAGTTGAACCCACAACAGTCTCACAAATGTCCCATAGTTTAAGCCTTACAGCTAGCTACATCTAACAGAGCCCATCTGAAGAGCTAATTGCACAGCTAACAATGCCCAGAGACGCCTCATGGCATCCGTAGAGATTATACATTGATGCAGTAAAATATTTAAACCTAACTTTTATAAATAAGAAACTTCCCTATATTTTTTAAGGCAAAACATATATCCAACAATTGCAGTATTTTCCAAAGTTCATATATATATATATATAAATTATAGGGTGAGGGATGCTTCCTTTTTTTACTAAGGTGTGATGATGTGTGATGGTTTTGTCTTCTTGCATATTTAACTTTTTAAAAAAAAAGTGTCCCTCATCCTATAGTGAAGGATAAATGCATAACTACTATGCATATATTCCTCACACTATGGAGAGTGATACTTCCATTTTTTAAAAGTATTAATGTATAAGAAGATAAAACCATCACATCTCATGACACTTTTTTGACCTTATTAGGTCTAAAAAAAATTGTCACTCATCATAGTACAAGGGATAAATGTATAGTAATCTTTCTATATATATATATATAGAGAGAGAGAGAGGAGAACTGCTCTTCACAAATAAAAGCTAAAAGCTACCAGCACCAGCATGTTCTTCCTCCTCTTTTTTCCTTGTTTTAGGTCTTGTTGATCATGGAGAGATGATCTCTTCTTTTACCAAATCTTTCATTTTTAAAAAGTGGGAGGAGGAGATGCAGTAATGATGTTAAGGTCTTGTTTCTTTAGAGATACTTCTACTAAAATTTCTCATGTTGGAGAGTTTTGACATTGATGTGATAGTCTTTTAAATGCTATTTTTCATACCTTTAATTCTAAAGACCACATGAAAAGCCATAAATAGCCTTCGAATTCTCAAAATTCATGAGGATTAAGAATTTCAAATTCTCGGAACTCAAATGCTCTGTTTACAAACACAACATAAGGTTTAGAACTTTAGGTAAACACCCCATCACACCCCGCACCCCTCCCGCATTTTTTTTCTTTTTACTGCTTGTTATTGTTGGTCCTGGACCTTGCTGTCCAGCCCAAATATGGTCCACTGAAAGCCACGGTCCAGCTTTCACCATAATCACTGAAGATTGGGGAAAAGAAAGAAGAAAAGGAATAAGACAGTTTTGGCTGACTCCATTTCACAATATTCTATTCCAACTAGCAGTATGTATCTGACATGCATTCAAGAGAGCCCCTCTAACATAGATATACAATCCCAAAGAAAGGAAGAGAGTCACTTTTGAATGAACTCTGTCTCAGAAGGGTAACCAGTTTTGAGTGGTTAGATTGTTGAAAAGTATTTTAGCTGCTCTATAGGAAAGCAGACTAACCTACCCCCTCATTCTCTCAAAATGGTTTCAGCAGATGAAAATAGCTTTACCCAACCTACATCAGTAGCTCATCATCTCTAAAATTACCAGGGCATATGTTAACACCCTACTCCATTCAGGCATTTTCAGTCCTACGAAATAAAATAAGCAAGATTCAAACCTGAGAATATAACCAAGGATGTGCCCCCTCCAGGACCAAAAGCTTGCTGCCAAGGGGGACACCTCCCAACCAGAAAAGCAAATAAGAGCTACCATTTTGCTTTTCCTCTTGAGCCTTTGTAGCATGGAGCGGTTGATTTCACGCCAGTGAGAATCATATATTCAGAAAAAAAAAACAACTTTATGTAGAAACGGTTATCGAAAAGGCAGTGTTGACTGGAGAACGTAAGGTAAAGAAGCATCATGTCAATTCTTAATTGGTGTTAAAACAGTCTCTTGGTCTAATGGTCTCAGAGGCTTTGGGTTATGAAGCATGCAAGGGGAGGCTAACAAGACCCAGAGAAGGTTTGAGCAAAGGGGCGACCATGGTAAGCAAATCATTTGGAGGGCTTCTCCCTATTGGCAGGTGATGGAGAGAGACCGTGGTGTTGTGATTCTAAGCCAATGCTCATAGGAATCTTCCTTCAGTTTTCTGCCAAAGGAGAGTAGCCCTCCGAATGGTAGAGCTTAATTTTTTTATTCTTACTACTATTTTTTAGCTTCAATGCCTCTCATAAATAAGTATGCAAAGTCAGGTAAGCGAAATGAAAATGAAATTGCATTACATTTTTTTTCTTATTTTTTTTTTACCTTTTTTTCCTCTTCATAAGATCATAGTTTCGTTGTTTAGTTGCTGGCAGAGGAGAGATCATTCAAAGCAAATGAAGGTACTAAATCATAGGATGCACATTAAGACTCATGAAGAGCAAGAGACGAAGTGATGATACTTGCAGAACTAGCCAAGACAAAAAAGAAAAAAAATAGAAAGGAAGGCATCTGAAGCCATCCATCCGAGTTCCAAGCCATCAGATCCATTTTCTTGTTATTGTCGAATGCATCTTCAGAAAGAGAACACAACTGCTTTTCTCTAGATATTTTCCTCTTATCAATGTCAGTTTAAACATGTATGATAAGGTAATGCTCATGGTCAACACAACCGTGCTTACAGGCACATGTTCTTGACTCAATTCTGTAGAACACTGAGATGTTTCTCTTTTTTTTTTCATTTTTTTTTTTTAAACTTTTGAAAGGTAGCTGAAATTGCACTAATAAAACATGCAGAAGCACATCTTACCATGCCACATACCAATTGGTAACCTCTTTAGTTGAATCCACCAAATCATTCACCTCCTGATAAATGTGGAAAAAAAAAAATCTTCCAGACAACCCAAATTGCATACTTACTCAATGCAGGTGTAACTAACAAGGTAACAATCAATCCATGGGAACCCACTGAATCATACAACGAAATTAACCCTTGAGTCATACCGAGTAGCCCCAACTTCATAATAGTCTATGAGCATAGCTGTCACTTGTGCTTCATTTTGGAGGCAAAAAAAGACAATGGAGTAGCCAGACACTGAAGAATATTTTCGATACTTATTTTTGGCATCACATACATTCACAAACAGTAACTCTATATCTATTGCAGGGCCTACTGTTGTTTTTTCTTTTCTTTTTTTTTTTTTTTTTTGGGTAAAAGAGTGCAGGGCCTAGTTATAATCAGTAACTTCCCCAAAAATCTCCTCAACATTTTGAAAGCTTGGGCTGCATAAGTCAAAAGACACGCAGTGGATGATTATCTCAAAGAAACATAGTAAGTACAGCCCACCAGCATACAATACTCGGAAATTTCCAGACTTTAGTTTGCACAGATCTCAACCTTTTCAAGAGGAGTTAGCTACAGAAATAAGGGGACAAAGCGATGCCATTTACATAGAAAACAGGCATAGACCACCTGTTCAAATTAAAATACACTTCCTAAGTTCAATTATCCGAAGAGTGAAGACAAAATTCAACTACTAATGAAAAGATGTCACCCACTTTTTTAAGTTGGCACTATGGCATCCACACAACTAAATTAGATAATATTATCCAAAGGCATCCAGATATTAGACATTCCAACATGGGTAGGCTACAGTTGTATTATCATAATATATCAACTGACAAAAATTAAATCTTCCCTGTTTCCATACAACTAACAAAAGTCTTACAGAACGTTTGCTGTAGGGATAGGCAGTGCATAATTGATAAAGCTATCCACTGTTTTTCTAAGCTTTCTTCGGTGCAAGAGTGATGAATCATGCAGCATAGATCAATGTCAAACATATCATGCATAACGCATCCACATTAGACAATGGAAATTTAGATGGTGCAGTATGAAGTATCTTCCATTTGTTAACCAGCTCAATTCTAACAGTAATATGGATTTACCCCTTATTTATTTTAATTTTTTTAGTTTTTAATTTTTAATTTTCATTTTATTATTATGATTTTGGGGTGGATTATGGGAAATTCTGAATTTTTGCCTTTCAAACAAGCCATGCTATTAGCTAGCATGAAATGACTTTGGCGCTATATGGATTATAGGCTGCCACTTGCCACTTTCCAAAGACACCCTGAAACTCTGGCACTGCCTATAATAATAAAAAAGTAGAAAAAAAGTTTCTTCAAGAGCATGTATTAAAAATAACACTTTATGACCAAGGTATAGGAAAACAGATAGAGATCAGAGATGGTCCCTCAGATTCATTCCATTTAGGTTCGGATCTAACAAATTACAAATTCTTAAGACCTTGATGACCAACTTAAACTTCCTTACACATTACACTGCCAGCAATGTGCAATATTAGATTTTACCCGCCGTGCAAGGTTGAAATAAAAACTATCACATCCTTTTCTTCTAATGTTGCATCAAGCTGACCGCATAGTTCCCAATCGCAATCATTTATAAGAACTAGAACACCAGGTCTCCTGCACAGGCAACCAACAGAATTACATATTACATCAAACAAATACAAAACAGAGGTACAATCACGTATAATTGGTAGTCTCTGCCTGAGCGGAGCGAAAAACAAACTTACACAGAATCTCCTTTCATGAACATTTCAGGCCTCTCCTTGATCAAATTAGTATGAACCCAAGACAGCAAGTCTCTCATTGTTAACTGGAAGGTAAGTAAAAACACGCAGACTGAGTTAAATGCGCAAAAAGTATTCCCATAGTCATAAATTTTTTCGTCGGTGTTACCTTCTTTTCTTCATCTTTTGGATTAACGTCCACATGGTGAATCTTCACTGACTCACAAAGAAGCTCAAGGCCCCCACTGCATCAGAACATTACCAGGATAACAGAACTGAGCAAAACAAAATCTAAAATCAAAAAATAAAAACAGTGAAGCAAAGTAAACAAATGTAACTGGAAATAACACCATTAAGGAACAGGTAACTCCAGACTGCTTGGTCAAATGATAATTGCCCTTAAAGAGGAGCTAGAATACAAAGCCTGGATCAAGTCAATATTTGAACCAGATGATCATCACCCAAGGATACACACAGTATTCTTGACCACATGGGCCATGGATTGATTATCAGCAATGACTAATGAAGCTTTGTGTGTGTGTGTGTGTGTGTGTGAGAGAGAGAGAGAGAGAGAGAGAGAGAGAGAGTGATGAATTTAACATATTATCAGGCACATCTGACTGAGGAATTAGTAGAACTGAATGAAGCTGTACTGTCCAAGAGTCAACTTCATTCCACCGAGATGTGATATTGTTACCCAATTGAGTCTGAGAATGAAGCTTTGTTTAACTTAAAAAAAAAAAAAAAAAAAAGGGACATGCTGTAGTGTGATGAATATTCTAGAATGACATCCAGTCAACCTAAATGTAACTTGGAGATTAAAAAATCCACCCTGCAGACAGCCCCAATTTATCACAACATTTAAGACAATTCCTTTCTAGGAATTAATATAATTCTTGAACCAAACGGGCCCGTGCAGTTTTTCCTATTCCATTTTCTCCACAGATGCGTAATGGAAACTGATAAGCACCCCTTTGCACCAGAGAATTTGAGATAACTAAACTTCAGCAGGCATGCAAATGCACCCTAAATATAATTCATGTGACGCAACTAATTCAAGATAAAGGGGAATCTGAGAAACAGCATACCCAAATTCCAAAGTCAGATGCATTTTGATGCTCGGGATCAGTTGGCGGCACTTGATTATAGAAGTGGTAGTGAGAACAGGAAGATGTTGCTCCTAAACCTTTGTGAAACCTATACTATCTGCTGGGGTTTACACTGCTATTTTAAAACTACAGTGCTGGCACAAATGCACAATAGGCCGTGCTAAGCACAGGTATATCTTCCTGCAATATGTGTATAAACAACGAAATTTTTGAACAATTTCTAGGATAGAAAATTATGCTTCATGTAATAACACTATGTGTGATTGGCTTTGATATTGACTTGATTAAAAAAATTCCTGTAGAACATCACAACAAATACAATAGAGAAGAAAAATAAAGGATCAATATGCATTTCCTAACAATAAATATGCTAATAGAAAATTGAGCAAGACATAATGTTAAAAGTTAGAAAATAATGCATAGCTTTGCAACACATACTATAAGCCAATTGAGTTACCCATCAAACTTTCATCATTCATAAAGAAGAGTTTTGACTCATAATGAAATGACAACATCCACAACTTGCTTGAATAGTAGATTGTGAGCTAAAAGAATACTTATCTCACAACTTGAGCTACCACAAAGCATAAACACAATCAAGCATATATTTAGTAATTGACATAATCACAGTTTTTATAAACATTACAATACAATTGGTACAAGGAATGTTTATGCTATCCCCAAAGCATAAACACAATCAAACACAGATTTAGTAATCGACATAATCAAAGTTGTTAATTTCTTATAAACATTACAATACAATTTGCCCCTGGGAAAATGTTCCTTCTCCTCCAATAGAATCATCCAGCTGAAACATTTTGCACAGAAAAAAAAAAATTGAAAACAAAACACAAAAACTCCACATGCCACAGATCAATCCAGCCTTTATGCCAACTTCACTCTAGAACCTTATTGCAATAACCATAGAAATGGATATTCAACATATTTACAAATAAGAAAAGAAATGTATGAGCCATTTCAACATAAGAACAACCATATTAAGTTTTTTTACATGTGTTACCAATGGCCAAGGATTCGAACTGTTGACATGATTAGAATCACCACAGATTCTCACTTTCAAATTAACCTATATCTGAAATACTTTTACAGTAATTTTGGTCTAGCTATTAACTGAATTATTATAGTGTTGCTGATAGGGTCATTCATAAGCTATCATATGCACGTAAACAGTACCATCAAATCAACCCTCTGTAATATCTAAAAGAAAGAAAATCCTTGACGAAGAAAATGAGTTACTTTTAACAGATAGATCAGTGATCTGCAATATAAATAAAAAAAATCATCATCATCAACATCAAACAAAAATATAATAAAATACAACCATCAAAATAAGGTCACAAGAGCCCTTATGAATAAAAAACTAGAGATTAAACTGCCCCTAAAACATTCAAATAAGGAAAAAGACAAAAACAAGCAATAAGAAGAAGAAAAACTACAAAATGTCATGAGAAAATGAATAAAAACCCTAAGAAAGTATTGTCATTGTCCACTAAAATCATAAGAAAACCTAAGTCAGCCATATAAACCAAGCTGATTACCCATCAAACTGAATAAAGTAAAAAGAAAAAAAAAAGGCACTAAAAAGCAGATGGGTAGAAAAGAAAAATGAAGAATGGTAAACCAAGGAAGTTCCTTTCTCCGTAAAAACCAATGGCCAAATTGTTCATAAACAAAAGCCTACTTATCAACAAAAAAAATAATACTAAAAATGAAAGAAAAAAAGAATGAAAGATAAACCAAAATGATTGAAGAAAGAGATGGATCTTCATAAAGAAAGGACTATCAGGAAGCAACAGAAACAAAAAAGAAATACATTCATCAAACTAACCATAATTCCCCTACAATCGCGTGCGCTCACACACACACCAAAAAAAAAAAATCTTGTCAAAACCCAGTATTATACTTAAATATACAATAATGATACCAAAAAATTTAAAAAGGAAAAGAAAAAACTAAAAATAAAGGAAAAGCAAAAGTTAAAATGAAAATTCTAAAGAAAACTATCTAAAGTCTAAACGTTTTTAAATTGTTAAAAATAAGATTACCAACCTAGCATTATAGAACCTTTAAAATGAATCCAAAAATTATATATCAACCAAAGGAATTAAAATGTAGAAATTCAAAACTCTAAAAGAATATCAAACCCTTTTCCATCACAAAAGATTTTAGCATAAATATCCTTCCATTCAAAACACCAAAAATCTTGTCTAGATCGAAGAAAAATAAGGAATTATCTTGGGGTTAAAATAAGAGAAATGAATATGAAACAATAACTATTCTATATAGAAACTAGACGAAACAACCACAAAAAAAATTACAAATCAGACCCAAAACTGAAGAAGAACACAGCGCAAGGGAGAGATGACACTGTTAGGTTAGTTATCACCAGAAAACTTGGTTCGCCAAAGCCAATTGAATTTTATGTTTTCCCATGTTTCTCAATATATTCAATGTATATCAGTCCCAGAAAGAAAAAAAGGGTGTGTGGGTAGGTGGGGACTGGTGCTTTATAGAGGTTCCTCAACTGTTAGCTGATGGATTTCCATTTCATTGCAACCAGGGTTATTGATGGATTTTTTATCCCTCAACCATATACCCACCAACAAGAACTAGCTTAAAATATAAAAGAAATCACATAAACATCTGTGACATAAGAACGAAATCCATTCCCTCAATTGGTTCCAGATTAGTCCACATGAAACTCAATTCAAACGACATACCAACATGCTTGGATTTCAGATTGTTGAACCGTTTTAGTCCCCAAATTTAAGTCATTTTAGGATCTTCTGGATGTGTCTTGCTGCTTTTATTTTTTATTTTTATTTTTGATCAATAACACGATGCGACTTGAACCCACAACCTCAAGGATGCAATACTGAGCATTTTCGACTTAGCCACAGCCTCTTTGTCAGATATGTGCGTCTTGCTGTAGATAGTTGAAAATGATTATTGCTCACCACATCTCAGCAGCATTAAAAAATCCCATTGAAACCCAAACCAATCACCTTAAAATACTGTTAAAACTACCCCAATTTCAGTACTCCATCTCAAATATAAAAGCCTATCCATCTTTCCCCATCACAACCTACCGTTCAAAGCTTGTCACAACCGTAAAACCAAAGCATGAAGACAACCTTCTCAATATCCTGCACACCAATCCATAAAACTATCTATAACAGTCGACCCACTTTGATTCCTACTGCAAAACAAGGCCTGCAATCGGTCCTTGAACTGAAGGGGTAATCAGAAGAAGACATAGATTCATGTTTCTTCAGTTGTGATTGATGAGTCAAGAGATGGGATCACATCTAATGAAAGAAAGGAACACATGGCAGCAAATGAAACCATAACCTAAAAATAAAAAATCCTGGGATGATTCAGATTGCAAACACAAACAAAGTAAGAACTAGAAAAAAGAGAGCCAGAAAACTTACTGCTTCGGTTGGAAGAGAAGGTCGAGGGTTTCTTGGAAAAAAGTCGAAAGCCGCGAAAGAAAAGAAAGGTGGCGCGCCGATCTTGATAGGCCTTCTGGGCTGGATTTAGGCTCTACTTTCTGGTCTCTTGGACTATATTTGGCCTAGCTTGTTTGACCAATTCTTAAATGGGTTGCGTCATGGCTTTTATATGCTTAAGGGTGCAACACAACCCAACCCAACATATCTAACACAACAGATTACTTGTCAAGGACTGAGTTTTAGCCCAGGGACCAGACATGGTTTTGATTTAACGCTCAATGAACATATTGGCCAGGCTTAGACAAGATCTTGGATGGGCCAACTTGACTCATCAACACCCCCATGAGACTGTCGTTTACAACCATAATATCCTCCTTCTCACCCTTATTTACCCAATCGACTAGTTAATGTCTTAAGGATTGTTTAAAAAAAAAACCGTTTGATTTCTTATTTCTTTGGATAGAATACAGAGGAAAAAAAAAACAACATAGCTTATTAGTAGAACCACTCACTCCATGTGATTAAGGACCTAACCTGTTTATACTTCTTTGAACAACTCCGATTCCTTTTTATGCAAAATCATCATGTTTTGGATTATGTTGATATGGATGCAAGTGCAGTAAAACTAAAAAATATAAAATTATAAATGAGCGCTTTCCAGAACATTTAAGAGTATACCATTAGGGGATGAGCACTTTCCAAAACATTTAAGAGTATGCCATTAGGGGATAAGGGATGAGATTAGAAAAATCAATTTGAGATGATTTAAGCATATTGAATGTAGATAAGCAACGGCATTGATAAAAAATTTCACTATGCAAGTTGATTCCTAACCAAAGGGAAGCGATAGGCTAAAGAATATGTGGTTGGAGGTTGTAAAATTAGATTCAAAGAAGTTTAACTTATGTGAAAAATTGGCTCATGATGGATCGGGATGGAGAAACGGTTGAACCGGACAAGCCATTAATGATAATGATGCTGATGCTGATGATCATGCTTTGGATTAAGGATTTCTATTGTTAATTGAGTTGTTGGTCTTGAAATCATAAAAGCAAGGAGCCAAATGCGAACTGTGGCACTAATTTACATGATTGCAAGTCTAGGTGGGGAATCTTTTAACACAATGAGGTAAATGTCTGACCACTGTTTTTATTCTTGTGGAGATGAATATTTCATGATTAACCTGAGATGGTTGGCTTCTTATTAGTGTATCTTGTTTCTTGATATATGCAGTAACCTTTTGTTTCTAGTGCTGTTTTTGTTGTGGGCGCGTGTGCAGACGTAATCAAGATCAACAATCAACCACACAAGAAGACAATAAGATTTACGTGGTTCGGCAAAGATGCCTACGTCCACGGGAAACCAATTTCCACTAGGTTCTCCTCCAATCTGTGAAACCACAGCCTTGGAATCTCAGCCACTCTCAGCCTCTCTGACTGACTATCCAGGGTTACAGATTATATCATATATATAATCATTACATCCTTATCCTCCAAGAACTCGATCTCAAGAAAAAGGAAAGTCCTAACCTATTAGAAAACTACTGTTTGACAAAACAGGAAATTCCTAATATCATTAGGGAAATCACCCCAGATACTGAACCCACTAATGGTCTGGACCCACATAGCCAACAATCTCCTCCTCCAGACCATAGGGAAGATGCCCTGAACCCCTTACTGGGAATTCAATCCTGCCAACTCTGAATATAGCTCCAACTTTCCCTTAGACACAACCTTGGTCATCATGTCCGAGGGATTCTTGTCTGAATGAATCTTTTCCAACATCATGATGTTCTTCTTAATCACCTCACGAATCCAATAGTACTTGATATCAACGTGCTTCATGCGACCATGATATGTAGCATTCTCACTGAAATCCATAGCACTCTGACTATCACAGTAAATTACATATTCTTCTTGCTTCTAACCTAGTTCTTGAAGAAATCTTTTCAACCAAAGCATCTCTCTCCATGCTTCATTAGCAGCAATGTATTCCGTTTCAGTTGTAGACTGTGCTGTACACTTCTGTAACTTCGATTGCCAGGAAATAGCTCCCCCTACAAAAGTAAACAAATAACCAGAAGTTGACAACCGACGATCAAGATCGCCTGCAAAATCAGCATCAGTATAACCTTCAATGACTGGTTTTGAGCCTCCGAAACATAAGCACACCTTGGAAGTACCTCTCAAATACCTAAAGATCCACTTCACTGCTTCCCAATGCTCTTTTCCATGGTTTGCGAAAAATCTACTCACTAAACTCACAGCATGAGCAATGTCTAGCCGTGTACAAACCATGGCATACATGAGACTCCCCATAGCAGAGGAGTAAGGAACACATGCCATCCGTTCCTTTTCATCATCTGTAGTAGGACACAAGCGCTTGCCTAGTTTGAAGTGACTAGCTAGAGGTATGCTAACTGGCTTAGCATGCTTCATATTGAACCGCTCGAGAACTCGTTCAACATATTTCTCCTGTGACAACCACAGATGCTTGGAACTCCTATCACGATGTATTTGCATGCCCAATATTGTTCGTGCGGGACCCAAGTCTTTCATGTCAAACGACTTTGACATCTCCTCTTTCAACTTACCAATCAACTTGCTATCATGTCCAACTATCAGCATATCATCTACATATAAAAGAAGGATAATGAACCTGCCATTGATAAATCGACGTACATAGACACAATGATCTGCAGCTGTCCTCCGGTACCCATGACTCAACATGAATAAATCAAATTTCTTGTACCAATGTCTCGGTGCTTGCTTCAGCCCGTAGAGACTCTTCTTCAACTTGCAAACCATCTGTTCTTTTCCTTCTACCTCAAACCCCTCTGGCTGAGTCATGTAGATCTCTTCTTTCAAGTCACCGTGAAGAAACGCGGTCTTCACGTCTATCTGTTCAAGCTCAAGGTCCATGCTGGCGGATAGACCCAAAACGACTCTAATAGAAGTCATTTTCACAACAGGAGAGAAAACATCACTGAAGTCGATAACCTTCATCTGTGCGAAGCCTTTTACCACTAACCGTGCTTTGTGCTTCACTAGTTTCCAATTCTCATTCTTTTTCAGCTTGAACACCATTTGTTTTTCAGAACATTCCTATCTTTAGGAAGTTGCACCAGCTCATATATCTTGTTCTTCTTCAAAGAACTCATCTCATCCTGCATAGCCTTCATCCACTCATTTTTATCAGCATGAGTTATCGCTTCTCGGAAGCTCTCTGGCTCCCCTTCATCAGTAAGCAAAACATATTCAGATGCAGGATACCTAGTTGATGGTTGACGCTCCCGTGTAGACCTCCTAACTTGAGGTTTCGTGGTTTCAATCTGAGGAGATTGCAGCTCCCCCTGCTCAACACCCTCATCATCTGGCAACCCCTGTGCCTCATCACGATCCGGATCGTTTTGTCTACCTTCTCCACCTGTAGTCTGCACCGGAGAAGGATTCGGTGTGAGATCAACCACTCCATTAACTTTCTCAGAAGACTTATCAATCTTCTCAACATCTCCAAAGAATTGGTCTTCATGGAAAACCACATCCCTATTTCTGATAAGTTTCCTCTTCTCTGGATCCCATAATCTGTAGCCAAACTCATCTCCACCATAGCTGTAACACTCCGACCCAGCTTGACCCCGTTTAGCGGTTAGTTAATCTTGTTTTCGTTGTTAATCGTGTTTTGTTTGTGTTTTGTTTTCGTTACGGGTCATGGATAGGTAGTTGGGTTGAGTTTGACCTGGATTAAGTAGACCAAGCCCTTTTTCGTAATTTTAGCTTTCCTTAGGCATGGTCATTTTTGCATCATCTTGATGTCAACACGTGTCTTTCGTTGAGCTCGTTAACTTTCGTAACTACGTCATTTGCAACCGAGGTCGTGTGATTCGATTGGACCCGAGTTTGACTCAAACTGAAAATACACTTTTCACTTGGCCTTCACTGCAATTTGGACAACCCATTGACTTGTATAAGTGCATCCATCGACCAACTCATGCTCTCTCTCTTGTTCTCCCTCGTTTTCTCTCAAGTTTCTTCCACTGCACGTGGAGTTCTCCCTCCTTCACTTGATTTCTCTCCATCGATCAAGCTTGTGGTTCTTGCATGTGCAATTGAGGTGAGTGGAAGTCTTCCATTCTTCTCATCTCCGTTCTCTATCTCTTCTCCTTCTTGCTTCTTTGCATGGTGTGTCTGTGTGTTGTGGATTTCTCTCCATCTCTCATGCATGCATGTGGTTTTGCTTGTGTTAGGTTGTGTTTGGATCCAAGGGCTACCATTGTGCATTTGAATTTCCAATTGAGGCAAGTATAACCATAGTTGTGAGAACCCATGTTGGTATGCTTTGATTTTGGTTAGCTCACATTAATGTGTATGGAAAACATGTGTTTACAGCCCATTGATACTCATTTGATTACTACTTGGTCTATCTCCCTTGATAAATTGAAATTTGGATGCTTCCCAGACATTCTGTACAGGTTTCAGGAAATTGAATTCGTGCAGGTACGGCTAAGCCGTATAGCACCTACGGCTCACAGTCCAGAGAGGAGAAAAACCCAGTTTTCCTCTACGGCTAGGGCACGGCTAAGCCGTGGAATGCCCTACGGCTAAGCCGAAGCTCAGCCGTGGCCAAGCCGTAGAACAATACAGGGTGCAATTTCTGAAATAACTGAGAGTCAACAAATGACAGACCTTCTACGGTTCAGATACGGCCAAGCCGTAGACCACACACGGCTAAGCCGTAGCACACACACGGCTAAGCCGTAACCACACATGAAGAATAAGGCTAGGTGTAAAGATAAGACCTATATGACCTTCATGATAGAATGTAGAGCACCTAGACTTGCCCAACGGAATGTGATACTACGCGTGAATGATCTCGAGGGCTGCGAATCATTCATGTTCGTTATCCGGATGTTAAGCACCTCCCCATGGGTGTTGGTTTAAGGGACTTCGTGCACCGCCCGATTCAAGGCAACACTAGACAACGGTGTATCGAATAACTTAAAACTACATCATCATGCACGGTTAGAAACACCGGATAATTAGATTAGAATTTGTTTGTAACTTAAGATGATTCGATTCACATGATTTGTTGCATAACATATTGCATTCGATCATTGATCTCAACTCTCTAACATGATTACGTATGTTTCGTTACTTTCACATTGTGGTTTATTTACCCTGAGTATGCATGTATGATGTGTTCATTCACGGATCTGCACGTATGATAAGTTGTCACGATCTACTCAGGATTTTCATGATTGACTCCGTATGGTCAGGCACTACTTAGCCTCAGCCTTAGGATCCCGACGGGGTGAATTCGGTATAGTTTATATGGCCTGCTGCAGTATGGATTTTGTCTTGGGGAACCGGACCCCAGGAAACCGAGACCCATTGTACCCTGGCCCGGACAATGGTGTTCTTTGCATGTTACAAGATCCCTCTTTTGGGAGCATATGGTAATGTAGTAGCCACTAGTCATGTACACAGCATGTTATCCTTGATTCACGCAGCATATTTTTTTCTTGCATGATAGCCTAGTATACGAAAATGCCTTCTTTAATAACATGATGTTCTTTATTCTATTAGACACAGCGTGTGTTAACTTGCTATGGTTTATACTTTGCTGAATCGTCGTATTCACAGTTGTTTTTGGTGTTGCAGGCCCAGATCCCCCTGCCGAACCCTCGCCGGTCGGCCAGGCTTCAGATGAGATCCCCGGGGCCCCATCAGGCCTAGAGGAGTGGATGTGATCACTCCACGGGAGAGCGTCCATGGCATGCATCATTTTGGAGTCTTGTTTTGTGGATTTTCAGACTTGTATTTGGCATGACATGTCATTATTGTATATATTCTTTTGTTCTTTTTGTAAAACTTTCATATGTAATTATGTCAGTCCTTTCTTTGTATCCCCTTCTTGCTTTGTTAGTTTTATGTTTCTGATATTTACAGCTTCCGCGTACTTGCTTGGCACGTGTGAATGTTCCCTTGTGCGTGTGCATTTAGACTCGGTCTACGTGTGCAGGCACGGGAGTACGTGTGTCATTAGGTTTGGCTTTTGCTAACCCCCGAACCCTGGGCTCGGGTTGTGACATACGTATTGTATGGTATCAGAGCATTCCTTGCTCATTTCCTTGTTCTAGATGATAAGCATGTAGGCATGTAGGATCGTGGTGAGGATACGATTTTCTTTGTGATCTTTCTTGATCTTTCTAGATTTTGGGGCTTGTTGGGCGCTATTGTTTTGTGTTTGTGTCTGACTCTTTCCATTTTACAGGATGGCATCAGGTTCGGGTTCTCAGCAGAACGCCGGAAATAACGAGAGCGGATCTGCACCGTCACCGCAGACACCGAATACAGATGAACGCATCCTTATGCTATTCCAGTCCCTTCAGGCACAATCGCAGTCGATGCAGAACTTGCAAGCCCAAGTTACCACCATGTTAGACCGACAAAGCCAAGCCCCAGCTCAGTCACATGTAGATCAGCAGGTGATTTTGCAACCTCGAGAGAGTGACCCGAATGCCCTCTATGGGAAATTTCGCAAGCGAGGAGCTATTGAGTTCTATGGGACCGAAGAGCCATTGAAGGCGGAACAGTGGTTAGAACAGACGGAGGATGTCTTTGAGACCGTTGTGTGCACGAACCGACAGAAGGTCGGGCTAGCAACTTCCATGCTGAGAGACGTTGCAAAGACTTGGTGGAAAAGCGTGAAAGACTCATACAGAGATATTCCGAGTGCTACCGTGTGGGAGATGTTCAAGCAGCAGTTCAGAAGGAAGTTCATCCCGGCTCATGTGTTTCGAGCCAAGGAGGTTGAGTTCCTAGCTCTCCGTCAGCAGCAGATGACAGTAGCAGAGTATGTGAACAAGTTTATGCAGTTGTCGCATTTTGCTCCGGACATGATCAGTACCGAAGAGAGGAAGGTGAACAGGTTTGTGGAAGGTTTGCATCCCCGTACATGCACCACGTGACAGCGTTTCAACGTCCGGCTACATTCGATGACGCAGTGGACAGGGCCTATTCCGCTGAGGCCATCCACCAAGCTGCGAGAGCCGTTGAGCCTAAGCGACAGCCGCCCTTCAGTGCACGAGGACAAGTACAGAAGAAGACCAAAGGCCAGCAGAGTACTTCTAGTTCCAGTGGAGTGACTTGTGGGTACTGTGGTAGGAACCACACGACTGAAGCTTGTTGGAGGAAGGCCGGTGCTTGTTTCATTTGCGGTTCGAGGGAGCATATGATCGCCAATTGTCCTCGACATCGAGCCTCCGGTGCAGCTCCATCTGGTCCTACTTCCGGTGCAGTTCCTAGCAGACCCAGTGCACCTACAGCTCCGAGCAAGCCACAGTCAGCTCGTCCAGGCTCGAGACAGCCTCGCCAGACAGCCCGTGCTTACGCTGCTACCCACGAGAGTGCCGGAGATCCACAGGTGGTTGAAGGTACTATTTTGATTTCGCGCGTCGAGGCTTTAGCTTTGTTCGATTCGGGGTCTACACGGTCTTATGTAGCACCTCATTTTGCCGAGCGGTTACCTCAGCCGTCTAAGCCGTTGCCATATGTGTTGGTTGTATCCACCCCAGTTGGCAAGCGAGTGGAGTGTAGTATGTACTACCCCCATTGCAACGTGCAGATTGCAGGTCATCAGTTACCTGTTGATTTGATCCTGTTGTCGATGTTGGACTTCGACGTGATCCTTGGTATGGATTGGCTCGCTCGATATCGTGCCTGTGTTAACTGTTACAACAGGACGATCTTCTTCGATTTAGGCAAGGGCTTTCGTTTCGAGGGCAGTCAGCAGAGATGCCCCAGACGTGTGATCTCGGCGTGTAAGGCAGATCGCTTGATCCGCCGAGGGTGTGAAGGCTTCATTGCCTTTATCTCAGCGAAGAAGGAGACGAAGCAGCTAGGTGAGATCCAGGTGGTCTGTGACTTCCCCGATATCTTCCCAGACGATGTGCCAGACTTACCCCCGGTTCGAGATGTGGAGTTCGCCATTGAGCTTGTTCCTGGCACGGCACCGATCAGCAAGTCTCCGTATCGCATGGCCCCAGCAGAGTTGTCAGAGTTGAAGAAGCAGTTACAGGAGCTTTTGGATAAGGGTTTCATTCGCCCGAGTGTTTCACCTTGGGGAGCACCAGTCTTGTTTGTCAAGAAGAAGGATGGTACTTTTCGGATGTGCATAGACTACCGCCAGCTGAACAAGGTGACGATCAAGAACAAGTACCCCCTACCCAGGATTGATGAGCTATTCGATCAACTTCAGGGCGCAGCATATTTTTCGAAGATTGATTTGAGATCTGGATATCACCAGTTGAGAGTCAAGGAAGATGACATTCCTAAGACTGCCTTCAGGACTCGTTATGGTCATTATGAATTCCTCGTGATGCCTTTTGGACTAACCAACGCACCTGCAGCTTTTATGGCTTTGATGAATCAGATTTTTGCTCCTTTCTTGGACCAATTCGTAGTTGTCTTTATTGATGATATACTGATATATTCTAAGTCAGCAGAGGAGCATAGGGAGCATTTGAGAAAAGCCTTGTCGTTGTTGAGAGAACATCGATTGTTTGCTAAGTTGTCGAAGTGTGATTTTTGGCTTGAGCAGGTGGCATTTTTAGGTCATATCATTTCACGAGAGGGATTGGCAGTTGATCCATCTAAAGTAGAGGCAGTGGTGAATTGGCCTAGCCCCAAGACCGTGACAAAGGTTCGCAGTTTCCTTGGTCTAGCAGGTTACTATCGCTGATTTGTCCAGGACTTTGCTAAGATCTCTTCTCCTTTGACGAAGTTGACCAGGAAGAATGTACCATTTGTTTGGACTGAGGAGTGTGAAGCCCGTTTCCGGACTCTGAAAGAGAGGTTGACTACGGTCCCAGTGTTAGCCTTGCCAGATGGTAGTGAAGGATTCGTGGTTTATTCAGACGCTTCTCGAGTTGGCCTAGGTTGTGTGTTGATGCAGCATGGGAAGGTGATTGCGTATGGATCGAGACAGTTGCGAGAACATGAGAAGAATTACGCCACCCATGATTTGGAATTGGCAGCCATCGTGTTTGCGTTGAAGCTGTGGAGACATTATCTATATGGTGTGCAGTTTGAGGTTCGTTCTGACCACCACAGTTTGCAGTATTTATTCACACAGCAGGAGCTGAACATGAGACAGCGGAGATGGCTTGAGCTTATTAAGGATTATGATTTCCCGATCAAATATCAGCCAGGCAAGGGGAACGTGGTGGCAGATGCGCTCAGCAGGAAAGCAGAGTCAGTGCAGCTTTTGAGCAGTTTCCTCTTAGAGTTCCAGGGTCTCCCTGTTGAAGTTAAGCTAGTGGATGAGTGCGTGACTTTGGCTAGTACGCTAGTGTTTCAGCCTGAGATGATTCAGCAGATTAAAGACAGGCAGTTTGAAGATCTAACTTTGAAGCGCATTCGAGACCACATTGGAGACAGACCCGATTTCAGACTCGAGGATGGTGTACTCTATTTTCGGAGTAGGTTGTGCGTGCCAGCAGTTGATGAGTTCAAGGAGAAACTGATGAACGAAGCGCATTACGCTCGATACGCGATGCATCCAGGCAGCACGAAGATGTTTCGGAATCTCAAAGATCGCTTCTGGTGGAACAACATGAAGAGAGAAGTCGCAGGATTTGTTGCTCGCTGTTTGACATGTCAGAAGGTGAAGGCAGATCATCAGAGACCGCCAGGCTCGTTGCATCCTTTGCATATACCGCAGTGGAAGTGGGAACACATCACCATGGACTTCGTTTCCGGGTTACCGCCGACGAGCAGGAAGAACAACGCCATTTGGGTGATTGTAGATCGATTGACGAAGTCAGCCCATTTCATTCCTTTCCGGAAGGGTATGACATTTTCAGAGATGGCAAGGAAGTTCGTGGATGAGATCGTCAGGCTCCATGGTACCCCCATGTCGATTGTATCCGATCGTGACAGCCGTTTTGTTTCCTCTTTCTGGAGAGCATTCCAAGAGGCTTTGGGTACGAAGTTGAGTTTCAGCACGGCATACCACCCACAGACGGATGGGCAATCAGAGCGGACGATTCAGACTTTGGAGGATATGTTGCGAGCCAGTGTGTTGAGCTACGAGAAAGAATGGGATCTTCATCTATCGTTGTGCGAGTTCGCCTACAACAACAGTTTCCACGAGAGCATTGGGATGGCACCATATGAAGCATTGTACGGGAAGAAGTGCAGGAGCCCGGTATGTTGGGAAGAAGTTGGAACCCGCAGTTTTCACGGACCGACGATCATTGCCGAGACTACGGAGAAGGTACAGAAAGCCATTGAGAACTTGAAAGTTGCTCGGTCGAGACAGAAGAGTTATGCAGACACCCGCAGACGACCCTTAGAGTTTCAGGTTGGCGAGTGGGTTTTTCTGAAGGTCTCTCCGATGAAGGGTACGATCCGTTTTGGCCAGAAAGGCAAGTTAGCTCCACGCTATGTCGGACCGTTCGAGATCAAGAGTCGGATTGGTGATTTGGCCTATCGATTAGAGCTTCCCGAGATGTTTTCAGGAGTGCACAACGTTTTCCACGTTTCGATGCTTCGGAAATATGTTCATGATCCCTCCCATGTCATTCGTTACGACGAGGTTCAGATTCAGCCGAGTGCTGCATACGTTGAGCGACCGCTCCGTATCGTGGGGACCCGAGAGCAGATACTTCGCACCAGGACAATTCGATGGGTCAAAGTGCTTTGGGAGCATCACAGTCCCGATGAGGCTACTTGGGAGTTAGAAGAGCAGATGGCACGCCAGTATCCCGATTTGTTTTCCCAGGTATGAGTGAGTTAGTGTTCATTCCGAGGACGGAATGATTCTCAAGTAGGGGAGGATGTAACACTCCGACCCAGCTTGACCCCGTTTAGCGGTTAGTTAATCTTGTTTTCGTTGTTAATCGTGTTTTGTTTGTGTTTTGTTTTCGTTACGGGTCATGGATAGGTAGTTGGGTTGAGTTTGACCTGGATTAAGTAGACCAAGCCCTTTTTCGTAATTTTAGCTTTCCTTAGGCATGGTCATTTTTGCATCATCTTGATGTCAACACGTGTCTTTCGTTGAGCTCGTTAACTTTCGTAACTACGTCATTTGCAACCGAGGTCGTGTGATTCGATTGGACCCGAGTTTGACTCAAACTGAAAATACACTTTTCACTTGGCCTTCACTGCAATTTGGACAACCCATTGACTTGTATAAGTGCATCCATCGACCAACTCATGCTCTCTCTCTTGTTCTCCCTCGTTTTCTCTCAAGTTTCTTCCACTGCACGTGGAGTTCTCCCTCCTTCACTTGATTTCTCTCCATCGATCAAGCTTGTGGTTCTTGCATGTGCAATTGAGGTGAGTGGAAGTCTTCCATTCTTCTCATCTCCGTTCTCTATCTCTTTTCCTTCTTGCTTCTTTGCATGGTGTGTCTGTGTGTTGTGGATTTCTCTCCATCTCTCATGCATGCATGTGGTTTTGCTTGTGTTAGGTTGTGTTTGGATCCAAGGGCTACCATTGTGCATTTGAATTTCCAATTGAGGCAAGTATAACCATAGTTGTGAGAACCCATGTTGGTATGCTTTGATTTTGGTTAGCTCACATTAATGTGTATGGAAAACATGTGTTTACAGCCCATTGATACTCATTTGATTACTACTTGGTCTATCTCCCTTGATAAATTGAAATTTGGATGCTTCCCAGACATTCTGTACAGGTTTCAGGAAATTGAATTCGTGCAGGTACGGCTAAGCCGTATAGCACCTACGGCTCACAGTCCAGAGAGGAGAAAAACCCAGTTTTCCTCTACGGCTAGGGCACGGCTAAGCCGTGGAATGCCCTACGGCTAAGCCGAAGCTCAGCCGTGGCCAAGCCGTAGAACAATACAGGGTGCAATTTCTGAAATAACTGAGAGTCAACAAATGACAGACCTTCTACGGTTCAGATACGGCCAAGCCGTAGACCACACACGGCTAAGCCGTAGCACACACACGGCTAAGCCGTAACCACACATGAAGAATAAGGCTAGGTGTAAAGATAAGACCTATATGACCTTCATGATAGAATGTAGAGCACCTAGACTTGCCCAACGGAATGTGATACTACGCGTGAATGATCTCGAGGGCTGCGAATCATTCATGTTCGTTATCCGGATGTTAAGCACCTCCCCATGGGTGTTGGTTTAAGGGACTTCGTGCACCGCCCGATTCAAGGCAACACTAGACAACGGTGTATCGAATAACTTAAAACTACATCATCATGCACGGTTAGAAACACCGGATAATTAGATTAGAATTTGTTTGTAACTTAAGATGATTCGATTCACATGATTTGTTGCATAACATATTGCATTCGATCATTGATCTCAACTCTCTAACATGATTACGTATGTTTCGTTACTTTCACATTGTGGTTTATTTACCCTGAGTATGCATGTATGATGTGTTCATTCACGGATCTGCACGTATGATAAGTTGTCACGATCTACTCAGGATTTTCATGATTGACTCCGTATGGTCAGGCACTACTTAGCCTCAGCCTTAGGATCCCGACGGGGTGAATTCGGTATAGTTTATATGGCCTGCTGCAGTATGGATTTTGTCTTGGGGAACCGGACCCCAGGAAACCGAGACCCATTGTACCCTGGCCCGGACAATGGTGTTCTTTGCATGTTACAAGATCCCTCTTTTGGGAGCATATGGTAATGTAGTAGCCACTAGTCATGTACACAGCATGTTATCCTTGATTCACGCAGCATATTTCTTTCTTGCATGATAGCCTAGTATACGAAAATGCCTTCTTTAATAACATGATGTTCTTTATTCTATTAGACACAGCGTGTGTTAACTTGCTATGGTTTATACTTTGCTGAATCGTCGTATTCACAGTTGTTTTTGGTGTTGCAGGCCCAGATCCCCCTGCCGAACCCTCGCCGGTCGGCCAGGCTTCAGATGAGATCCCCGGGGCCCCATCAGGCCTAGAGGAGTGGATGTGATCACTCCACGGGAGAGCGTCCATGGCATGCATCATTTTGGAGTCTTGTTTTGTGGATTTTCAGACTTGTATTTGGCATGACATGTCATTATTGTATATATTCTTTTGTTCTTTTTGTAAAACTTTCATATGTAATTATGTCAGTCCTTTCTTTGTATCCCCTTCTTGCTTTGTTAGTTTTATGTTTCTGATATTTACAGCTTCCGCGTACTTGCTTGGCACGTGTGAATGTTCCCTTGTGCGTGTGCATTTAGACTCGGTCTACGTGTGCAGGCACGGGAGTACGTGTGTCATTAGGTTTGGCTTTTGCTAACCCCCGAACCCTGGGCTTGGGTTGTGACATACGTATTGTATGGTATCAGAGCATTCCTTGCTCATTTCCTTGTTCTAGATGATAAGCATGTAGGCATGTAGGATCGTGGTGAGGATACGATTTTCTTTGTGATCTTTCTTGATCTTTCTAGATTTTGGGGCTTGTTGGGCGCTATTGTTTTGTGTTTGTGTCTGACTCTTTCCATTTTACAGGATGGCATCAGGTTCGGGTTCTCAGCAGAACGCCGGAAATAACGAGAGCGGATCTGCACCGTCACCGCAGACACCGAATACAGATGAACGCATCCTTATGCTATTCCAGTCCCTTCAGGCACAATCGCAGTCGATGCAGAACTTGCAAGCTCAAGTTACCACCATGTTAGACCGACAAAGCCAAGCCCCAGCTCAGTCACATGTAGATCAGCAGGTGATTTTGCAACCTCGAGAGAGTGACCCGAATGCCCTCTATGGGAAATTTCGCAAGCGAGGAGCTATTGAGTTCTATGGGACCGAAGAGCCATTGAAGGCGGAACAGTGGTTAGAACAGACGGAGGATGTCTTTGAGACCGTTGTGTGCACGAACCGACAGAAGGTCGGGCTAGCAACTTCCATGCTGAGAGACGTTGCAAAGACTTGGTGGAAAAGCGTGAAAGACTCATACAGAGATATTCCGAGTGCTACCGTGTGGGAGATGTTCAAGCAGCAGTTCAGAAGGAAGTTCATCCCGGCTCATGTGTTTCGAGCCAAGGAGGTTGAGTTCCTAGCTCTCCGTCAGCAGCAGATGACAGTAGCAGAGTATGTGAACAAGTTTATGCAGTTGTCGCATTTTGCTCCGGACATGATCAGTACCGAAGAGAGGAAGGTGAACAGGTTTGTGGAAGGTTTGCATCCCCGTACATGCACCACGTGACAGCGTTTCAACGTCCGGCTACATTCGATGACGCAGTGGACAGGGCCTATTCCGCTGAGGCCATCCACCAAGCTGCGAGAGCCGTTGAGCCTAAGCGACAGCCGCCCTTCAGTGCACGAGGACAAGTACAGAAGAAGACCAAAGGCCAGCAGAGTACTTCTAGTTCCAGTGGAGTGACTTGTGGGTACTGTGGTAGGAACCACACGACTGAAGCTTGTTGGAGGAAGGCCGGTGCTTGTTTCATTTGCGGTTCGAGGGAGCATATGATCGCCAATTGTCCTCGACATCGAGCCTCCGGTGCAGCTCCATCTGGTCCTACTTCCGGTGCAGTTCCTAGCAGACCCAGTGCACCTACAGCTCCGAGCAAGCCACAGTCAGCTCGTCCAGGCTCGAGACAGCCTCGCCAGACAGCCCGTGCTTACGCTGTTACCCACGAGAGTGCCGGAGATCCACAGGTGGTTGAAGGTACTATTTTGATTTCGCGCGTCGAGGCTTTAGCTTTGTTCGATTCGGGGTCTACACGGTCTTATGTAGCACCTCATTTTGCCGAGCGGTTACCTCAGCCGTCTAAGCCGTTGCCATATGTGTTGGTTGTATCCACCCCAGTTGGCAAGCGAGTGGAGTGTAGTATGTACTACCCCCATTGCAACGTGCAGATTGCAGGTCATCAGTTACCTGTTGATTTGATCCTGTTGTCGATGTTGGACTTCGACGTGATCCTTGGTATGGATTGGCTCGCTCGATATCGTGCCTGTGTTAACTGTTACAACAGGACGATCTTCTTCGATTTAGGCAAGGGCTTTCGTTTCGAGGGCAGTCAGCAGAGATGCCCCAGACGTGTGATCTCGGCGTGTAAGGCAGATCGCTTGATCCGCCGAGGGTGTGAAGGCTTCATTGCCTTTATCTCAGCGAAGAAGGAGACGAAGCAGCTAGGTGAGATCCAGGTGGTCTGTGACTTCCCCGATATCTTCCCAGACGATGTGCCAGACTTACCCCCGGTTCGAGATGTGGAGTTCGCCATTGAGCTTGTTCCTGGCACGGCACCGATCAGCAAGTCTCCGTATCGCATGGCCCCAGCAGAGTTGTCAGAGTTGAAGAAGCAGTTACAGGAGCTTTTGGATAAGGGTTTCATTCGCCCGAGTGTTTCACCTTGGGGAGCACCAGTCTTGTTTGTCAAGAAGAAGGATGGTACTTTTCGGATGTGCATAGACTACCGCCAGCTGAACAAGGTGACGATCAAGAACAAGTACCCCCTACCCAGGATTGATGAGCTATTCGATCAACTTCAGGGCGCAGCATATTTTTCGAAGATTGATTTGAGATCTGGATATCACCAGTTGAGAGTCAAGGAAGATGACATTCCTAAGACTGCCTTCAGGACTCGTTATGGTCATTATGAATTCCTCGTGATGCCTTTTGGACTAACCAACGCACCTGCAGCTTTTATGGCTTTGATGAATCAGATTTTTGCTCCTTTCTTGGACCAATTCGTAGTTGTCTTTATTGATGATATACTGATATATTCTAAGTCAGCAGAGGAGCATAGGGAGCATTTGAGAAAAGCCTTGTCGTTGTTGAGAGAACATCGATTGTTTGCTAAGTTGTCGAAGTGTGATTTTTGGCTTGAGCAGGTGGCATTTTTAGGTCATATCATTTCACGAGAGGGATTGGCAGTTGATCCATCTAAAGTAGAGGCAGTGGTGAATTGGCCTAGCCCCAAGACCGTGACAGAGGTTCGCAGTTTCCTTGGTCTAGCAGGTTACTATCGCCGATTTGTCCAGGACTTTGCTAAGATCTCTTCTCCTTTGACGAAGTTGACCAGGAAGAATGTACCATTTGTTTGGACTGAGGAGTGTGAAGCCCGTTTCCGGACTCTGAAAGAGAGGTTGACTACGGTCCCAGTGTTAGCCTTGCCAGATGGTAGTGAAGGATTCGTGGTTTATTCAGACGCTTCTCGAGTTGGCCTAGGTTGTGTGTTGATGCAGCATGGGAAGGTGATTGCGTATGGATCGAGACAGTTGCGAGAACATGAGAAGAATTACGCCACCCATGATTTGGAATTGGCAGCCATCGTGTTTGCGTTGAAGCTGTGGAGACATTATCTATATGGTGTGCAGTTTGAGGTTCGTTCTGACCACCACAGTTTGCAGTATTTATTCACACAGCAGGAGCTGAACATGAGACAGCGGAGATGGCTTGAGCTTATTAAGGATTATGATTTCCCGATCAAATATCAGCCAGGCAAGGGGAACGTGGTGGCAGATGCGCTCAGCAGGAAAGCAGAGTCAGTGCAGCTTTTGAGCAGTTTCCTCTTAGAGTTCCAGGGTCTCCCTGTTGAAGTTAAGCTAGTGGATGAGTGCGTGACTTTGGCTAGTACGCTAGTGTTTCAGCCTGAGATGATTCAGCAGATTAAAGACAGGCAGTTTGAAGATCTAACTTTGAAGCGCATTCGAGACCACATTGGAGACAGACCCGATTTCAGACTCGAGGATGGTGTACTCTATTTTCGGAGTAGGTTGTGCGTGCCAGCAGTTGATGAGTTCAAGGAGAAACTGATGAACGAAGCGCATTACGCTCGATACGCGATGCATCCAGGCAGCACGAAGATGTTTCGGAATCTCAAAGATCGCTTCTGGTGGAACAACATGAAGAGAGAAGTCGCAGGATTTGTTGCTCGCTGTTTGACATGTCAGAAGGTGAAGGCAGATCATCAGAGACCGCCAGGCTCGTTGCATCCTTTGCATATACCGCAGTGGAAGTGGGAACACATCACCATGGACTTCGTTTCCGGGTTACCGCCGACGAGCAGGAAGAACAACGCCATTTGGGTGATTGTAGATCGATTGACGAAGTCAGCCCATTTCATTCCTTTCCGGAAGGGTATGACATTTTCAGAGATGGCAAGGAAGTTCGTGGATGAGATCGTCAGGCTCCATGGTACCCCCATGTCGATTGTATCCGATCGTGACAGCCGTTTTGTTTCCTCTTTCTGGAGAGCATTCCAAGAGGCTTTGGGTACGAAGTTGAGTTTCAGCACGGCATACCACCCACAGACGGATGGGCAATCAGAGCGGACGATTCAGACTTTGGAGGATATGTTGCGAGCCAGTGTGTTGAGCTATGAGAAAGAATGGGATCTTCATCTATCGTTGTGCGAGTTCGCCTACAACAACAGTTTCCACGAGAGCATTGGGATGGCACCATATGAAGCATTGTACGGGAAGAAGTGCAGGAGCCCGGTATGTTGGGAAGAAGTTGGAACCCGCAGTTTTCACGGACCGACGATCATTGCCGAGACTACGGAGAAGGTACAGAAAGCCATTGAGAACTTGAAAGTTGCTCGGTCGAGACAGAAGAGTTATGCAGACACCCGCAGACGACCCTTAGAGTTTCAGGTTGGCGAGTGGGTTTTTCTGAAGGTCTCTCCGATGAAGGGTACGATCCGTTTTGGCCAGAAAGGCAAGTTAGCTCCACGCTATGTCGGACCGTTCGAGATCAAGAGTCGGATTGGTGATTTGGCCTATCGATTAGAGCTTCCCGAGATGTTTTCAGGAGTGCACAACGTTTTCCACGTTTCGATGCTTCGGAAATATGTTCATGATCCCTCCCATGTCATTCGTTACGACGAGGTTCAGATTCAGCCGAGTGCTGCATACGTTGAGCGACCGCTCCGTATCGTGGGGACCCGAGAGCAGATACTTCGCACCAGGACAATTCGATGGGTCAAAGTGCTTTGGGAGCATCACAGTCCCGATGAGGCTACTTGGGAGTTAGAAGAGCAGATGGCACGCCAGTATCCCGATTTGTTTTCCCAGGTATGAGTGAGTTAGTGTTCATTCCGAGGACGGAATGATTCTCAAGTAGGGGAGGATGTAACACTCCGACCCAGCTTGACCCCGTTTAGCGGTTAGTTAATCTTGTTTTCGTTGTTAATCGTGTTTTGTTTGTGTTTTGTTTTCGTTACGGGTCATGGATAGGTAGTTGGGTTGAGTTTGACCTGGATTAAGTAGACCAAGCCCTTTTTCGTAATTTTAGCTTTCCTTAGGCATGGTCATTTTTGCATCATCTTGATGTCAACACGTGTCTTTCGTTGAGCTCGTTAACTTTCGTAACTACGTCATTTGCAACCGAGGTCGTGTGATTCGATTGGACCCGAGTTTGACTCAAACTGAAAATACACTTTTCACTTGGCCTTCACTGCAATTTGGACAACCCATTGACTTGTATAAGTGCATCCATCGACCAACTCATGCTCTCTCTCTTGTTCTCCTTCGTTTTCTCTCAAGTTTCTTCCACTGCACGTGGAGTTCTCCCTCCTTCACTTGATTTCTCTCCATCGATCAAGCTTGTGGTTCTTGCATGTGCAATTGAGGTGAGTGGAAGTCTTCCATTCTTCTCATCTCCGTTCTCTATCTCTTCTCCTTCTTGCTTCTTTGCATGGTGTGTCTGTGTGTTGTGGATTTCTCTCCATCTCTCATGCATGCATGTGGTTTTGCTTGTGTTAGGTTGTGTTTGGATCCAAGGGCTACCATTGTGCATTTGAATTTCCAATTGAGGCAAGTATAACCATAGTTGTGAGAACCCATGTTGGTATGCTTTGATTTTGGTTAGCTCACATTAATGTGTATGGAAAACATGTGTTTACAGCCCATTGATACTCATTTGATTACTACTTGGTCTATCTCCCTTGATAAATTGAAATTTGGATGCTTCCCAGACATTCTGTACAGGTTTCAGGAAATTGAATTCGTGCAGGTACGGCTAAGCCGTATAGCACCTACGGCTCACAGTCCAGAGAGGAGAAAAACCCAGTTTTCCTCTACGGCTAGGGCACGGCTAAGCCGTGGAATGCCCTACGGCTAAGCCGAAGCTCAGCCGTGGCCAAGCCGTAGAACAATACAGGGTGCAATTTCTGAAATAACTGAGAGTCAACAAATGACAGACCTTCTACGGTTCAGATACGGCCAAGCCGTAGACCACACACGGCTAAGCCGTAGCACACACACGGCTAAGCCGTAACCACACATGAAAAATAAGGCTAGGTGTAAAGATAAGACCTATATGACCTTCATGATAGAATGTAGAGCACCTAGACTTGCCCAACGGAATGTGATACTACGCGTGAATGATCTCGAGGGCTGCGAATCATTCATGTTCGTTATCCGGATGTTAAGCACCTCCCCATGGGTGTTGGTTTAAGGGACTTCGTGCACCGCCCGATTCAAGGCAACACTAGACAACGGTGTATCGAATAACTTAAAACTACATCATCATGCACGGTTAGAAACACCGGATAATTAGATTAGAATTTGTTTGTAACTTAAGATGATTCGATTCACATGATTTGTTGCATAACATATTGCATTCAATCATTGATCTCAACTCTCTAACATGATTACGTATGTTTCGTTACTTTCACATTGTGGTTTATTTACCCTGAGTATGCATGTATGATGTGTTCATTCACGGATCTGCACGTATGATAAGTTGTCACGATCTACTCAGGATTTTCATGATTGACTCCGTATGGTCAGGCACTACTTAGCCTCAGCCTTAGGATCCCGACGGGGTGAATTCGGTATAGTTTATATGGCCTGCTGCAGTATGGATTTTGTCTTGGGGAACCGGACCCCAGGAAACCGAGACCCATTATACCCTGGCCCGGACAATGGTGTTCTTTGCATGTTACAAGATCCCTCTTTTGGGAGCATATGGTAATGTAGTAGCCACTAGTCATGTACACAGCATGTTATCCTTGATTCACGCAGCATATTTCTTTCTTGCATGATAGCCTAGTATACGAAAATGCCTTCTTTAATAACATGATGTTCTTTATTCTATTAGACACAGCGTGTGTTAACTTGCTATGGTTTATACTTTGCTGAATCGTCGTATTCACAGTTGTTTTTGGTGTTGCAGGCCCAGATCCCCCTGCCGAACCCTCGCCGGTCGGCCAGGCTTCAGATGAGATCCCCGGGGCCCCATCAGGCCTAGAGGAGTGGATGTGATCACTCCACGGGAGAGCGTCCATGGCATGCATCATTTTGGAGTCTTGTTTTGTGGATTTTCAGACTTGTATTTGGCATGACATGTCATTATTGTATATATTCTTTTGTTCTTTTTGTAAAACTTTCATATGTAATTATGTCAGTCCTTTCTTTGTATCCCCTTCTTGCTTTGTTAGTTTTATGTTTCTGATATTTACAGCTTCCGCGTACTTGCTTGGCACGTGTGAATGTTCCCTTGTGCGTGTGCATTTAGACTCGGTCTACATGTGCAGGCACGGGAGTACGTGTGTCATTAGGTTTGGCTTTTGCTAACCCCCGAACCCTGGGCTCGGGTTGTGACAATAGCCAAGAAAGATGCAACTCACTGCCTTATCGTCCAACTTGGAACGCTGCTCCTTTAGTACATGCATAAATGCTTTACACCCAAACACCTTCAAATGCGAATAGAAAACATTTTTACCTGTCCATCTTCTCTCTGGAAGATCATAATTCAAAGGAACTGAGAAAGTTCTGTTAATCAGATAAACAGCAGTTAGAACGGCTTTACCCCAAAATGACTTAGGCAACCGTGCTGATCTTATCATGCATCTCATCTTCTCAAGAATAGTGTGGTTCATTCTTTCTGCCACACCATTGTGCTGTGGAGTACCAGGAACTGTCTTTTCATCTCGAATGCCATGCTTCAAGCAATAGCTTCTGAACTAGTTGGATGTGTACTCTCCCCTATTATCAGAACGAAGACACTTCAAGAGTTTACCTATTTCTCTTTCAACCTTGACATGAAACTGTTGAAACATCTGGAATACTTGATTCTTTGATTTCAACGGATAAACCCAGACTTTCCTAGATGCATCATCGATGAACGTGACAAAGAACTTATTGCCACCCAATGATTCTAACTCTATGGGACCATAAACATCAGAATATACCAAATTTAACACATTTGATTTCAATTTTGATGTCGAAGAAAAAGCAACCCTATGCTGTTTACCATACAAACAATAATCACAAGGGTCAAGGGATGTACCTTTGGAGCAAGGAATTAAATCCTTCTTTGCCAACATCTGCAAGCCTTTTTCACTCATATGACCAAGCCTATTATGCCACAGATTCAGAGAGGAATTGTCTTGAATTGCATTCAATGCATCTTTGCACAGCTTTACTTGTATTTTATAAAGAGTATTACCTGTTGTACCTCTCGCAATAACAAGAGACCCTTTAGTGAGCTTCCATCTGCCATTTCCGAAGTAATTCTCATAACCTGCACGGTCCAATGCAGTCCCAAAAATTAGATTCAACCGCAGATCAGGAACATGTCACACATCTTTCAGCGTCATTGTGCAACCAATATCGGTTTTAATGCAGATATCACCAATACCAACAATCTCTGAATGACTCGTGTTGCCCATCCTCACAGTACCAAAGTCACCTGCTTTGTACGTCGTGAACATCTCCCTACAGGGAGTAGCATGGTAGGATGCTGCTGTGTCAACAACCCACTCAACCTGACCATCTGCAACACTCAAACACTTATCATCATCGCCGGCGAGCACCATTACTTCCTGTTCTAAAGTAGCTGTAGTGTTATCACTGTCATTCTTCTTATCATTGTTGGAGCTTTTCTGTTCCTTCATGGTAAAACAATTTTTCCTAACGTGGCCCATCTTGCCACAGAAAAAGCATTTTACAGACTTTTTCTTGCTCTGTGATTCACTGCTAGACTTAGACTGTGATTCACCTCTAGACTTGCCACGACCCCCCTTTTGACCTCTACTCTTACTCCTCCCCATGTTCTCAGTAACAAAGGCCTGTGCATTATCTGTCCCTGCAGATTTCCTTCTAGTTTCTTTATTCTGTAGACTACTGGTAACCTGATTCATAGATAATACACCATCTGAAGTAGAGTTGCTCAAGGAAACAACCAATGTCTCCCATGTATCCGGCAAAGAACTCAGAACCAACAAAGCTTGCATCTCATCATCAAGGATCATCTTCATAGTGGCTAATTGATTTACCACACTTTGGAACTCATTGATGTGATCTTCAATCTGACCACCGTCCTTGAATTTCATGTTCACAAGCTTTCTGATCAAGAAGGTTTTGTTCACTGAGGTCTTTTTATCATGCATTGCTTCTAACTTTTTCCAAAGCCTATTCGCATTGGTTTCATTAGACACATGGTGAAATATGCTATTATCAACCCACTGTCTAATGTGACCAATCGTTTTTCTATGCAACTTTGTCTAATCAACATCTTGCATATCTTTCAGTCGGGCACTATCCCCCTCAACGGGATCATGGAGGTCTTTACAATAGAGAATATCCTCCATCTTCGGTTTCCAGATCAACCAATTGGAATGGTTGAGCTTAACCATGGTAGTGTTGATAGTATTATTCTCCATCTTAATTAAATTAAGTAACAGAAAAAAAACAAATAACTAACACTGACCTCAACTCTTGCACCAAGCTGTAGATCTCGTCAACACGAGCACGCTGAAAGAAACGGATATGAAATCCGACTCCGGATGGCTCCGATATCGCAAAAACGACTTTCTACGCTCCTGATTTGGTCAAACTCTTTGTTGACCGTCAAACATCCAATCTTCTTCGACTAACATGTAGATCTGCTTGAACTGAGTCCGTAGGCGCAAACGGATCTCCGATCGGACGTTGGATGATCAAGATATCGCAAAAACAAATTTCTGCCGTCAATCTGGTCAACTCTGGCCGTTGACCGTCTGTCCGATGATGTGGGCTGACGTCAGCCTGATGACGTCACGCTGCTGACGTCTGCGCGGCGGCTGACGGGCTAGACTGTCTGCTAACGGGTTCAGGTCGACCCGACCTGAACTGAAACTGTTAACCTGCACTGCTGGGTTGTTTCCAACGCAGTCCCGTTGATCTTCCACGCACAATCAATCACTCTAATACCACTTGTTGTCGGCATGTGTGCAAACGTAATCAAGATCAACAATCAACCACACAAGAAGACAAGAAGATTTACGTGGTTTGGCAAAGATGCCTACGTCCACGGGAAACCAATTTCCACTAGGTTCTCCTCCAATCTGTGAAACCACAGCCTTGGAATCTCAGTCACTCTCAGCCTCTCTGACTGACTATCCAGGGTTACAGATTACATCATATACATAACCATTACATCCTTATTCCCCAAGAATTCTATCTCAAGAAAAAGGAAAGTCCTAACCTATTAGAAAACTACTGTTTGACAAAATAAGAAATTCCTAATATCATTAGGGAAATCACTCCAGATACTGAACCCATTAATGGTCTGAACCCACATGGCCAACAGTTTTCACCTGAAAGTTCGTTGGAGCTATGAAGCTGATGGAGCATTGATACTGATCAGCAAAAGATTTTCTAACAAAAAGGAATAGAGTTTACCCACCCACCCCTGGTATGTTATTTTACTGAGTTTTTTTTCTGGTAAATCTATCTTACAGAGGTTGATTACATGTATCGCCAATTCTGTGCCAAGGTTGGTGACAGCGCTAAAAGTACCATTCTTGCCATTGACATTGAAATGGCTTGCTGCTCAGTGGCCAGTGATTACTGAATATCAAGCTTCCCCAAAACAGGGGAGTGTGTTTTTGCAATGTTAATTTGAATGTATTTGCTATAGAAGCATAATTTTTGGCTGAGGATGGTTGGTCGAGGAGCAAGTTTAGTGGAGGCATTCATTGTGGTAGATGTTTTTTGTGAGATTTCCCGGTTCTCTGGCCCTTCTTTTTGGGTGTTTTGTTTTCTTTTTTTCTCTCATATTCCAAATTCTGTAACCACTGATGGAAGTTTGTTAGGAGACGAAAGAACTCCCGTTATTTTAGCATCCATCTCTTCAGTCTGCATGCCATGAGATTGATGTTTCAGAGTTCCAGGAGGGTGATCTGGTACGCCCCATCCTGGATTAGGGGATGCAAAGAATCCAAGTTTGGAGGAGAATGGCCATCCTTGGTCTTTTTTTCGTCAATGTGTACCATTGCCATCTTCCTTCCTTGACTCAGGTTGGGTCAACTAAGACGGATAGATAGATTTGTCTTGTGGGGATTTTTGGCCATGTTCTATTGTGGTGGGCCTCGTCAGAACAAGGGCCAAAGTATCAGACGATATGCCCCAGTAGTAGATGATCAAGATCCATTGGTTCAAGGATGCTGTGTAAATGTGATTCTTTTTCAAAGCTTAGGTTGATATATCCCATTTGGCTAGGGAAACACTTACAGCAGCTCGTGTGATTCTCTAGCAGAGACATTTACAGGAAGAGAGGAAATAATTTCATGAAACTGATTTCCAGGCAGAGCTGACCAGATTGAGTCCTAAGTCATAATGCCATTCGTAAGTGAAATGCACCAGTCAATTGAAATTTTAGCAACTATATATTGTGGCCGCATGGGCGTCCACAGGGCCACTACACATGGAAACTCCTTACCAACCACTCGCTTTCCACGATTAGGACAGGTCAAATGAGAAACAGCCGTGGTCCAAATAAACATTCCCTTCTGGTCTAGTTAAGTTCCTACGACTGTTCTCTATCCATTCAACAGAAAGAAAAAACTGTTCTCAATCGACATTGTTTTCTACAAAGAGACGTTGTGACCAAGGCCACCAACTATAGGCCATCTATGGGCCCATTTGGTAACTTTAAAATATATTCTTATTTTATGATTTAGAGCTTATTTACATATTAGAGTGCTTGCTAAAATTTAATTATATTTTTCTAATTTTAGAGCTTATTTAAAAATTAGAGTTTTTGTCTTTGAAAAAAAAAAAGCTAAGGTAAACTATTTTTTAGAGTTTTTTAGTTAAGCGGATGAAGGTTGACAATGCAAGTTTTACAAGTATTTTTATATGAGAATAACCTCATAAAATTTTCGAATGATGCAAATGGTGGGTTCTACATTGTAATTAAAAAAAGGGGTGTCCAATTAGCACAATTCCTAGAGGTGGGCCCTTAAAAAAAGATTTTCTATAGTTTACCAAACACTGTAATTGTAAGTTAGAATTTAACAATTATAACTTTTAATTTAGATGTTAATTTAATTAGCTCTTATTCATCTTAAATATTATTAAACAAAACCTTGCAAAAACGTCTGTGGTTTCTTCTAACATCCATTTTTATTAGTTGACCACAAAGGCTCTCCCTATCTGCTGCTTCTATTTAGTGACTACTGAATGTCACTGATGACATAATAATATAGCTTTCCTACTGGAACTTCTTGCCATCGAATATCCTAGAAGTGCTTTGCCTACTTTGACAATCGTAGCCGTCTGATGCAAGCTAAAATGAAAGTATAGGGTATCATCAATTTTCAGCATTAAATTCCAATGGTTTGTTGATTGTAGTTATCAATGGATGAAACTGTTGACCTTTTGGCCCTTCATTGTCATGCGAAACAGGCCATATGGATCTCACTAAACTGTGGGCACCATGTCCAATGATTGGCTAGGACCAATAATCTGTACACCCTCGTGACCCTCGGGTTGTTCACTGTGCTTCCTCCATGTGACAGGCACCTCAAACATGCCGCGCGTCTGGTATAAGAAAAATAATGGTGTGTTAGGAACCCAGCATCCTGGTCAATCCAAATTCCAAAACCACACTCACATTCGCTTAGCACTGCGCACTGTGAACAACCCAAATTTTATTATGATTGGGTTAACAATGTCATATCTTAGGTTTTCCTCATTTACGAAAGGCGTCTTTGTTTCGTGTAATTGAACATGTAGAAATTATAAGACCTTTCAAAAAAAAAAATAAAGAAATTATAAGACCTACTATTTCTAAAAATGATTAAATTTAAGAAATAAACACGAATTTTGGTAAATCATTGCTTGATTATCTCTCATCTAATCAAAATTGAATCAAGAGGTTTTTGTAAATACCACCCTAAAGTTTATAGATTTGTAAATAAACTCCTGTGGTTCTAGTATTTGTAAAGAGACTCCTGCATTTTCATTTTAATACCCTTTGTGTGCCTAAGATTAATAAACTTTTAACCACCATAATTTCTTAGAGTGAAATGCAATTTTTGCCTATTTTTTTTGTCCCTAAATGTATAATTTTAAAAGCATCGTATTTTTTTCCTCTTTTGTGATAACAAAAGCTACATTTAGTGGAAGAGCATACCTACATAAATCAAATTCCCTCAATCTAAAACCCATTTCATTAAGCCTAAATCCATTATAATGACAACCAACACATATACTTATAATCAATTCTAATTTATCATATCCGTGCATGGCCCACTATTTGATTAATGGAAGTTTCAAAATACATAATTAAACTTTATATACATGAGAGAGTTATTGAGAGAGGGGGCTGGGACTTGGGATAAAATAATAATATTTTAAAAAAAACATTATAATATTTTTGCAAATAATAATATACTCATTTTTTGTTTAATGGGTATAAGGGTAAAGCTGTTATATTTTATAAAAATTAAACACAAACCTCATGATGCTTGTCTATTATTGTCAGGAATATTTACTCTGGGATTTGGTAGGTATTAAAAGGAAAAAGCATAGGCTTATTTATAAATATTTAAACCATATGAGCCTGTTTACAACTCCCATAAACCTTAAGGGTTGTTTACAAAAAAACTAATGAATAAAATGCGTCATTAGAGTTTTGCTTTATTAAGGAAATCTTATTCGAAAATGGACTTTTCCCATAGTGGCATGAGGCAGTTGATCTTGCCTGTGTGCTCTATGAAAAGTTTCCTCTTTTGTAGAAAAAAATTCTAACCTCCTTCCCTAACTAAAAATTTATTTTTCAAGGAATTGCAAAAAAATTAGCCCTTGTAGCACTTTTTTCATAAGGAAAAAAGGGCATACCAAGCATAAGTTCTACTACAGTGTGAAAAACTAATTCCAAGAGGCAACTCAGGTGACTTAGGACCACAATTTGCATTTAGAGGTTGTGCATTCGAGTTGTGCTACCATACTAATGCCACAGGGAATTTACCTAGCTCCCCAAGGCCCAAGGGATTAGTCCAGTCCAAAGGGCCGGACACCCTCCATTACCAAGAAAAATAAAAACAAGGGGTTTTTCTTGGAAAAATCCCCTTAGAGCCTTTGTAAACAAAAAGGGCTTTGGAGATTTTTATGGCCTTGAGTGGTCTCCTAAACCCTTTCTTGATTGTTTTTTCAACATTATTCATGAATAGTGATATATAAGCTCAAGCGTTATCATTTCCACATTCATTCTTCCTCTTCGTTATTTCTTTTTCCCTTCCTCTTTCCCATTATCTGTTGAAGTTTTCTTTGGGGCAAGGAGGGGAAAACCAAGAAGAAGAAAAAGAGATAGAGAAAACATAAACAAAAGACAAGGAAGAGGAAGGAAGAAGAAAAGAAAAGAAAAAGAACAAGGAAGAAGAAGAAACGTTAGGAGGAGAAAGAGAATTAAAGTGGTTTAATGAAAGGTGAAAAAAGAAAAAATCAAGAAGAGAAAGAATTTGAACAAATGGAGAATCCAAAAAAACAAAAAACAAAAGGGAATCGAAAGAAAAAAACTGAAAAAAGAAGAAAATGACTAAAATGAACTCATCTTTGTTTGCATTGAGTATAGATATCGATGCTTGTTAACACCCCCCCCCCCCCCCCCAACCAACAAAAAAAAAAAAAAAAAAAAAAAAAAAGCCATGACTTTCTTTTGTTATATTACATTTGAGTATAGACATCCATGCTCAAGCGTAATATACCCAAAGTAAATCGCAAAATGAATTAGTTATTCTTCTCCATTTTTTTTATTGTTTCAGTTTCTTCTTCTCATTTTCTTTCATTTTTATTTCCCTATATGTTAAGCTTCTTTTCTTTTTCATTTTTTCTTTTTCTTCTACCTTTTATTAAATCACTTTCATCCTCTTTCTGCACTGAACGTTTCTTTTTTCTTCCTTGTTGTTTTTCCTCTTTTCTTCTTCTTTCCTCATCTTCCTTGTCTTTTCTTTTTCTTTTATTTTTTGTTTTCTCTCTCTCTTTTTCTTCTTCTTGGTTTTTCCTTCCTCACCTAAATAGAATCCAAAAAAAACATGGGAAAGAGGAAGGAGTATGGAAGAGGAAGAAGAAATGGATAAAAGGATTACACTTTAGAATAGATATCACTGCTCATGAATAATACTAAAAAAATAGAAAAGGGCATAGGAACCACTTCGGATAGTAAAAATCTTCAGGATTCTTCTGTTCTACAAAAACTCTAAGAAAATTTTTTTAAGAAAAAAAACAAAAACCCACAAAAAACAAAAATTATAGTGTGAAAAACTAATTCCACAGTCTTCACCTTTTCTGTGAAAAGGTCGCCAAACAAACATGACATATACGATATGTAGTAATAAAGCTCGTGGGGCGGTCCCAAATTTGCCTTGGTTCAATCACAATCACCTTGTACTATAGTAGACAGCCATGATACACCCTACTGCCATGTCTTATTTTTGGTTTTTCATATTTTGTTTCTTGTTAAGCGATTGGAACACGATTGCTGTGTGTCTTTTCATTTGGTACTATAAAAATCACGAGTGGACCCATGGCTTTCGGATGTGTACTGCATGTGAAACTGTATCTCACACACAATGATAAATGTTGATGTGCTAATTAATGTATGAGCCGATCGTTTCAGTTTTTAGAGATTTTTTTTCAATCTTTTTAGGGTATTTGTGGAGCAAAATAATTCATGAGTTTTTTATCACCCGAAATAGTCCTTGAGCCTTTTTTGTTTTTTTATCAATATTATTTATGAGCAACGATATTTATGCTTAAGCATAAGCCTTTCTCTAAACCAAGAAGAGAGAAAGAAATAACAAAAATAAAAGAAAAAGAAAAGACAAGGAAGAGGAGGAAGGAAGAAGAAAAGAGAAAAGGAAGAAGAAAAAATATTGGGAGGAGAAAGGATGAGAGTGGTATAATGAAAGGTATAAGAAGAAGTGAAAATGAAAAATAGAAAAGCAAAACAGATAAGGAAACAGAAAAGAAAGGAAATAAAAATTAAACAAAAAAAGGAACTGAAACAATAAAAAAATGGAGAAGAAGAACTCATTTAATCTACGGTATATTACACTTGAGCATAGATATCTATACTTAACCATAAATACCAAAGGCAGAATCAGTATACCCAAAGCAGAATCACTGTTTTTTTTTTTTTTACATTTTTACCGAGTAGCGATATCTATACTCACCATAGACTAAGATGGGTTCTTTATCTACTTTTTCTTCTTGTTTCAATTCCTTCAACTGCTTTCCTTTCTCTTTTGTTTCTCTATATGTTTTATTTCTTCCTCTTGTTTATTTTCTCTCCTTCTTCTATATTTTATTAAACCACTCCCATCTTCTTTCTCCTTCTAACGTTTCTTCTTCTTCCTTATTCTTCTTCTCTTTTCTTCTTCACTTCTCCTCTTCTTGGTTTTCTCTTTTTCTTTTATTTTTGTTTTCTCTTTTTCTTTTTCTTTTTCTTCTTCTCAGTTTTTCCCTCCTTGCCTTAGACAGAATCTAAACGGAACATGGGAGAGAAAAAGAGGAAGAAGAGATAAGGAAGAGGAAGAAGAAATGAAGAAAGGATTCTGCTTGAGCACAAATATCGTTGCTCATGAATGATAATGAAAAAAAAAAAAAAACATAGGGTACCAAACAGAGTTTCTAAGGAGAAAAGCCCGTAATTTTTATGCATGTTGGTCGTTCAAGGCATGTCTTCAATGAGCATCCCAAACTGATTGGGCTCCAACAATAATTTTTGGCCTGCAATAAAACATATGCCCCTCTACCAGAAAGTTGGCCAGCCTTGTCGCTGGAAAGCACTGTTAGAAAATTTTTGTGTCATTAAGATAGGAGAAGCAAATTTATGTTGGATGATTTCATACAGATATATATAAATTTTTTTCAAAAGTATAACAATTTTTATCCATTTTCAAAAAAGTACATGGCTGTCTAGACATTTGAGTAAATTATAAAATTTTTCCGACCCTCTTTCAATCAAGTTCTTCAATAATTTTTTTATTTACAAAATGATAAAAATACCCGTCTTTTACGACATATTTTTGCCTTTTCTAAACCTGTTTCTTTTCAAAATTAGTCTTTGTAATTTTGACAATCATAATCATTTAATGAAGCTAGTTTTTTAGTAGATTGTAATCCTCTTTTTTAACCATTCATGCATGAAGGCAGTTGAAGTGGGCCCCTCTAGGTCAGTTGGGTTGCACGTGATTATTTTTCAAAAACTTTTTGTTGAGATGATATTGAAATAATTGTAGAAAATTTTTTTTATTGGAAAATATATAGATATGATTATTTATGTTTTTTTAAATATCCAAATCTTTATGCACTTTTTCTTAAATGAGCCAAAATTTTTTTTTTTAATCGATTGAAATTTAGAATCCATGTTGGTTAATTTCCTGTATTCACTTTTCTTGACCTTGCGCATTAAATTCCTTCGCTGCTGTCTAAAATCTTGCATCAACGTTTACGCTGAGGGCTAGGTAATAATACCTAATACCAAGGCCTGACACCTGTTGGTGGATGCTTGAATGCCCACAATGGGATCATGATGTTCCCATTCATCCGGATTGGTAGTATAGCAGTATTTACTGTAACCATCAATTGGAGTGGGTCCAACTTTCCATCAGGCCTTTGTTCTACATTCTTCTTGTGTGGTGCTGGTTTGATTTCTATAGGGCAAGATTGTGTGGTCCAAATCATTGAATCCGCAAACTTGTGGGTGCAATCCCGTCTGTAATGGACTCTCTAGATTTGGGCCCATTTTAAAAGGTACCCCTCATATTCTTGATGTTTTTTACACGGAATGGAAATTGGGAAGTAGTTGGAGGCTGGCGAAAGGACTCCACTTGCAATATTGCCTACTTGCTACAAATTTATTAGTCCCCAGTTCACTTGTGTAACAAGGATTCGTCTTTCCTTTCTCTCTACATTGCCGCAACAAGAAGTAGGAAAATTGAGACTAGTAATCTTGTGGGAGCACACAATTACTCGTCGAGACCTACTGTAAAAAGGATTTTACCTTTTTTTCGCCTCTAGATTGATGTACTGGTGAAGAGTAATATTTTATGTGTTTGGTATTAAGATGTTAACATCACTCTACCATGAGTGATTTTGCGGACCAAGAAAGATTTTACTTTTCAAACATTATCGTAACGAGTCAAGTAGGAAAATTGAGAATGACAATCTTGTGGGAGCACAGGATTACTCATCGAGACCTACTGTAAAAAGGATTTTACCTGTTTTTCACCTCTAGGTTGATCCACTGGCGGAGTAATATTTTATGTGTATGATATTAAGATGCTAACATCTCCCTACCATGAATGATCTTGCGGACCAAGGAAGAATTTACTTTTCAAAAATGCACTACATTTAGTGTGCAACGCATTCAAATGCGTTCAAGAATATAAGACAAGAGGAAGAAATCTTCACCTCCAAGATGATCCCCACAAGCCTCTGTTCCTTAAAAAAAAAAAAATTGAGAACTCCTAAAAATGAAAGATCCACACAGCTTCCATACAGAATTTTGGTAGGAAAAAAAATCCCCAAGATACAAGTTGGCCAAATTTTATTGATGAGGGAATGTTAATCATTAATTTATAGGTCCCATAATTTAGTGATTTAATTTGTATATTTTATTTTTTTATAGGAAAAAACATTTTGATATTATTAATGATGAGAAATCATCATAGAATCAATGGTTATATATTGTTTGATTAGATTTGGGGAAAAAAACCACAAAACCAACATTTCTTCTCTAAATTAAGCATGCTTAGCTAGCAAATGAACCAATGTATTCTCGTCCCTACCTACATAAAGCACTTCAAAACTCTTAAAAGAAGCCATCAGACTTTTTATCTAATCAACTAAAGGGCCCTGTTCAGATAGAACTGGATAGTGCAACCGTGGATAAAGGGTTTGATCACCATACAATTAGGAAAATTGTCATTGTACAAGATATGGTGTACATTAGTATATGAGATTCTGGATTGATCAAAATGAGTCCGATACATGTAGAGAATAAGAATGGAATGAACAAGATTTTCCTAATTATAAAAAAAATTATTGGCCTGTGAAGTTATGAGTTTAGATTTTGAGTACGAAAATGACAAGGTCTTCTATCATTAGCGTTGTTCGTATGGGTAGGAGGGTGTTGTTGGACAACCTCTTAAATCTTAAAAACTATATCACATTTTTACATAGCGCCCTCTTCCAAAAGAAAAGAGGATTTTACAAAAAAATTCATCTAGATTCCTCATAGACCAAAAAGGGCCTAAAATATATGTATCCACTGCAGTAATCTCATGGACCCTTTTTGGTTTTTTTTTTTTTTTTTTGCTGAGCGACAGTATCCCCTCTTACTCGTATATATGACCTTCTTTTTCTTCATCCTTATTCCTCTTTCTTCCTTCATGATATGGTAACTTCATTGTCTTAAACTTGAGTGCAAGTGAGAGTTTATTACCAAAACACCCCTCATCATATATACCCATTTAAATACATTATTTTCCACATTCTTTTTTTTTTTCATTTTTATTTTTTTTCTTTTCAATCTTAATCTCTGCAACCCACCTTAAGTTACATTTATTTCTGTAATTAGCAATCAAAGTGTTCTACAATTAGGTGTCCTTCTTAGTCATTTCATCAATCAACCTATTGGCATGTTCTAAGTTGTCATACTTTCTATACATGTGGTCTAAGTACTCTATAAATAGGCATCTCTCTCACTCATTTTGCCAAACACCTTATGAGTATTGTGCAAATGTTCTAACCCATCATTATCTCATCCCATTCCCTATGTATCTCTTTTTTCTATTATTTTAGTTCACAACATCTAAATCAACTTCAATCTCTAACATTTTTCTTTCACAACCATCTTCAAATTCACCTATCAGCACCATCCAGCCACCATCACCTATACGATCCCCATCCATAAACAAAGTTTTTTTTTTTTTTTTGAATCTGACACGGGCAACGAAATCCCTTTTTAACTGTGAATAAGAAGAAAAAAATGAGCAGGTGAATAGGGATATCGCTGTTGGAACGTGCTTGGCTAGCAGCAGTATCCCTGCTCATCTGCTCTTTTTTTGTTCTTCTTTACAGTTAAGCGGAAATATCGCTACCTATGTTAAATTCAAAAAAAAAAAACTGTTTTTGATGGTGGTGGCGAAGGTGATGGCGGAAAGGTAAGGCAGAAGAAGCTCATATATGCAAGTGAAAGGATATATCGCTGCTCAACAAAACAATAAAAAAATAAACAAAAAAAGGCCTATGAGACAATTGTGGTGGATACATATATTTTAAGTCATCTTTTATCTACGGAAGTCTAAAGAAAAAATTTTTTTTGTCAAATCTTTTAAAGAAAATTTCCTATGTTTGCCAATGAGAATTTTTAGAGAAAAAAAATGATTCATGATTACAAGATTAAGGCATTATTTTGCATCACTGCCCTTATTCCAACAAAGCCATCCACATTAGAGCTACAAAGCGGTTGCTAAATCATAAAACTTGTTTAATTTTAGGAAAAAAAAAACCCTTTCACTCTTACTTTTTTGACATCTGTTGTTGTTATTTTGGGAAGTTCAAAATTGAGGATTTTCATTTTAGGAGGTAAAGGTGTATATAAAATACTCTTATTTATTAAATCTCTACTTGATTTAGATATTATTTAGACAAATAAAAATAAAAAAAATAAAGATGCCAAACATACACTCTTTTTAACCACCATCAGCAAAGGGCCCAAGACGGGTCAATAAAGAGGTGCGAAAGGCAAACTGTTGCGCGGGCAGCCAGTTAGTGGGAGATTGCGAGATCAATATGATAGCCTAACGACACGACCCCATGTGGGTGGGACAAGAGAAGTGGCTACGAGGGACCACCGATGAAGTAGTTTATGGGAGGCACCACATCCAAGCCTGGGTTAAAAATCAAAGGAAGTGGGGCCAGATCGGAAAGCATGTGACACGGCAGACCTAGTCTTTTTGAATTGAGATTGACGTAAAACCTCATGGTGACCGTAGGTCCCAACGCGGTCTCCTGAGAAATTTTGACATGCAAGTAACTAGCTGTTCTTGGTGACTGTAGAAGTTAGTTTTGTTGTTAAAAAAAAAAAGGTACCACAACACTTTTTATAGTAACTGGTTTAGCATTAAATTATTGATTAGGCAGAGCAGGTCAGAGCAGCTACTAAACACGGTAAATCCCACATGCCAATTATATTAATAGATTGAAGAGAAACTCAAATGAATTATAAAGAATACCAACATTCACTGAAAAACAAAAAAGTAAAAATTTTTTAACATGTCTATGATATCTGTCATGCTAAAAAATTAAAAAAAAGCTTGAAACAATAATAAAGGGGTAAAACTAGAAGACAACCAGCAAAACAACAACTGTATTAACTTTAGATGGGAAATTAAAAAAAATAGAAGCAATTAAAATGTTGTCCAAATAATTTCCCATGGGCAACATTACCATCCAAATCATCAGATATATGTGCCAACAAATGAGCCCTGATCACCCAAGGCACTTGACCTAGGCCTGTAAGTCGATCAATCACAACTAATCACGTCATTCAAAACCCATGTGACATCATCATGTGGGATAAACTTTGAAACAAATGGAAAGCAAAATCACGTGGGAATTAGATGACGTGGCTCCTCGGAATTGATCCACTCACGGTGAACAAGTCCCAAAAATAATAGGTGATCTAGACTAAAGGTCATTTAGCCCATGAGCCAGTACGTTGTTCAAACCCATCTAACCCGACGGATTTTAGCCCGGCCCAAACCCAGTCTTCGAGAAGGCTGGTCTAGCCCGAATAGTGTTTGCGCTGGGCTTGGGCTTGGAGATTATAACCTGGCCCGGCCCGCCCCTTACTGTTGAGAGGTTCATTTATTTATTTTTTTACTATTGGACTTGTCATCCAACTGATTTTGTACTATTGATAAATTAAATAAAGTGTATGTTTAATTATTTTTTGTCTACAATGTATTCAAATTTCTCTAGTAATGTAAACTAAGTAAAGTGAGTTTAATTTTTCATTTTCTTTGAAAATGAAAAGTTAAAATAATGTTATTAAATGATTAAAAAATTTCATAAGCCAGCTCGCCTAGTCCACCTAGCCCGTTAGGTCGGCTTGAGCTTGCACTTTCATACAAAGCCCAGTCGTCCCAGCCACTTGAAAAAAAAAGCCCGCCGAAGGGCTTGGGTGACACTCTCACAGGCCGCGCTGGCCCGATGACGACCGTTAATCCAGACTCACCAACAAATATACATTGTGTTATAGAAAAGAATTATAACAAAATGTAGAATGTACATAAAAAAAGATTTAAAAAAAGGAAAAATAAAGAGGAACTTAATATAAGAGATGAAGGGAAAAAATCTTGACCATTTAATGAAGAAGATGGAATCATACGTGAGAGTACATAGATAATTATTTGTATAAGTGAAGTGTCATTGACTCCTAAACTCCCGAAATTTTGATGCGAATAAGATTTCTCAACTTGTGAATTTATCAATTTAAGTTAAAATTGGTTAGGATTAGCGTTAGGATTTGTTTAGGGTTACGCTTTGGAAATTCATAAAATTAGAATTACGGTTGGATTATTGTGAGGGCTAGAGATAGAGATGGGATTTTGCAATACAGAGAAAAGGAAAGATGGAGATAGATTTAGCCTATGTTGGCATTACTATTTTTTGCCTCTATTTATCTAAATGTCTAAAATTGATAGAGTTTTGAAAAATAAGTATGTTTAGCATGTGATTTTATCCTCTTATTTCTTTAAATAAATAGAGGCAAAATCTCTTAAAACCAAATACCCCAAATTTGAGCTTTTAAAAATATGAGGCAAAAAATAAGAAGCACTGCTCTGTAATTTTGGGGTCATCGTGGCCAATGCTTTTTTTTATTTTTCTTCAAATCCGAGATGATAAATGAAGATTCAAACTGTTGTAAATGTGTCCAAGATCAAACACGACCATACATCCAAATTTCAACCATTGGATCATTACCGATCTCGAGATATGTGCAAAAAAGTGAGCCATTGGATTTTTTTCTAAATTCTGTCGGCCCCAACCACAAGATCCAAATCGTTGAAAATGTTTAGAAGCCTTAATATGGTTATGGGGTCAATTTTCAAGTCTTGATACCATATAGATCTCGAGAAATTTTTGAAAATCTTTCAATTATTGATGTAACATACCTAATTTTGGATTATTCCATAGGCAGTCCATTTTTTCTTTTTTATTATCATTTCCGAGACAATAAATCACAATCCAAACCGTTAAAAATGTTTATAAGGTCAATGGTCATTAGGAGACCAATTTTAGTCGCTGGATCATTGCCACTATTGAGATATTGCCTTATACTTTGTAGATCTTGAAAATTTTGTAAAAATCTTTCAACCATTGATTTAAAAAAGTCTATTTAAAATAGACCCTTATATTACCAAACACACATTTTGATTCTAGTCTTTTTTTTTATGGCTCCTTTTTTAATGCCTCTTTTTTGGATAGGTCTTTAATAAAAAAGTATAGAGATACCAAACAAGCCTTTAATGATACATAAATGAGAGAGATAAATGAATTCATGTTTGAGAGAGAGAGCAAAAGGGAGGGATTGTCATGAGAGAAGGTGATGCTTCAGTTAGGTGAGTTCCATTTCCTAATTCCTTCCTCTTTTTATTTTAACGCTTGTGCCTTGGTCCCTAGGGAAGGGGTTGAGAGAACCCTATAGTGAGGACAAGTCTTGTTTCCATCCCGTTTTAAAAATGGATCTAGTAGTCCTCATGTAAAGTAATGGTGCAAGCTCTACATATAAGTCTAGTTATTTTCCTCTCTATAGTCGATGTCAGACTCCTAGATGTCACAATTCCCCTTAAGGCTGCAAGTCCCTTTGCAGTATCCTGCCAACCCTCTTAGCCCGCTCACATGGAAATCTACCCACTTGCACTGGACTACAGTAGGGACCCACACTCTAATTAGTCGAAAGTCGGCTTTGATAATATATATAACTCCCCACACCACATGCATGTATGATTTTGTCTGCTTTAACCCATGGGCCAAATGGTTTTGGTTTTAGTGGGCCTTAATCGACCAAGAGGCCTGATCTTAGTAGGGTTAAGATTGACAAATTTGGGTTTGGGTTAACTTGACCCAAACTTACTCAACCCAAGCCGTTTGCTAAATCTAAGCATAGGAGATTCCATCATTATGGGGCTATTGTCTTTTGGGTTTTGTTATCCTTTGTACCAACCTCTGTTGCAAGGTGAGATAGTTGCCTTTCTTGTACCTTGGTTTACTAGTTGGAGCCTAGTCTAAATCTAAAGCTTTGTGGGGTTTAGTTGTGGAGAAGTTTGAATGAAGCTTTCTACGTGGAAAAGGAGTTATCTTTCTTTAGGTGGTAGGGTAAACTTGATTAAAGCTTCTTTATCAAATCTTCCAGTGTACTACACGTCTCTCTTCTTGATGCCTTTGGTGATAACGGAAAAACTAGATCGTTTGAGAAGAGATCTTTTATGGGAAAGCAGTAGTGACAGGAAAAAATATGCATCTTATAAAGTGACAGGTTGTTGTCAAACCCAAGGTGGCGGTGGGCTTAGGATTAGGCAATTTGGATTTTCAAAATCAATCTTTGTTGGCTAAGTGGTAGTGGAGATTTGGAGAAGAAAGGGAGGCTCTATGGTGATGAGTCATCATGGCTAAATATGGTGAGGAAAGGGGTTGGTGTCCTGCTAGAGTCCCAAGGAATAGGGTAGTAGTTTTTTGGGGTATCATTTTGAGGTTTAAGGAAGTGTTCATTGGTTGGGGGAGTTGTTTCATCAAAGTCTGGGTTTTTTAGTGGATGATTGGCTTGGTGTGGGTCCATTGTCTTTGTCTTTTCTTACTTTGTTCAGAATAGTTGTCAACGAATTATCACGGGCCAAAGCAAGACTGCTTTGTAGAAGATGGGGGGAGGTTGTCATGGGTAGTGTTTTATGTCAATGTCATGCCCCAAACCCAGGAATTGGACATTATAGTGGATCTTGAGATGCAACACATGTGACCTGTAGTAAGTCATGCTATGTCAAGACATGCACAAACCGCTACAAGAGAGATTCGACAGATACCTGTAAGGAAAATCCATATACACATAACAATCATTTACATAATTAAGTGGAAGACTAGAGAATTCACATATAATCAACCATAGGCATTAATAAAGTTACAATCATTCGTTAATATAAACCACATTTATTTATAAAATTAATCCCAAGTTCATTAGCTAAACCATCCACATGCACACATTACTAAGTAACATAAATATGTCCATCATCATGAATGTTATGTCCCTCAAACAGGGACTCCAAAATATCATAGTATGACCACAACCAAGCATGGCAATGTTCTAAACAAACCCCAAACATGAACCTCATGTCGCACTATGTAGGATGATTAGTAGAAAATATTATTCTCATTCCACTCGTCTACACCCTGAGGTACTATTGAGGTTCCCTCCGATGGTGCATCGATTACAAGAATGGCATTGGGTTCTGTACCTGTAACACCATGGGTACCACTGTTAACACGACGGTTAAGCAAATAAAAGAGTGCATAAGATTATCATGATGTATCAATTAAATTAGAAAACATATTGATTAAAATAGAGTAATAATTAGAAGCTATGCATTTTATGCATGAATAAGCATGAATAAATAATCATATATGGATATATAATCACTTACTATTTAACAACCATATGGCTATCTTCTCTCTAGCAAGATAGCATACATACAGTGGGAAATCATTAGCAGTCAGGCCAAAACTATTTAGCTACCTTAAGAGCACTGACCAACTCTTTATATAACTACTGCAGTATATAACATATATAATACCTACATTTGGTCCCGTCAAACCTCCTATGAGTATAAGCTAAGTGGTGTCAACTTAATGGTCTCAAGTCCGATTAGAATTCATACTTCCATACTTATCATACGTCATGATCGATCCATTCTTATACAAAAACATATAAAGGTCTTGAGATCGTATACAGTCATAAAATCAGAATTAACAAAGTGACTGTTACTTAAACAATGCATACTTAAGTGAGCTATTGGAGTTCAAACCATTTTCAAATCTAGTTCCTCTATCTTTGCTCACGGGCTTACACTCAGTAGAAGCTCCGTCTCCAATCTTGCTTAAAGGTTCACCGGAAAAATAGGTACACGATTAAATCATGTTGAGGGCAAGATTCACTTAAACAATATTAATATATTTGGATTGAATAATTAACAAGGATATTTACTAGCTAACCCTATGCTAGATAATCCTTGTTCCTTAGTCATTCAATACGGTATATTCATAAAACGTTTGGTCTCAATGTGTTACCAAAATCTTAGTGTTATATTGTATAAACAATGGACACCACTTCTTATGCTAACACCCATGACGTGATATTAGAAACTAACCGAAAAATTAAGAGAGAGTGAATGACGGCTCTACACACTTCCTCCTCTATATTTGATTACCATTAGGTTAATTTAATTGAGGTAAAGGTACCACTTCTAAGGTCCTACATCATCTTTGAATGTATTGAAAATTCTAAGGGTAAGATTAGATTCAATTCATCTTTCTAAGGTCTTAAATAAAGATTGGAAGTGATTTTTAAAACAGTCTTTCAAAATTTGCTAGGTGCGCTCAGGTGTAGCCCCGGGCACGCTTGTGTGCCTATGGCTCTATTTCAAAAAAGTTTCAACTAACGAGTTTTTCGTCAGACCTTTGTACATGTGCTCGTGCGGGGTCTAAACGCGCTCGAGTGCGTCTCGTCTTTGTCTTCAGACAAAGACTATTGACCCAATTTTCATCAGAAAATTACATATGCGTTCGTGCACATTCTCATCCTGGTCGAGCGTGCTTTCTCGAATTGCAGTTTATAATTCTGCTACAAGCACTCTTCTTCTTCATTTCATTACGTGCATGGAACCTCTATTCTCCCATCCCTTTTATAGCTATTCTATACTTCCTTAACACCAATAAATCCATCATACGTTTTTAATTTCACTCATTAGCCCATAAATCATTCACATTTCCAAAATCAAAGGTAGGAGAGCTGTAACTTGACATTAATGAAGAACTCATCAAGAATCAATATAATCTACTATGCGTGTAGTAAATATGCACTTATACTGCCTCTATTCTTAGTGCTTTGTCAAAATCAAGCTTATCCTTGGTTTAATAGTGGAGAAAGCCTCAATAGCAGATGATCTAAGTTATGCCCTGGATGAATGGGTAAGAGATGCATGCATGTCACCAAATTGAGTCTCCTTGACTCTGTTGAACTCAAGGAAATGGAGTAGTTGTGGAGCTCTTATCATGGGGAGCTGTAGAGAAAATAAGGGAATGAATTTGTGGGATAAAAAGGAAGATGATAAACAAGTAAAGTGGAAGGAGTGGGAGCTGTAGCTCTTGCATGCACAACTCCAAGGCTTGAGTTCCAGCTGTTAGAGAAGAAGAAGAATGAGAGAAAATAAGGTAAAGATGGAGCTTCAGCATTAGAGAAGAAGGAGAAGAATAAAAATCTGCTCGAGTGGGTTTTTGAATCCAAGTTTTATGAGATTTACAAGTAGATCCTTTGGGCTTTAGGGATTTACAGTTTAAGTCATTTGAAGTTCAAGTGGGCCAAGATGGATCCAAATTGGGCCGTGCCAAACATGAAAGTTGACCTACAAGATGATACACTTGTTACAATTAACATGTTGCCTTAATGATGCAAAATCATGTAACTTTAAATTACATGAAAAGATTCTTACTATCTAAGTAAGGTTCGAACCCGATCCAACTACCTATTCAACCCGACCCAACTACCTATCCATGACCCAAACCCAAGGGAATTTGAGTTGAATTAATCTAATCATGTATTATTTAAATTAAAACAAGCTTAATTATAGTAAATTAAGATTAGCTTGTGTTTGGACCTTACAGTCAATCTAAGGAAACAGAGTTGAGAGCTCCATTGAGTCTTCTTTCTAATATTTTCTTTTGCAAGGGTGAAGCAAACAAGCGCATTTGGAAACCTTTCTCCTTTGAAGTATTCTCTTCAAAGTCCTTCCTGATGGTATTGGTGATGGGTGGGAACGTAAATCACCAGTCTCTCTTATTTGGTTGCGCTTGGCTCCTCTAAGAGCTAAGGTTTTCAGCCGGTAAGCGGTTTCTGGCAAAGTCTCCACGGCAAATAGTCTTATGAGGAGGGGCATTGTAACACTCCGACCTAACTTGACCTCATTTAGCGACTAATTAATGTTGCCTTAGTTGTTAATTGTGTTTTGCTTTTGGTTTGTTTTTGTTACGGGCCATGGATAGGTAGTTGGGTTGAGTTTGACCTGGATTAGGTAGACCAAGCCATTTTTTGTAATTTTAGCTTTTCTAAGACATGGTCCTTTTCGCATCATCTTGATGTCAACACGTGTCTTTCGTTGAGCTCGTTAACTTCCGTGACTACGTCGTTTGTAACCGATGTCATATGACTCCATTGGACTCGGATTTGACTCGAATTGTAAATTATTTATAAATTGGACTTTCTTGCAATTTGGCCTCTAACCTTATCTTATATAAGTCATTCCGCCGACTCTTCCTTCTCACTCTTCTCTCTCAGCTCACGTTGGAGTCCCCTTCTCTCTTCCTCTCGATTCTTTTCTTCTCGATCATGTTTAGAAGAGGGAATTGTGCTCTTTCATTCCTTGGTGATTGGATTGAGGTGAGTTCGAGGTCTCCTTCATCTCCCTCATCTTATTCTTCTAGTTTCCATGATTCCATGACTATGCTCACGAGTTTCTCTCTCTTTCTTATGCATGCATGATAGCTGTGAGTGGTGTTTGGATGTGAATTGAGCCCCAATGACAATAATTGGTGTGTTGGAACTTCATTAAGGCAAGTATGAGCATAATATGTATGAACTCATGTTGGTATTTGCTTGATTTTGGTTAATTCACATGAGTTTGCATGGAAAACACGTGCACAGCCCAATTTGAGCTCATTCTTCCTTTTTCTGTTGAGAGTTTGTTCCTATTCTGTTGTTACATGTTTTCTATATTTGATTCAAAAATCGGCCCAGCGCATGCACGGTTAAGCCATGAAATGTGCTACGGCTAAGCCGTAAAACACACTAAGGCTAAGCCATGACCTAACCGTGAACCCAGCCGTAGATCAATATAGGTCAACATCTGAAAATAATTGAGAGTATGCAATTCTGCGATTCCTCTACGGCTCAGCCATGGCTAAGTCGTGCAGCCTTCTACGGCTAAGCCGTAAGAAGCTTACAGTTAAGCCGTAGGGTTACCTACGGCTGAGCTGGCTGACCTGAATAGTAGGAAAGATAGGAAAGGAAAGAGACTTGTAGAACTTTTAAAGTAGAAGGTAGACAACTTCGACTTGCCCAACGGAACATGACAAAATACGTGAATGATCTCGAGAGCTGCGAATCATTCATGTACGTTATCCAGTTGTTAAACACCTCCCCATGGGTATTGGTTTAAGGGACTTCGGTGCACCAGCTGATACAATGCAATACTAGACAAGGGTGCAGCGGATAACTTAAAACTACATCATCATCACAGTTAGAAACACTGGATAATTAGATGAGAATTGGCTAGTAAATGAAGGTGATTCGATATGGTAAGATTTGCTTGTATAACATGTTGTATTTCGATCATTGATCTCTACTCTTTAGCAGGATCATTGCATGTAATGTCGAAAGTTGTACTATGTTTCCACCTTGAGTATGTAAGTATGTATGTTATCAAGCTTGCCCGTATAAGACACGTTCTTGGATTCACGATCTACTCAGGGTTTTCATGATTGACTCTGTATGGTCAAGCACTACTTAGCCTCAGCCTTAGGATCCCGACGAGGTGAATTTGGTGTAGTTTTCATGGCCTTGCTGCAATAAGGAAACGTCTTGGGGAATCCAGATCCCAAGAACCCGAGACCCATTTGTACCCTGGTCCGGACAATGGTGTTCTCTGCACGGATATAAGATCCCTATTTTGGGAGCATATGACAATGTAGTCGCCAACTAGTTATGTACACAGCGTGTAACATTGATTCACATGGCATGTTTCTTTCTTGCACGATAGCCTAGTATACGAATGTGACCTGTTATGATTTACATAATATTCTTTATTTTATTAGGCACAACATGTGTTACTTGTTATGGCTTATACTTTGCTGAATCATTGTATTCACGAGTTATCTTTGGTGTTGCAGGCTCAGATACCCCTACTGACCCCTCGTCAGTCTGCCAGACTCCTATTGAGGCCCCCGAGGTCCTATCAGGCCCAGAGGAGTGGATGTAATTACTCCACCGGAGAGCGCCCTAGACATTCATTGCATAGGAGTCTCCCTTATTTTGAGATTTGTCACGCTTGGATCTTATCATGATTTGTACATGTGTATTTTGTTTCATTTTGTAAACCTATATTGATATATGTCAGTTCTGTTCTCGTATTCTCTTCTTGCATTATTTAGTATGATGTTTTGATATCTACAGCTTTCGCGTACATGTTTGGCACGTGTGAACCTTCCCTTGTGCAGTGCATTTAGACCAGGTCTACATGCCCAAGCACGGGAGTACGTGTGCCATCGGTTTGGCTTTTGTTGACCCCCGAACTCCTGGGCTCGGGTTGTGATAGGCATGCTTTCAGAGGATATTTCATATTCATGCCTATTTTGTGGTAAAGAGAGAGACGATTGATCACTTATTGTTACACTATGTGTTTTCTTACTCTGTGCCGAGATTTTTCCATAGGCAGTGTGATGTTCTTTGGTGCTCTTCAAGTTCTTTGGTATATATGATTGAGGCTTGGGGGATGTCTCCTTTTTATGGTTGTGGGGCTATTTTATGAAGCTCATTCCATATGCAATTCTTTGGTCTATTTGGAAGGAAATAAATGATAGAGTCTTCAGGGGTTCTTTGATGCTTGTGGAGGATGTGTTTCATGTGGTAATGCGACAAATAACTATGTGGGCATCTTATATGAAGGAGTTTGACAACCTTTAGAGTTGATGGTTTGGTGCAAAATTGGAAGGCTTCTCTTTATTGCACAGTTTGAAAAGAAAGCATATCAATTTATTGGTCCCCTCCTGTTGGGGAGTTGAAGTTCAATGTTGATGGGGCAGTGAAGGGGAAACCAGGCTCGGCGTGAGTTAGTGGAGTGCTCCGTAATAGTGGTGGTGTTATTCTTGCCTTGTTTTCTATGATTGTGGGTTGTATGGAGTCTAATGAAGCAGAGGTCATTGTTATTTTGGAAGCTCTTCATATCTTCACTTCCTCTTCTTTGTAAGAGCCTTTGATTATTGAAAGTAATTCTCTGAATTCTATTTCATGGGTGTTGACGGCGAGATTCCTATAGAGGTTTCAATTTTATTTTAAAGAGATTTCGTCTCCCTCTTCCTCCATTAGCATAAAGTTTCAGCTTGTCAAGTGTTTGGAAAATAGTTTTACGGACTCTTTGGCAAAAAAAGGGGTGGATAGAGTTTTAGATTTGGTGGCTGCTTTATAGTGCTCTTTAGTCTTTTTTTGTTCTTTTGTTGTTAGTATAATTCTTTTACACAAATTCTTTTGGTTTTCCTTCATTGGGCTCTCTTTTTTTTTTTTTTTTTTTAATTCCTTTGTTCCTTTTCTTCTTTCTTTTACTATAATTACCAGTAACCGATCAAAAAAAAAAAAAAAATCCTTTGTACTGGCCTCTGTTGGTCTTTATTGTGGGGAATGTAATTAAAACACCTCTTGTGCTTATTGAACTTGAATATTAATTGTCTAGCTCTATTATTCTTTGGTCATGCTATATCAGTCTGAGAAATACTATGGTAGTATACGCATGCAAGACATTTGTGGGGTAGTTCGGAATCCTTTGAGCTTTGGAGTTCCAAGTGCACCACGATGTAAGCTTCTGCTAAATATTCCATTGCGGCGATGGACCTGATATCCTCACACGCGCGGAGAAACGCTAGGGTCAAATATTCGCACTAACCCCTATGGGGTCACATCCTCAAAAACCATACCATTATACTAGACCAGTTTTGGGGTTGTGACAATTGAACTTTTTTCTTCGAAGTCATCTATGCATCTAAATGGGGCGGACTTAGAAATTTCTCTTTGTGGGAGTTTAATGTAAAAAAAAAATCTTAGAGGAGGGGGCTGATTGTAGAAAAAAATATTAAATTCTAGAATTTATAAGGGGGTTTTGTGGACTTATTCAAATGCGGGTGGGGGCTTCAGCCCCTAGAAGCCTCTCCTTGGGTCCACCAGTGCCAGGGCTGACCATGGAAATTCATCTAGGGGGGCTTTATGTGAAATAAATATTGGGGGAAGAGGCAAATATTAAAAAAAACATTAATTTTAAAATTTTGTGGGTTTTTTATAACAATTTTTAACTTTTTTAGGAAATGGGTGGGGGCTTCAGCCCCCATATACCTGCGTTTGCCCCTATGTGGGGTTGTCAACCATTTACCTTCGTTTGATTGTTAAGAAGTTAATTATTATTCCAAGTTAAATGAGTAACAAATCTTACTCGGGGTGGATTCTAGCACGGGCCATGGTCCCCCCTCAATGGTGGAGTTTTCTTTTAGATTTAGCATTTGGCCCCTCCTTTTAATTGAAAATCTTTATGGCCCCTCCAAAATCATCAAATCAAATATTAGAAATATAAACTAGGTTTCCATAAAAAAAAAAAAGAAACCAAACAATAGCTGTTTTTCTAAACAATAGTTGTTTTTAGGAAAAAAAATCTAATGCTATTTATTTTTCATTTATTATTTTTTCCATTTTGCATGAGCAATTTCATAAAAGATTTTATGTTTTTTTTTAACTTTTTGCTATCTTTTATATGGATATTGACCATGGTTAAATCATCAACCATTGATGCATTTTTTAAGAAAAAAATGTTAAAAATGTTCAAAATTCAGAAGATAATACTTTATCTTATGAACCAAAAAGTTTACGTCTTGCAAAATCTCCAAAAATTGAATACATAGAAATTGATGTTACTAGTTTAGAGCATAACCCATGATTATGTAATCAGATTTGAAAATGTCCTCCTACTCAACACAATGAAATTAGATGCGCTTCCATTAAGGACAGGCCTTATCAATATATTCTTTCTATCTATCCACAATCTAGGTCTAAAAAACATTCACGACGATTTCAACCTTCTTATTTTACAATGCTTCCTAGCTTCTTGGTTAGAGTATTTTCTAGTGAAGGATGCAGCATTTCACTTGGTATGCTTTCTCTTCAATAAAATGACAATTAAACATTTTGGAGCAAACGTGCATTCTCTACATTGTAAAGATTGCACTTCGCAAAAAAATGGAAGATGAATTTCTTTCTATTTATTTGATTGTATATATTGAAAAAGAAATTGTTGAAAAAATTGATATTGAAAGAAATAATCAATGATTTTAATTCAATAAAAGAATGCAGAGCACAAGTTCAGTAATTTTTATTTTGTATTTTATTATTAAATTTTATAATTTTCTAGATTTTTTTTTTACTTTGGCTCCCCTAATAAAAATTTTCTGGTTACCCCTGCATATTACATATGCTTATATTAAATTTGTTGGGTTAAACCATGCTTTCCACGGGCCTAACTGGTTGTGAAAATGGAAGTGTCCGATCGTCCATGGACCATGCGAAGCAAAATTTGGCACTTTTTACGTGAATGGTCCCGATAGGAATTCATTTTCTGTAGACTCTACAACAACTGCACGAAACATGTGGGAAAATAATTTTCGGTGGAGAATAGAGATATTTTTCTGCAGAAAAATGTTATGCAAACTGCAAACATGCCCATGGTGGTGGTCTGATTGCCTCTTGGACAAATTTTAGAAGCAAGATAAAATTGCATAAGTGTGAGTCAATTAAGATATCTAGAAAATTCAAATTACTGTCAACATTTGGGTAGATAGATGATTAGAAGCGTAGTTAATATGATTAGTTTGGATAGACACAGCGTGGTCAGGGGCTCCATCGAACTATGATTTCATCCTCAAAGAAGATGTCATGTCCCGAAATCTGAGATCTTTGATATACTCAAATCACGAGACATGATGGGTATACAATAATTAAATTAAAAAAGTCCAAACTTGATTAAATAATCTAAATGGAATATCATGGTTAACATCTCAAGCTAAACAAATAAAATCAATCCACTTAAAATAAATAAATAAATCTAAAGTGGGAATAACTCTCATAAATTTCTTAAAATCTAATAAAGTCCTAAATCAATCTTTAAATCTAAGGCTGAAGTTTCACAGCTTATCCCTCAGTCCTGCTTCCGTAAAATAAGTTAGGTTTTCTCGAGTTTCGGCAACCTCGAAATCTATGGAGAAAAAAACAAGGGTAAATAAAACTCAACAAGTAATACGAATAATAAAACCTAGCAAACATGTAAAAGTCTAAAAAAATCAATTTTAGGGTCATAGTTTGTATATATAAGGTATACTAAGTAGAGGAGTCTTCATGTGCATATGTCTCTCATCATTTTGGTAAGGGACACTTCATTTTTTGGACTTTTCAAGCTTAGAAAGGTGTGAAGTTTTGTCCTCTTGCATATTAATGCTTTCCAAAAAAGGAGTGTCCCTCACCAAAATGGTGAGGGACATATGCACATGAATATTCTCCTAATAAGTAAGGTAAGTGCAATATATTGAAAGTGACAAGAAGGTAATATGACCCAAAATTTAAGATATTTCAAGTAAATGAGCAGATAACCAAATCAATAAATAAAAAAAAGGCATCTCCATCGTAAACAAAATATCAAAATGTACTCGCCATAGTTAGGGTTGAACCAAGCACAAGGTGCGAGTCAAGTACAAATCGTTTTATTTCCATACAAAGTTGGCACAGGACCAGAGAATACCGGTAATCTTCAAAATATAAGTGGGAGCTAGCTGCAGACTAGTAATAGGGTACAAAGGGTAGATAGAAAATTCAAATTACTATCAACATTTGGGTAGATAGATGATTAGAAGCGTACTTAATATGATTAGTTTGGATAGACAAAGCGTGGACCATAGAGCTGTGATTCCATCCTCAAAGAAGATGTCGTTGTCATTAAAAAATTGGCCAGCTTCTATGTTCCCCGAATGGAAGAAAATCTCTCCATTGCTGATTTTATTGGTATTCCTTTTTTTCCCAACATAGAGGCCCACATAAGATCAGTCCAAACACTTCAAAAATATTTACTATCTTGAGGTGGCACTGCTCTTAGTTCGAATTTTATGATGATAAATTTACCCAATAGAGAACACACTCTGAGGACCTAAAACTAAACGACGAGATTTTTCTTTTTCCTTTTTTTTTTTCTGAGGCTACTGGTTGGGGAGTGAAAGTTATAACATTGGTACACAGGGATCGACCCATCCATATAATATCTCATTTGGTTACACTGATATTTAGAACACTTTCCATACATGTAATATCTGATCCCACTGTTACTATTGATTGCCATGCATTGAATCTGTATTAGGAGATGACTGATGAGCTGTGATCATTTACTCCATTCGTTCATTGACCCCACCACATATAGAATCTTGGGGTCGAGTGACAGATGATCCCAATCGCCTTATTGATGGCTTTATCTTCTATCCTTATTTTTGCACTTTCCATTCCAGGAAACTGTCTATATTTAGGCCTTCGAACTGTTAGATGTGAATTTTAGATTTGGCCATCCTCATGCTCCACTGTAGAAAACCAGAAAATTCCACTGCCATCTCACGCGTGCGCAGCAAGTGAACGAGTTAGATTGAGCCAAAGTAAACCCAGAGTTTCTTTATTGTGTATTGCGCTTTTTTTTTCTTGATGCCCTAGGATATCCCTAGCCAAATAAGGTTTAAAATTTTTCAAATTAGTTCCTAAGTTTTTTCCCAAAAAATTAAGTTTTTGTAAATACCCCATTAAGATTTATAGGATTTGTAAATAAGCCCATGTAGTTCTAGTATTTGTAAATGGCCCCCTGCTTTATCATTTTAATACCTTTTATATTCCTAAAATCAATAGACTTTCAACCACTATAATTTTTTAAAATAAAATGATACTTTTGCCTATCTCTTTTATCCATATATGCATAATTTTAAAAGTATAGTTTTTTTTTCTTTTCTCTTGTGAGATCAAGAGTTACATTTTGTAGGAGAGTATACCCTACCTAAAGCCGATCCTCTCTATCTATAACCCATTTCATTAAGTCTAAATCCATTGTGATGACAATAAACATATATACTTATATTGAATTCTAATTTTTTCTATTTATATATGGCCCATCATTTGATTGATAAAAGTTTTAAAATAAATGATTAGATTTTTAATGCATGAGAGACTTATTGAGAGTGAGGGCATTAGGACTTAGGATAAAATAATAATATTTTTACAAATAATAATATACTCATATTTTATTCAATGGGTGTAAAGGTAAATTGTTATTTTTTATAAAAATTAAACACAAACCTCATAATGATTGTCCATTTTTGTTAGAAATATCTTATTTTAGGGACTTGGCAGCTATTAAAATGGAAAAGCAGAGGCCTATTTACAAATACTTAAACCATAAGGGCATATTTATAAATCCTATAAACCTTAGGGGGGTTTACAAAAAAACTCAAAAAAATTCAATTAAGGACATTTGTCCATTAAAGGCACTTCTTAAAGACTTTTTTTCCTCAATTTTCTTAAAATACCAAATTATCAATTATTTAAAGTCATGACATAGTTTCAGTAACCACTACATGCAACCGATTATCAAAGGGATGTTGTTGTCCTTGATCATGAGGATGCCGAAGAAGGAAATAAGGATAATATAGAGAAATTGAATGAGGATTCGATTATAATAAAAGGGTAAATTTGATATTTAAAAAAAAACTGAGGGAAGAAAGTGCTGAAAAATAGTTTCAAATGGACGGATATCTTTAATTGAAAACTTCTTGGAAAACTAAGGGATTAATTTAAAAAGTTTTGAAACCTGTGTCTTTTTTTAAAATAAGGTAAAACCTTAGTGCCTTATTTGAAAATTTCCTTTAAAAGAATAATTTGAATTACATTTGTTTTAGGGTTTCTTCCATCTGTTCCTTGTGGAATCAAGGTGTTGATATCAGGTTGAGTACAGTGATCTTCTTCCTTGATTTTCTTATCTTTGTTTCGCTATGCCATATGGCTAGGGTTGTAAATGGGTTGGCTCCGGTCTGGATCCATGGTGAACCTAGAACCAGAACCGTTAAGGAAAGGATGAACCTGAAATTGGTTTGAAACCAATTTCCTGGATTTGGAATCGGAACCATTAAGGAAAGGATAGACTCAGAACTAGAACCAGAACCATGTATGGGGCGGGTCTGGTTCTACATAGAAAATGCTTTAAAGAGAAGCTAACTTCTAGAAAATTTTTAAAAATTAGTGTAATAAGTCGGGTCTTAGGTCCACGGGTATGAATCAAGGTGGAACCATACCTAAAACTATTTAAGTTACGAGTACAAAAATAGGATCCAGACTTGAATCCGTTTACTTATCAGGACCTAAATAAGGATCCAAAACCGGTTATTAACCGGTCGTAGTCTTCAGATAATCGGAGAATCGGGGACTTATTTAAAACTCTACAGATGGCCCTATGATAAGTGGGGCTGTGGGGCCCAACAGCCTACCTTGCATGGAAAGAGGCCCCATATCATCGTCATCCTTATCTTCATCACCATCATTATCATCAAAGACTGATTCCAATCATCAATCAGGTCTTGAACCGTTTGACTTAGACTTAATCACCAATCAAGATCCAGGACTCAAGAAGAGAGTTCTTATTTACATTTTTTATGACGAAACTTTCACTCACTAATAATTCAAAATCCTAGTCCATATGGCTAGTCCTATAGATGGTAGTAAAGTTTAGGATTTCTTCCACCTCAATTTTAAGGTGGGGCCAATTTTTATTGGGAAAAAGTTAGAATGCTCCACACAAATGTTTAGATTAGTTCAAGTCTTCAGTAGACAGCCCCACTTTGAAGTTTTACTTCTCTTGTTCATGAGAAGCTTAAGTGAGATGCTAAAAGGAGGATTTAGACTCTCGTGGCATTCGCATTTATGAAAATATTATACCATTTTAATGAGGCGCGTTTTTTTAATTTTTCGAGCATACTTTCAATTGTGCTATACTCAAGGACAATTTCATCCGTACCTGATGAGCGTTTGGTGTCGATCCCTTACGAATCCGGATCCTCTAATATTTTACACCACAGTGATTGTGGCGGAACCTATTACGGTCCACCTCGTCACTTACCTGCCGTATAATGACATGGCTGATCCTGATTGGTCCACTCACGTGGGACAAACCCTCGTAACATCTCAATTTATCCCTTGCACTCTAGATGGGAAGCGATTACTAAACCACATAAGCATCTCAATTTCTCAACTTTCGTCGTCACAAGGCATAATTATTAATGTCTAAAAATTAGCATGTCAGGTAAAAATGTCTATTCTTCTGTAATATTTTATTTAAATATCTAATAATCAATTAATCCCATATGGCGCAGCTGCTATGGAGAGTGCACCAGTACCACCACCACGAGTGGGGCAAATAGATTAGAATTAGGGTTTTAGCAAGGGGCCCCACGTAAGAGCCTCACGAATTTCTCGTGAGTCGGGGTTCCTATACGATACAGGCTCTTTTTTAAGTTTAGAAAGCCACGCAGGCCTTTTTCTGGATAAATAGAAGAAGAAGTACTTCCTCTTCCTCTTTCTAGGTATTTGCCCTCTCAAAAGCCCTTTCCTTTCCTTTCCTTTCCCTCTTCTCTTCACATGGAACCCCTCATCCAAAAAGAAAACGGCAGAGAAACCGATCTCACAATGACCGGAGCCAACACCAACACCAACACCAACACCAACAGCAGCCACAGTTCCGAAGAAGCCCTTTCCACTTCTCCTCCTCCTCCTCTTGCGCCCCCTCTAGATTCCACCACCGCTCCTCCTCCCTCCCTCCTCCCTGCTTCTGCTCCCTCATCAACCCCACAAGACCAACAACAGCTTCTCTACTTGAAAACAGAGCCGCTCGTGGACGACCGCAGGCTGGAGTGCGTCGACGTGAAGAAAACCCTCGCAACAAGACGGGTTTCCAAGGATCGCCACACCAAAGTCGAAGGCAGAGGCCGGCGTATCCGCATGCCGGCCGTCTGCGCTGCCAGGATCTTCCAACTCACCCGAGAACTCGGCCACAAATCAGACGGGGAGACGATTCGGTGGTTGCTGGACCACGCCGAGCCGTCCATCATCGCCGCCACGGGCACCGGGACTATCCCTGCGATCGCCACCACAATTGATGGTACTTTGAAGATCCCGACTCAGTCTGCCTCGTATCAGGATGGCGGCGGGGATGGTCCCAAGAAGCGGAGGAGGAGAGCGGAGGCGGACGGCACTGTTTCTTCGGGCCTAGCTCCCATTAGGCCTATGACGACGACGGCGGCGGTTGCGGAGAACGTAGTTCCGATTTGGGCGATTGGGGGCGGAGGGAATATCATAAGCAATATGAACATGAATGCCCAGGCCCAGACTTTTGTGATGTTGCCGCCTTCTGCTTTTGCTGCTGCTGCTTCTAATCAGATGTGGACTTTCCCGGGTCACCGGATCGTAGATATGTCCGGCCGGCCCATCCCCACAGTCACCGCCGTGCAAGTCCAACCGCCTCCGGTCGTCAATGGCGGCGCTTCAATCGCAGAGGAGGCCGGCGGGAAGCCGGAGTTGCAGCTAATGGGCGGTTCACCGAACCAGCAGACCGCCATCCCTCCATCGACATCAAATCCTGGAAATTAGAAGTTTTTTTTTTTTCAGGTTTATTCACTCTTTTATTGAATGTTAATGTCTTCCTTTGAATGATGATGATTTATTTACAGTAGTTTTTTTTTTTTTTTTAGAGTTTTGCAATGGAAGAAGAATCAGCCATGAACAATTAATGAGCTTTACCTTTTCTTTTGCTTTCCCCTCACACGTGAGGACCACGTGAGTTTGGATGGGGTTCAAATCTAACTCTCATGGGTGGGGACGGGTTAGGCGGAGTCAGAGTGGGGCCCACGTTGGTGGGTCAAACACTCGAACAGCTAATGCGCGCGCTCCGTAGACCGTGTCGAGTTGCTTGTCGTGGGGCCGCCGCGTGCCTCTCATGTGACCGCTGGCGCGGGACCCAAGGTGGGGTCCCCAACCGCCTCGGTTTCTTCCGGGCCTCCGCGTGGTGGTCCCTACAATGCATGCACTGCGGGCGCGAGAGGGTCTGGGCCACGAGGACACGCGTCTCGCGCCAGCTCTCACGCGGTGGGGACCAACTCGCTGCGGACTTGACACGTGGCTTGCCAGCGGTGTTTGCCCTTTTGTTTTCTGGCACGACTTCATTGCGCGCGTGCTTTATTTTTGGGGAAAGAAACGCCCACTTGGTAAGGGCCCAGCTGGAGATCACGACGCGTATTTTAAATCTTAATGACTGGTGTTTTTAAATCAGTGGGACTATGTGTTAATGGATGATCCTGTCGCATGTTGAACCTCTAAATCCTCAGTTGTTATGTAGATGGGTTTTAATGATAGGGCCTCATAAGTTTGAATTTGTTTCAAACTATGGATAAACTCTTTGATTAGACTTTAGAGGGTGACATATACCAGTTATTATCCACTGCGGAGGCCTTAGATCTAACGGTCTGGATGATCTTATTACGTGTAATGCAAGTCCAATCCTTTTTTTCACATTGCACAACTGGCCGTGGTATTACAAAATTCTAAGCAGGCTACAGCTTTGCTTTACATTAACATCATGCATATATTTTTACATAATTTATTAGAATCAAACAAAAATGGAAGATTTCAAATAAGCCCTTATGTTTTGTCCTTATTTTAAAGAAGGACTCCATTTTCGAAACTTTGACAATATAAAAGGTAAGGTATTCTCTGGCAAACCTAACCTTGCATTTAATAATTGAGATTCTACCCACGTGGGTGGACATGGTGGACCGTGATGGTCACCGTGGGGTGATTACTTGGAGGATCCGGACTCTTCATTTAAGGCCATGACACAGATCCAATAGCCACTACATGCGATCGAGCCGTGGGATGCTAGTTGTCACTGAAGGAGGGTTTTATTTAATGAAAGCGTGATTGGGGTGTTTTCTTGGAAAACTTAGAGAATAATTTGAAGAATTTTGAAACTTGCGATTGGGTTTTGAAATAAAGCAAAAACTTAAAGCCTTATTTGGTTTGAAGAGTTTTCAAATAAAAATGATATAAACTCCTTGTGAGATTGATTTGGATGAATGCCAATCTTGGGCTAGATAGGATAGAGTGATGGGAAGATAATAATGAAGAAGACCCTCAGTTCCTCGCCCATTGGATCATAAGAACCCTTAATGGGCTTTAAAAGTGAAAATGTTTCTCTTAAAATACAGTTCATTTCTTTTTAGTTTTTTCCTAATACTGTCAAACCATTGTCAAACTAAGGTGATTGTCATTTTTTGGGTTAGCTAAAATGAGGACTCATTAAGATTTTCGTACCCCACTTGGCCCCAGGCAAACCCCATTGTTACAGCATTTTATCGCGAAACTGGTGCTCTGATATCATTCAGATCAACCTCCTGTGCGGTCAGCAGGGGCCATGCCCAAAATGGGAGAGATGGTCATATGGCCACCTTCTAATGAATATTCACTTGTCAAGTCCACCTTGGGCCACTCCAATTGAGACCTCAGGTGTACAAAATATCAACACCATTAGATTATTGTAGCTCTCATTAAGTTTAAGCGTTTCAAAAGGCATAATTTCTTTGGAATTTAATCTAATGGTGAGTTACAGTGCCAAATTTAGGCTTGTGCTAATTGATGGTGGGATGGTTGGGGAGGGGTCCCATATGCTCATAAAAAGAAGGTTAAGGTGCTCATGAATGTTACTCATGAGATGATGCTAAATAGAAACACCCTCTCAAACGTACTCTACCTAATACCTATCCTCTCGAATTGACTCTCCCTAAAGCACCTGGAGCATACCCCCTTTGGTGCCCCCACACCTAGCGTCATTTCTATTCATAAGAGAAGGTGGAGATTGAAAATTATAGCGACAGAATTAAGGTTGGAAAACTTCTAACTTGGATTCAACTTGTGTGATGTAGTAGAACAATAACTCGGATAGAGTCAACACGGAACTCAGGAGAGTCATGTTTGTTTTTAAATAATTTTTACAATATTAAAAACTGAATCAAATATTTATAAAATATAAATATACATTTATTTACATGGATTCATGACAATCAATTCAAATTAATGGATTTATGTATGCAAGAAAAATACTATAGAAAGGAAGCAATATATATATATATATATATATTGCATATGACATAACTTGCTAGTCCAAATATTGGTTGTAAAAGAGCAAATATAGGTCTCAGATTACATTTTAGTTATCACTTTTAAATTATTTACTCCAGATCCCATGCATAATTCTTTAAATATTTACGTTAATTGTTTAAAATCGGATCAACCTATCAAATGGTAAAAAAACTTAAAATGAGGTTGCTTGAGCGTGCCTCCCCTATTTCATTCAATCCTTCGTCAAAACAAGATGATTGAGGAGAGTTAACAGTCAACCCACGGAGTTTTTCAACCTTAACCTGAGCATGTGCATAAGTTCAACTCCCTTAGATCATTATAATCCCTTTGATTTAATGGAAGACCTCAACGGTATGGTACTAAGATGGTGCTTATTTGAAGATTTTCATTAGTTACGCGATAGGTCTAACTGCTATTCCAATATTTCGCTTGTTTCCTAGGACACTGGGTCACCAGCTGCCCCGTGGCTGCTGTTGCCAAACATTCTACTGGTCTACCAACTCCATGCTTCCAGCTCCTCTGTGTAGGAAAACCCTGCATGTATAGTTTTTTACATGCAAGATGGAACAGCTCAACAGTGAGTTGTTCAACAGAATTGGGTCACCCTCGGACCGGAGACCAAAGGTTTAAAGGCTAGGCTTGTGAGAAATACCTTAGGTGTAAAAAAAAAAAAAAAAAACCCAATGGTGAACTTTGGTGACTACTAAATGCCTGCTGTACTTGCTACTCCATGAATGGAATAGCAAATCTATGAAGCATGGGTACTTTCAAAATGTACATGTATTCACACCAGATACATAATTGGTACAGGTACGAGTACGGATGCTGCAAAAAAAGCATCGAGTATGATCAAACGCATCTGGTATGCTTTGATTTTATGGGTACAGGATGGGTAAATTTGTGGGTAGAAGATGGGCACGTACAAGGTATATTCCCAGTACTTTTATAAGAGTTTTTTTTTATTTTTTATTTTTGGTGAAAATTTTTATAAGGGTTTGAAAGGACTAAAAATATAATTTTTAACTTTACTCCTAACCCTTCTCGACAAACTTAAAAGGAAAAATGCTTTATTCCTAACCCATCTCAAACCCCCTCGTCTCCAGTGGAAAAAAAAGGGAAAATAGGAAGGAGGAAGAAGAAAAAAGGAATACTAGATTATGAAATATAAAAAATAAAATTAATGTTGTTCTTTTTTTTTCTTATTAGATTGAATTTGTAATGGTATTAAGTAATTGTTGGTTTGTTGAATTTAAGAATTCCAACCTATTTTAATTACTGGCATATTACATAATTAGAATTTTAAAAAATATAATTTTTTAATGAACCTATCCCAGCCATATCTGTATCCTGTTCTTTTAAAATTTTTCAGTATTAGCGTACCTATATCAGTACCCATGCTTCACACTAGCAGATAAATGCTTCAACTTCTTCCAAATGACTCTTTTTTTTTTTTTTTTTTTCTGACTTGCCTAGTGGCCAGGAGTGGGAAGGAAAGGGCGCTCACTAGGGTTCAAGCCCTGGTGGGCACTATGGAAGCAGGGTCCCTTATCCACAAGGGTAACCCAATATTTCCTCCAAATGACAATTAAGTCCCGGGGTGAATTCTAAGATCTTTGCAATGTGTCCAAGAGAGACAAACAGTCTCTTCAATAATCTAGTTTTGAATGTGAAGAAGGGTACAGAGCTGCACTGCTTGAAAGAGTGCATGCAATTCTGCTTCCAGCGAATTGCCTGAGGGTATATTCTCCAGCAATGGCGGATATTAGATCTCCTCCATAATCACACTGACAAATCCAATAGACTATTGATTGTCTGCCAATAGACCTACATCCATGTAACACTCGGTGGTGGTTTGTTTGCTTGATACAATAGTTGGAATTTCAAGCGTGCGTTTGCTCATTTTAATGGAATTTATAGTAACTTGGGTTCTATGGAATGAATAACAAAGAGTTGCCCAGTGAGTGAGAGGTATAAGGTCGAGATTTAGATAGGAATTGGGATCCAAACTTTTTCTCAGAATTTAATTCAAGAGGGTGATGATCATGTCTTGGTCCGCTGGTTCAGGGTCTTTATGTGAGTGTGGTCTAGAGACTGGATTTAAGAAGGCGACCCTTGGAACTGTAATCATAAACCCAATGGAGCGAGCCCAGGCAAAGCATTTAGAGGAGCTCCCGGGCTTGGAGTTTGGACATAGGAGCCTCTATAACCACAACCACTGGATGATTCTGACAAACTTGTTGGACTCCACTACGCACACAATCTCCTTTGCCCCCCTTTGGGGTCCTTTTATTAAAAGGCAAATTCTCCTTTGGGTTTCTTTTATGGGCTGTATGTTTTTTTTTTTTGGCTACAGGAATTAGGAGTCCCACCAATCATTTCTGATCCTCTCACAAACCTGCCTACTGGAATTGGCCTAGACACTGATATGGACGTCGTTCACCATTGGATTCTAGCACAATAAATTTATACAATATATCACCACTAGACATTGAGCACCAAAAGGTGAAAGTTATAATACTTTATCCAACTGATACTGGATACAACTCTAATCTAGGTCCAAATCTATCCAACTCTTGACTATCTTGCATCTAAGTGAGCCCTCACAACACCAAGGAAAACAATAGCGTGAATTGATATAAAATAGACCTAGGCTACTTTCCATGCAGAAAAGGTGCCATTGTCGCAATGTTCATTGGTCCTACTAGATGCGAAGGTGGGGGAAAATTCGGTTAGAAAATTGACCCAAAAAGAAATTTTGTGGTCCATGCCCGGGTGATCACCTAGTCAACTTAATGCATGCCAATCACAAGCCTAGAGCGGAAATGTATCAATATGTTTATCGTCTGTTTACAAGCCTCAAAGTCTAAGAATTGCATATGAACTTATAAATCATTATCTTTGGAGCTCGAAGTGGATAATTATAAACATAACTTCATAATAATATTTGGTCTACCGTTAATCTACACTAAAATCTTTAACTCTACCTAAACCAAGTGATTGATGTGCATTAAGATGGTGCAAATTCACACCCATTTGTACAGTTTTAGACATTCGATCTCTGGTGATCGAGCTGACAATTTTTAAAAAAAAATAAAAGTCCTTTTGTGCTTGGTGCCATTTGTACGTTGTCCTTGTGCCTTTTATGGGCAATCCTAATTACTGTTAGTGCGATTCATCATATAGAAAATAATAAAAAGTTTAAAATGTTTTTGACTGGGTACATAATTGTCTTAGATTAGATTGCTAAAACTATTTTTTCTATTAAAACCCCAATGTAAAGCAAATTTATGCATTTAATAGGACCATTATACCTCACCAAGATCCCACACCGTTCATCCACCAGTTTCTAGAGAAAATATGGTTTCTTTAATGATAATTTTATTTTAAATAAGAAAAATTCCTTCCCCCAATAAAAAGTGGAGAAATTACTTTTGGATCATGGCCATAGAGAGATGGCATTTGGTTGGGTTAAATGAGTGACCCACCCTGACTGGCAATGACTCTCTTCTCCAGTAGGTTTGGTGGTTATTTTGATTTGTTCTCGCATGTATGGCTTTATAAATTGATACTCTTTGAGTCAGTTTGGAGCAGTTTCACCAAAATCCTGTTAAGAAAAATCAACAATAAAATAATAATTATTTTTCTTCATATGCTTAATATATCTATATAGCGTAGTTATCCAGTGCACACGGTGTGAATTTCAACTTAAATTTACACCTCAATGTGGGGTCAGTTGGCACCCCACTTGGGAATAGAGCCCATGGGGATCTCTTCATCTAGTTGGGATAGTGATTTTGGATGGGTGATATTTTTCGGTATGCACTGCTATCGTCCGTGCTGATCAGCTCCGAGAGCCTTCTCCCATATGATATGGATTCCTAGATGAAGGTGGAACTCGCACTCTGTTTACGCGGTTGTATGGAATTTAACCATTCCGCACAGGATTACAACCATGATTCCACAAGTGAGGATCGCTAGAACAATTGGATGATTCGGTATGCCCAAGTCGGGGTAATTTCTATAGTTTATTTGTTTAACATGAATCCAAACTGTGTCTGTTAATTAGACCTGCTTCATTAAACATTATAGGCCAATCAAACCATCGAACATTGTAAACCATTGATTAAAGGTAGTGCTTTTAAACTAATTGTTTTTTATTTATCATTGCATGATATATTTTTGGGATTTTTATGAAAAAATTCAATTTAAACCTATATCAAATAGATGTATTAACAAATACACAAAAACCTCCGATTGGGGGTTCGTACTTCTTTTCTAGACTGATTTGCCCCCCCTAGCGATATCGTTAATATCTCTATTAGGTTGTCTCTAACGATATCATTAGCCTAATGTTAAAACCCCACTAATCCTTCGTTTTCTCTTCTTCCTTCTTCTCTAGTCTCTGTTGCCAATGTTGTGGTTGTGTTCTTTCTATTTGCCCACTGAGAAAGACATGGTACCGTTGCTAAGTGAACGGATTAGATCACCAGAAGGTTGACGGTCATACAAGAATCCTCAAAGGAAAAAAAACCATTAATCATCTGCCATATTCACTAAAGCAGCGGAAAATAAATTCTATATAACTCATTCTCAATTTATTTTTTGACAAAGCAACTTGTAAATATATAATAGGAAATTAAATTATCACACTTCAAATCATATCAACGATGAGAAAGCTCATTCTAGAAAAATCCAACATAGTGAAAACCCTTAAAATCCAACCTCAAGACAACCACATTTACAGAGAAATTGTGAAAACTCACCCCACTGTCATTTTCTTTGGTTGTAATTTTCAAAGAAGATTGGCAATAAAAAATGATTTCCATGAGTAGATTTGCAAATGGTAATGACAAAAACACTAGAACAATGAGGAAGATGGCTCTAAACAAGTGAGAACAATAGCCTACTTTCTTCAGTGGATAAATAGAGTGAACACAACTAGAATGCTAGTAACAGAAGCATAGATCAGATAAAAGGAAGAAGAGAAAAGAGGGAAACATTAGTCTAACAATATTGTTAGGAGCAACTTGATAGCGATAAATAACAATGTTGTTAGAAGGAAAATTACTCCAAAAAAGATGTACAAACCCCTAATCGTAGGTTTTTGTGTGTTAATAATCTGTTTAATTTGGATTTTGGATGAATTTTTTTCATAAAAATCGGTATTTTTTTCATTTTTTGTCATCTATTGGATGGCTATAGGGCACGTTTGTGTAATTATTCTTTGAAAAAAGGTGACAATTTTTTCTTATTTTTTTTTCTTAAAAGTGCTTTTTTATAACTTGGTGTGAATTTTTTAGGAGAAAATATAAATCGGTATTTTTTAATTTTTGGCAACTCCTCAAAAAAGCATTTCTAATGTGAGCGGGGAAATTAAGAAGAATTAGGTGAGATTGTTTTTTTTATAGAAAAGCAAAAGTCTGTGTGGACTCTTTTTGGTTTATATAACGACTAGATTCTTATGAATTCTTGGACTTTCTACTTTTATAAAGCAGTTGAAAATTAAGAATAAAAGATGAATATTAAAAAATGACTATCAAAGGAGTATCTAGTCATCACTGTGGTAATTCAAATCATACGAAAGTTGTGGTCCCTTCTACTTCTTCGAATCTTTTGCTACTTATGACTTCTTTAATAATTCTTTACTAGAGCTTATTTTGAATATGTATTCAAGTCCTATGTGTTCTAAGAAAACAAGCAGACCCCAAACAAGTGGACACTTCAGTCTATTAAAGGTAAGATTCGATCATTCATACTTGATCACCTGCCCACATGAATATACCCATTATTCCTAATTTACAAGTGGGTTCAAGTTTTAGATTTCAGATTAAAAGCAATTGATATGATTAACTCATGTTACATCCTAATTAATTTGCAATTATCATCATCATTATCATCAAAGCTTTATCCCAACATGTTGGGGTCGGCTATATGAATTCTGTTTCTCCAATCATAATTAATTTGCAATATGAACATTAAATTAGCATAGGGCATCAAACACGATTTAATCGTACCACCAACACTTAATCCTAATTGTAGTTTTAGTGGGAGGGACCACAATAGTGAATGAGATTGCTGTAATTATCCAATCTTGAGCATGTTTCCTTGAGCTTTAAAATAACGACCCTACATCATTTGAGTAGCTCTTCCTTGTGCTTTTGATTACTTGACTTGATCATTTGTGGTCAAAGAAAATTTTGACCATTGTAAACCACGTTTGTGGCCTTATCTGCTAGAATTTAAATTTTTTTGTGCAAACATAAAAATTTTCTTTGGAGGTTCTAATTTTTCATTAATGAGATCAAGTCTCTATCCTCTAATATTCATGTTTAGTTAAGTGTGTTTGGTGGTTGGCAAATGCGTTTGTTGATTCTTTGGCTAAACAAGGGGTAGAAAGAGCTTTTCCTTTTATTTTTTATTTTTTGTGATAAGAATAGAGAAACATCATAATAGGATCAAAACAACTATTACTTAAAAATAAAAAAAATAAAAGAGAATAAAAAAATTAATGATACATGACTCCACCATGTGAAAGGATCACGAAGAAGTACTTATCAAATAATAATAATAATAATAATAATAATAATAATAATAATCCAATTAGATAGAAATCGATACAAAACAAAAAAAATTAAATTAAAATAATAATAATAATAATAATAATAAACAACTAAAACAAGGCTAAATCATGCATCAAAACTTAATGGGCAAGACAAGCTTGTTAGCATGATACAATGCAGTTCTTTCGATCATCTTTTAATTAATAATAAAAGCGTTGTACATATACTTTCAATAAATTTTTAAAAAATGGGTAGAAAAGGGTCTCAAAATTACGGTATTATCAGATTTCATGTTGAGTCCATGGACCGTTATGTGCACGGAGAAGAGGAGGGCTAGTCCAATGGGTGAGGTGCATGTTGCACGCTATGCAAACTGAGAGACGGAGGAAGAGTAAAAAATATGTGTTTTGGATCAAAGGAAGTTTCCTTTTGGAGTTGGCGTTGCAACAATTCTCTCGTTTTAAATTTTAGTAAGAGATAAAGAAGTCTAAATCCCTAAATAGTAGGGAATGAAAATCCTTTAGAGAGAGAAAGAGAGAGAGAGAGAAAGAAAAGATGTAATTTGCCTAATTAATAGGAATGAGTTATCAATAGAGAGTGAGATAATCTTGGATTGTATTAGGTAACAATTATCGAAGCATCATTGCTGGTGCCAACATTTTGGACTCAAAATTAACATGGCCACTAAGTTATGAAAGTAAAGGCGATTGTCTGAGATGGGTGGGTGAAGATCGGATCCAAGATGTGTAGATAAGTCTCTTTAAATGAAGCCTCGATTCTTTTAAAAAGATTCCATACTGTCTTAATTTAAAACTCCTAAAACTTCTCTCATAATTAAGTTGGAACTGAGTCAAATTTGAAATTGAAATTCGACTCCAATTTTGCAATAAATTGTAAAATCAGAGTCCAATATATTATAATTAGGTCGATGGAAACATTTTAAGATTGAATCAGGTGTAGGTCACCTTCGAGTGAAACTAAAATGAGAGAATTTTAAAAATTCTTTTGAGTTAGATAATTAATAAAAACTTTGCATAAGGTCATTGATTAAATGAATGTAATTCCTAATTAGAGAAAGTTTTGAAATATATTGGTAGTAATAGCAATTTTGATCCGACCACCTACCTAACTTCAACCTTATTTAGTTATTTAGAGTTAGAGTTGATCTTTATTATTTTTTAGTAGATTTGAGTTAACATTTTTAACCTTATTAATCAATTGGATTAGAGTGTATGATATTGACTTTCCAACTTGCCTTATTCTTTGACCTTGTAACAATTAACTGAATGTAACCTATTAATACTTTATTAATAGGTTGCGAGGCGGCTCAGAGGAAACATGGCTTTAAGGGACAGTGCTAATACTGGGGCTAAGAGGCATTTTTGGATTATTGTGTGGAATATGAAAGTCCCGAACAAGGTTAAGACGTTCGCATGGAGCACTTGCCAGGATATTTTGCCTACAAAAACTAATCTCGCTAAGCATCGTATCATGGCTGACACCTTCTGTGCTTTCTGTAAGTTAGAGCCTGAAGACTGTATGCATGTTTTGATTTGTCGTTCACAGGTACACCATATATGGTGGGAGTGCTTTAAAGGCATCGATTTTGTTCCGTTGCTACATCTAAGTTTTAACCTCTTAGTCTGGGAGCTAATTGAAAGATATCCATCTCTAAACCTGGATCTCTTTTCCATTTTGGCGTGGGAGATATGGTACAGGAGGAATGTGCTTATCTATGATGGTAAATCCCTAGAGCCGCGGATATCTATTGATGCAGCAATGACAATGCTTCAGGAATTCACAAAAGCTTGTTCTCATAGGAAGAATTCCAGCACTGAGAAGCTCTATCAATGGTTGCCTCCGCCTGCGGGTATAGTTAAGCTAAATGTAGATGGAGCAATCTTTTATGAGGTGAGAAAGGCAGGTGTAGGTGCAGTCCTTCGAGATAGTTTGGAGAACGTGATCGTGGCAATGAGCAAAATAGAGAATGCAGTAGAGGGTGGGAGGACATTAAAGCCGTAGCAGCCCTGCGAGGTCTACAGATGATCGTTCATATTGGGGTGAATGCTGTTATTCTTGAAGCGGATTTCATGTGGACAGTAGAGGCTTTGAACTCTTCCGCATTCAATCTATCTAATCAGGGACCAGTGTTTGCAGAGATTAAAGCCCTCTTGAGTTACTTTAACAAATATGAAGTGTCCCATGTGGGACGAGAGGGGAATTCTGTTGCTCACAAACTTGCTAGACATGCCAAGTATGTAGATGGTATGATGGTCTGGTGGTATTCTATACCAGTTATGATTAAACCCATGTACTTGCTGACTCAGAGTTGGCTTCTCCTTAATCTATTGAGTATTCATTCATCAAAAAAAAAAAAAAAAAAGAAACTTTATTATCATCCTTTTTGGAGTGAAAGTTTATATGAGTAACATTTGATAATCACCATGACTTTTTATCTTTAAACTATCATTTTTATGTCATTACACTTATTGTAGTTATTAATTAATTAAAATTTTGATTAACTAATATTAATTAATTAATGTTAACTTGAATTCAATATGAGGCAACAAGTCTAATCAAGTAAGGCTAGTTTACATATATTTGCTTAATTTGAATGGTTTATGAATTAATTCATGTTAACCCAATGAATCCAATCTAGAAGCTAAAGGGGCCAACGCAAACTCAAAATTTACCACCACGGTGGTCAATATTACGATTATTGACAATAACCAAACCAAAAAGAATGTTCAACCCTAAATTACTAGGTTTGTGTAGGGCCCATTTGGGTAATACACTTGTGAAGTAATGTAATGTGAAACCTCCATTTAAGAGATATAAAAATGTTGAGAAGGTTATATCAAAAGTAAAAAAAAAAATTCAAAATTTCTCCTTCAAAAATATTGAAAAGCAATATTTTTAAATCACTAAAGGATAAAAATCATCTACTTTTTTCAAAAAAAAAAATAAATAAAAGGTTAAAAAAATCTATTATCAAGCCACTAAATATAAAAAGTCATCACATTATAATTAGACCTTCCAATAAGTGAATTGCCAAATTGGCTCTTAGGCTGTGCCGATCTAGTAAACGAATTGTCACCCATTTGCCACCCTCGTCTTATCTCCTTCCTCTATTTTTTATCTGAACAAGAATCCTCATTACTCTGACGGAGCCCACGAGAACGAGGTCAACGGGCGGTCGTCAATCTCCATGCACTCTACGCAAAAAGCCATTAGCAGTATAGTGTCTTTACGTTATTTTCAACATTTTCATCCAACAAACAGAAGAAACAAAAATGGATCCATGTATGACATTCATCTGAGTATGACATCTGAGTAAGAAAGAAGTGAACTAAAAGAAATGCACAAGGAACTTGTTTCTTCTGTGCATGAAGGCCGGTATTTCTGTTAAGATGCTCGACGAAACCAAAGTAAGCTGTTGTGTTTTGGACAGCCCAACTCATAGAAAACACTATAAATAGCTGCATTCTCTTCAACTTACCGGCAACGGTTCGTTTTGAATCAAAGAGAGCTTTGGTGGAGTGAGTAAGGGGCTCAAAATGGCCGGTACTTGGTTTCTCCTTCTCTTATTTGCAGCATTGCTGTTGAATTGCCATTGCCAGGAGAAGAAGGTAACAACCATACTCAATTCTAATGCAACATTATATATGTAGCTTTCAAAAAATAGAACACCTGGCACAGTTATGTCAGTCACCAACCCCATGAACTTTTTTTATGATTTACCATGAGAGACATATAAATTGAATATTATCTTCTAATTTAAGACCATGAAATGGGCATCCTCTTGTATTTGATAAGGTCAGTAGGGCCCACAAACTTGGCAAGGTGTCAGTATTTTAGAAAGCTTTGAAGTATCTTCATTCATGATACCCATGTCACTTAGGATTCTTTTGCTACTACAAGTCCACACAACTGCATTATGTTCTTTTTTTTCTGTTTTTTTTTAAGAAAAAGGAACAAGTATTTAGATGCATACATTAACAAATATAGTATATTTCATATCCCCTCCGCTTGCCCCTCCTTGTTTCATCCCGTTTCTATGTTTCTATTTTTCTACTCCAAGAAATTTGGATTTTCTAGAATGGTACTTCTATTTACTGAAAATGTACCCTGGTAGGTTTAACCATTATGCTTTTCCAGTTTCTCATGAGGGATCTTTGAGAAGCTCTGTGTTTTTCAAATAAGGTGCCTTTGTTTGTAGGTTCATATTGTATACTTGGGAGATCTGCCAAAGGCCGGCCAATCTACTGCTTCATTGCACCACACCATGCTGGAAGACGTTCTTGGAAGGTTATTGAATATTAGCACTACATTTTCATCATCTTCTTCTAACGCTGCTATTGTTGCTTCTACTGCTATCACAATATAATAACCACTAGCAAAAATAGTGACAGTAACAATATATTAAGTTTGATTTTGATTTGAATGTATACTCTCTTCTTTCTATTTTTCTAAAAGGTTCAAAATTTCTCCAATGACAGTAGTGCTCATGCCAAAGAATCCTTAGTCTATAGTTATGGGAGGAGTTTTAATGGATTTGCAGCTAAACTATCAGATGATGAAGTTACAAAGTTTCAAGGTAGGATTACAACAGTAGTTTTGCATTTGGTCTGTGTGGCATTTGATATATACTCAGTTATATATTACTGTATTGGGTTGACAGAGAGGGATGAAGTGGTTTCAGTGATTCCTAACAAGATATTTACTCTTCACACTACAAGATCATGGGACTTCATGGGCTTTCCTCAAGCTCATTTTGGATCACCGCAAGAAGGAGACATCATCGTTGGGCTGCTGGACACAGGTTTATAAATAGATTAAGCTTATTTTGTGAAAAAACAATTTCCATTAGAGCATTTCTTCTGATTAAGTGACTGATCATCACCAATGTTTTCATCTTAGCCTTGTTCTAATGTGTTTTACTCAATAAAAGTGAAAAAATATATATATAACAATAACGATTCTATCTTTAGAACCTCTGAAACACCAAAGTGATTTGTGTCTTGTGATTATTCCCCCGTGCGGGAAGGCCACAACAGTCAAATTAAAGTGAAAAACAAAGGTATAACCATAAATATTCCATCTTTAAAACCTTTGATTCGCAAAACTGATCTGGGTCTGTGACTATTCGACTGTGTGGGAAGACCACAAGAGGCAATTATTGGCAAAGAATATAAAATAAAAGCAGAAAAAATCTTATTCCATTATAATCTTCTTAATAGGGATATGGCCAGAAGCCGATAGCTTTAATGATGAAGGATTTGGGCCACCTCCTACAAAATGGAAAGGGATATGCCAGACTGCAGACAACATCACCTGAAACAAGTAATACTGCACTCCACTTTTGTTTCTTATATTCAGAAGTGAAGTAAAGTTGGTTCTCCTAATCTGAATGTTAACGTTGAATTTCAATGGGATTGTTTGAATTGTAGCAAACTCATTGGCGCCCGATTCTACAATAGTGATAACTCATACGATATTTCGGACTTCAAATCTCCGAGGGACTCCGAAGGTCATGGAACCCATACTGCTTCTACTGCAGCTGGCCGGGCAGTGAACGGAGCAAGCTTCTTCGGGTTAGCAGAAGGCGTTGCTAGAGGTGCAGTTCCCCAAGCAAGAATTGCAATGTACAAGGTGTGCTGGGCATATGGATGTGCTTCAGCCGATATCTTGGCTGCTTTCGATGATGCAATCGCAGATGGTGCCGATATTATATCAGTTTCCCTTGGGCACCGTTTCCCTTCCCAATACTTCGATGATGTAATCGCCATCGGATCTTTCCATGCAATGAAGAATGGGATTTTAACCTCCAACTCTGCGGGTAACTCTGGGCCTCACCCGTTTTCTGTCTCCAACTACTCACCTTGGTCTTTGACTGTTGCGGCTAGCACCATTGACAGGAAGTTTGTGTCCCAAGTGGTGCTTGGCGATGGGCAAACCTTAACGGTAAGTGAATTTGATTTTTTTTTTTTCTATTTTTCCTTTTACGGGAGATGTTTGAATTATAGAGTCCGTTTGGCAGATCGAATTTCATGATTTCCTAGGAAACATTCTTCCAGAAGGAGCCAAGAGTATAAAGATTAAAAGTAGACGTACTAAAATTAAAAAGAAATTCAGATTATACCCCTTTAAAAGTAAATACATGTCCACCCTACACCATTATAAATTAAGTTCCAGAAAGTTAAAAGGTCCCTGTTAGATCTCCAGCGTCTATATTCACTCTTCACCCGTGCAATGCCCATTATGTAAAAGCATTTTTACCATGAATTCTTAGGAATTCAATACAATCTAGACAACCCCATAAGTAGATTCAAACATTATCCTTTCCTTACTGAGGCCAGTGCAGACAACCCCATAGGTAGATCCAAACCCCATCATATAAACTTTGGCAGGGGTGGTTGGCTTTCTTCCCTGAATTCGTAGTAATGATTCAAGTGCAACCCTCTTATTCTATCACCACTCCAGATGCAGCCAATGCAGGGGTGGACTAGAACATACTAGAAAATTTTGCCAACTGATCTTGTCTAATATCATTCTTCCTACATTTTCACGGACAAATTTGTGTTTGGCTACAGGGCAATTCGATCAATCCCTTTGAGCTCAATGGTACAAGTCTCCCCTTGATCTATGGAGGAGCTGCACCAAATGTATCAGCTGGTGCGTCCAAGGACATCTCAAAATTTTGCGATCCTGAAGCGCTCAATTCATACAAAACAAAGGGAAAGATTGTCATTTGCGAGGGCTTCAACGATTGTTCAGGGGTCATGGCAGTTGATGGATTAGGAACAATAATGAGTGATTCATACTTCTCCGATTTCGCCTTCTCATACCCGATACCTGCCACCCTCCTTAATATTGAAGATGGTATCAAAGCAGTAAACTATGCCCAATCTGCAGAGTAAGTGGAATGTGAATGGATTTGTCATCTCATCATAGGTATAAAACAAATTATATCTCATACTTAACCTTGAATTACATTATAAACATTTGACTGCCCTTATCAGCAATCCTATTGGAACCATTGTGGCTGGTGAGACTTGGAAAGATGTCGCAGCTCCTCGAGTCGTCTCCTTTTCTTCTAGAGGACCAAACCCAATCACTGCAGACATTCTAAAGGTAATGAGGCTGCAAAATTCGTGTACCTGAACTTCTTTCTGTCATTGTCAATAGTATTATACTAACTCAATTTGGATGAAAATATTAGCCCGACCTAACGGCCCCTGGTGTGGATATCCTCGCTGCTTGGTCTCCAGTAGCACCTCCTTCCATCAATTATGAAGATACCAGGAGGGTGAAGTACAACATAATCTCCGGCACATCAATGTCTTGCCCTCATGCAAGTGGTGCAGCAGCCTATATCAAATCTTTTTATCCAAATTGGTCTCCTGCAGCAATCAAATCTGCCCTCATGACTACAGGTATACACAAATAAGAACTCTTTAATTGCCACACTCCTTTCAGTCATCATCTAATGCTCTTATGTTAGATTAGGAACTATCATACCTGGATACTTCAAAATAGGAACATATTATATGGTAACTTATATACTTTAACTTTTTTTTTTGTGTAAAATTTGTGTCTGTCTCATATTTAGGGTGTGTCCCTACCATATCCATGCCATATCTGGCCATGATTGAGTAGGAGTCATTTTGAAATATCCTCAAATGAAACTAGACATTTTGCTATTCTCTACATTGGATAGAATACAGTATTCTACTGTTTTCATCCCAGTAATTTCCAACCCATTCATGTTTTAAGTTCTTGAGAACATTCCAAATGCTCTTCAAGGGAATAGTCATGATCCGAATAGTGAAAAGTGAAGGTAAGTGAAATTTATGGCAGCAACAATCAATTTTTCCAATCTTTGGTTGGTGGTAAATTGCTTCTCAACTGCTCCCATATGAAAGTAAATCCCATCATATGTGAGAAAATTGGATCATCTTTGTTGTTGTCGTGCTACTTTCTTTGTTATTTTCTTCCCTTCACCCCTTGCTAAGCTCTCTATTTTATTGAGTAAATGATACTGAAGTGTTAAAATGCTCCCTAAACACATGAAATTTTCGGTTGCACTAACATACGTTGCACCTTAATGCTCCATTGCTCCATCTGCAGCTGTTGTCATGGATGGTAGGAAGAATGAAGATGCAGAATTCGCTTATGGGTCAGGTCACATCAATCCATCAGCAGCCTTACATCCTGGGCTAGTGTACGACGCATCCGAGAAAGACTATGTTGACTTCCTCTGCAAGCAGGGTTACAACACAACCACATTGAGGCTAGTGACCGGTGATTCAAGCACTTGCGACGGCATTAGCCCTGGCACAGCATGGGACCTCAACTACCCTTCCTTCGCACTTTCCGTTCCAGATGGCAAACCCATCAGAGGCACCTTCAAAAGAACAGTGACTAATGTCGGTCTTTCAAACTCTACTTATTATGTCAGTGGATATATGCCCTCTTCAGTCAAGGTCACTGTGAAGCCTCCCATACTTTCATTTTCATCAATTGGCGAGAAGAAATCATTCACAGTCAAAGTAACTGGTGGTGTGATTGCGCAGCAGCCCATAATTTCAGGTTATATCTCATGGAGGGACGGAGTTCATTGTGTTAGAAGTCCACTTGTAGTTTACACTGTTCTACCTTCTACTCAAACAAACTTCAGCAAAGGCTCTTCCTTCAAACGATCGTCAATGTATCGCAAGAACGGAATCGTTGGCAACTAGTTATCTCCTTGTAGTTGTTGTCATTAGATGATTTCCCATGCTTGTTTCTACTAGTTCAACTCTTTTTCGAGTGAAATAAGAGCGTTATTAACATCAAGAGAATCATGGAAAAGGATTGGTTGTGGTTCAGTAAAATCTTAAAATTTTTGTTTGCTTTTTCTATTATAGTTATATATGTGGCTTTATGGATAATGAGAAATTCAAAGGCTAATTGTGCTTATATCCACTTGTTCATTACAGCTGACTACTCTACCTAACTGTTAGAAAATGAGGTGGATCTGCCTTTTTTTTGGGCTACACTTTTGTGTACACCCCTTGGTCAATCTAATTATCCAGCCTTATTTTCATAAATTGCAGTTGTTTTTGGTTGAGTCTCTGCAGCAATTTTGATTAAGATCTCAACTTTGGCACACACACCAATCTTTACTGTTTTGTTGATGAGTTGTTTTGGAGATCGAATTAAAGCAAACAAGGCACCTGTTGAATCTTTATATGTAATAGCCATTTTTCCAGCTTCACTGTTCACAAGTATTGTTGAGAATCAATGGTGATTTAAAAATATTTATTTTTTTAATTTAAGGTAAAATTGAGACATTTATTATCTTGTTAGCATAAGATAGAGAAGATATAGATATAGGTAGCATAAGGTTAATCTAGATAAGTTTCTACTTGGAGTGTTGAGACTTTGGAGAAAAGGATGATTATCAATTTAAAGAAAATCTTCGTCAGTAGAACATGTATAAATAGCTAGTATTGTACAAGAACTCAATGTGCAATTCAATAAAGTGTAAGCTCTCTCCAAAGATTCTTATGATGTGAATCTTTTGCCTTTTTTTTCCCCAGTGAACGTGACACTTTTGCATTAGAAAAACTAATATAAAATAATTATGTATGAACACAGGCCACGTAGGGGGCGCTCGATCTATGAAGTATTGCATGTAAGCATAAAATAAACAAGGTTTACAGGTAAAATGTCAAACTTGAAATATTGAAAATTGTATAGTGTTTCAATTTGTAAACAGTGTCTTTTTTTTTGTTTTTTGGTATCCTAGCCAAGGGGGCTGGGACTAATCGAGCCCAAACCATGGGAAGGAGAGGCCACACACAAGTGGGAAGAGGAAGCTCACTAAGTGCGAAGGAAAGCCCACATATGTGGAAAGAGTTGACATGTGGGGTTGCCAACTGAGCAACCACTTGTTGTCTTGTAGTAGTGTAGAGATCGATAAACAAAAAAGGCAAATAGTCACTACAAAGTACAAAATTTAGAATTGTCATTCCACTAGGGCCTGTTTCGTTGCTAGAATTCAAAAAATTTCCATCTAGGTAATTTCTAAATTCCCAGATTAGTGCAATTTGTGGATCCACCCTTGTACTTGAGCATACAAAAATTCCACAAAACTAGACAGAGTGGAATTCCTAAATACTCCATTGTACTTAGCATCAAAATTCCACAAAAGATAAAGGAGCTGAAAATTTCGAATTTCCAAGGTCATTTGAGTCCTTTCAGCTGGCTAGAATTAAAAAATTCCGGGGAAGAAACAAAGCATTTGAAAATGTAAGGAGACAAGCCATCATCACATCATGTCCCAACTCCCAAAACCCCAACATGCAAAAAAACCTGTCAAAAATTCTTGTAGTGAAAGGGCCCCTAACTTTTCAAATGTTTTGACCTTTTTTTAATGCCACTCCCATAAGGCCGATACACCGATACAATTGATTTGTGTTGGTTTTTCAAAAAACTGGCACATTATATCAAATTGTTGAAGCTGAGATGCCTCTATAAGCCAAGCACATAGATTGTCATTGCCCGTATGACAAAACTGTCGGGGCATGTTTACCTAAAATTGCAGTTTCCTTTTCCACGAAAATGGCTTCAGCAGAAAAGAACGTGAAAAAACATGCCCTGAACTGGTAAAAGTTTCCCCTGTTTCATCTCATTGCACATGTTTTGAATTTTGGGACATTCCTGTATGTCTTGTTTGATATCAATAGAATGATAGGGCCACCCATTCCCTACTTGATCTATGGTATACACACATTACATTTATAGAAATACACCCACGCAAATATTATAAAAGGGCATTCCCAAGTTGATCTATGATACACACATTATGCTTTCAGAAATATACCCACACAGGGCCAAACACAACAAGAACCCGATCTGGGTTTTGATTTCCAGGGTGGAAGAACCCATAAAACCCAACCTACATTGGAGTAATGGTTTCATCTGGTCAACCAGGTTTGAACTTGGAACAGCATAAATTGCAGCCTACTTCAACCTGACCAAAACCAACAATAATCCAATTTTGGTTTTGATTTCCAGGCTGGAAGAGCTCATAAATCCCAAACCACATTGTGAGTTTTTTCATTTTTTTTTCTTTTCTTTCTACTCCTTTTTTTTTTCTTGTTTTATAGTCTGATTGGGTCTATCCGGTTTGCATTTGGCGGAGCACAAGCAGCAACCCTATGAAGGATGCCATCCTTTTGATTATGTATCTTTTTATCTGCCTCACTCGCAATGATATTAAAAATCAGACGAGTATAACAACTGTACTTTGAGAGAGTGCTAAAAATTAAAAAACACAATTGCTCGTGATCTACCTACCTCAAGTAGTTCTTGTATAGAGTATGCCATCCCTAGTTTAGCGTGTTATCAAACCTCTGGATCAGGGAAGCTTATTGGCCTTGGAAAGGGCACGGAAATTATTGAAAACTGATGTCTAGATCAACCCACCTATGAATATTTCCAAGGCCAGTCTGTTGTGGAGAAGTACAAATTTGAACTTATTGCAGTTTTCCCCACCTTTTCACCTTGTCCAGACCCTTAAGAGAGAATATAATCTATCATTTAACACAAAGTTGAGGTTTGCACATGAATTGGAAATTGGACTTATGGGCAAAGAAATTGAGGCTCAAAAGCATTTAATTTATCTTATTTGACATACTCTTGGTGTTGATTTCTAGTATACCAAACATGAGTCTTTTTATTTTATTTTTTATTGTTATTATTATTTGTTTTGGTAAAAATGACCAAACATGAGTCTTAACTACTCAAACAGGGAAACTTGTCTCCAACCAAGTAATTGTCCTCTAGTCACCCTTAACAATTTTGTTGTAATGAAACATTTATATAGATAGAGAAACATTTATTTTGAAACATGAGTCTTAACTACATTCTTGTTGTAATGAAACACTTATTTTGAAAATGGAGAAACTTGTACACTTTGCATGTGAAAAATGAACATAAGATAGAAGGATGGCTTACAAGACAACAAGATAAGAAATTCCGCACATCTTTCTCAAGTGAGAATTGCTCATGCTGTTAAGCAAAAGCTACATCCGAGCGCAAGACATACTTCACATTTTTTGTAACAGTGCGGGCTTCATGCAGCAAACATTTATCTCCATGAATGTGAAGGAGAGCCATCCCTTCAATTGGAGCAACCTATAGAAATCATTAGCATCAGAACTTAGGTTCTTCATGAAATGCAGTCCTAAACTGAGTTAGTGAAATGCGACTGCAGTGTCAGGACATCTTTAGACAACCTAAAGCTTAAAGAGTCAGTACAAGTCACAACTTTTAAGTTGGATCTGACTCTGCCTTGGCTTCTCGCCCCAAATTCTGAATCGAAGGAGTCAGTAAAAGTCAAATCAGTTATATTACAAGTCATGACATTTGGATTACATTTCCACCCCAAATAAAATCAACGTTAACAAGCTAATCACCATCAAGAGACATAATTTAATAAATCCATAGATGGATTATAACTAATACCTCTCAACTTCCCTTTATATAGAGTTATTTATTTTTATGTTATTCTCTATATTCTTCAACAATTACGAAACAGCATATCAGGCAGTCTTCTCAGATATCATATTCAGAGCACCTATATTCATTCACCTTCGTTGCAAGTTATTCCGGATTTTGATTCAGTGCAACACAATTAATCATAAACATCTGGCCAACTATTTCCAATGAATAATTAGATAACATTCAATGTGTAAGTTTTCATGAATTGAGCCTAAGTAGATCTATAGGTTTCAATAAACTGAAAAAAATAAAATACCCACACCATTAGATTTTCTTTTTCATTTTTTTCCTACCCCATTTGACTTTTGAGAGTCATGTACTCAAGTTTTCAAACAATATACAATCATCAGCCAGAATTCCCTATGCAAGTCACATAAATGACAGTCAGTTTTTGAAGATCATAAAACAAATTACCTCAGCCACGACACTTCTTCTGTGATCATAAAAAACAGTCTCCCCTCCAAATAGGGACTGAGTGGAAATATCCCTGTTCCTGCTCACATCATTTTTGCCTTTGGATCTTGAATTCCCACTTAAATATATAAGCAATGTATAGTGTGTCATGCGCCCCTCTCCAAGATCAACGCTCTCATCAATATGACGGCCAAACTTCTGTCCCACCTTATACCTGAAAACCAGAAGTGACCATAATGATAAGGTACAGATTTTTTTTTTTTCCTTTTTCTTTTCTTCTTCTTATGATAAGGTACATATGTTTTCATTTTTCTTCTTCTTCTTCTTCTTCTTCTTCTTCTTTAGGGTATTATAAAAGGAATAGAAAACTTCCTCAAAACATAAAGCATAATAAAATCAAATACAAGCAAGGCTTTAAAACTTGGATTCCAGGTTTGGAATGTCAAGGCTATTCTTCTATGCTTTGAAGCAGTCTCAGGCGTAAGAGTGAACTTCTTTAAGAGTGAGTTGATTGGCATCAGTGTTAATGAAGATCACCTACATGAGTTGGAAGACATTCTCAGGTGTAAAGCAGGTGCTCTCCCCTCCTCCTATTTGGGTTTACTGTTATGCACAAGAACCTCGTCAATCTCCCCTTGGAATCCAGTGCTAGAAAGAATGGAGAAAAAGCCTTATGGAAAGCAAATTATCTTTCCCTAGGTGGCAAAATCACATTAATTAAAGCAAACCTAGCTAACTTACTGATCTACTTCATGTCCCTATTTAAGTGTCCGATTAAGGTTATAAAGAGAATTGAGAAACAACAGAGAGTTTTTGGGGCATGGCAAGGAGGGAAGGAAGAAGCTCCACTTGGTTAAGTGGTCTCAGGTTTGTAAAGCAAAATCTGAGGGTGGTCTCGGTAGAAGGTCTATGAAGGAAATGAACTTAGACCTCCTAGGAAAATGGCTATGGAGGTTAGGAGATGACTCGCAATGCCTTTGGAAACAAGTTCTTCTCTCTAAATATGATTGTCAAAAAAGTGGATGGTTAATTTGGGATGCCTTGCCGCGCTGAAGGGTATCTTGCAGTGAAAAAGGTGATCTTTAAGCAAATCAGATTTCGTGTGGGCAAAGGAGATAGGATATTCTTCTGGAAGGACATTTGGGTGGGAAATGCTCCTCTAGTTACTTTGTGCCCTCATCTTTATAATTGTGCCTCTAACCAAGAGGAGAAAGTTGCTGATTATATGGATAGAAGAGGTGACGAAATTGTTTGGGGGCCAATCTTTAGAAGAAATCTGAATGATTAGGAGATTTCCCAATTTCAGGCCTTAATGGTTCTTATTGGCAAGGTCTTTATACCTAAACGTAAGAAAGATAAAAGGATTTGGATGGCTTCAGTCAATGGAATGCTCTCTATTGCCTATCTCTACATGGATTTATCTACTAATGCAGCTTTGATCTCTCTAGATTTATCTCTATTGTGGAGGATGAAGGCTCCACCAAGAGTCATTGCTTTTGGCTGGTCAGTTTTACTTGGAGGAATTTTAATGATGGACAACTTAAGGCGGCATCGTGTTATTGTTGTAAACACTTGTCCCATGTGTCTTGCAGACAAGGAATCCATCGACCATCTTCTCCTTATCTGCAACTTCGCTCAGGGCCTGTTTGTTTAGGAGAATTCCTGACAGGAATTCTGGGTGTTGCGTGTTCCTGAAATTCTTGTCAGGAATTCTTTGTTTGAGTGAGAGCGATATCCAAAAAGCAAGCATTTGAAGAATTTGAAATCCAAGAAATCTAGAATTTGGAATGCTAGAGAGGCACTGAGCATTTCAGGAATTTTGGGAGGACGAGATTTCAGGGGAGTTCCAAGTGACTTCCAGTGTCTGCAGTGGTCTTCTTAGCTACGTGGATTCAAGCCAAAAAAAGCTCTGAAAAACCTAGTTTTACTGATCTCTGCATTCTTAAATATTTTCATGGCTTGTTTTTTCATTTTGATTTTAACTCTCAATGTTGAGAGAAATTTCTGTTGTGGGTTTGATTAAAGAAAATCTTAAAAGGGCAGAGGGTTTTCTGTTTCAGGATTCAAGAGGTTTTTGAGATTTTGTAGGATGAGTTAGAGGGTTTTTTGTTTTAGGATTCAAGAGGTTTTTGAGATTTTGTAGGATGAGTTAGAATTTTGATGAAATAGTGTTTTGGATAAAATATATGAGAACATAATCTGTACAGAAAATTGGGGCTGGTGTAGTCGTGGTGATTCACAGGGTGGTGTAGAAATAAAACTGATGGAAGGATGGAGATGGTGTTGGTGATTGCAGGAAGATGAGGTGGAGATAGTGTTGGGGATTGTGTGGTGTTGGTGGTTGTAGGAAGATGGGTTGTGAAATCCTTCTGCTATGGCTGCACAAATCACAACAAGATCATTATTGATCCATTCATTACCAGCAACTGCTCAGAACTGAAACGAAGCCTCTCACTTTAGGGGAAGTAGTTTCTTAAATCAACATTGCACACGATCCTGATTGACATGTGGATGAGCCCACTTGACAGGCGGATTGATGTCCACCTTAGAAGTAGATCCATGCAACAGATGTACAAGCTTCCTCAATTAGTCTTACAATTCATTTCAATGGCCATTGATAAGGATGACCCATTGATTACAACTGTCAAGATTACCCCAACATAAATGGACCCAGGATTTGGCCTAAATCAGATTGATTTGCATGCGTGCGGGCCCCTCTGCCAAGCATTCTACAAATGGACCCACATATAAACTTTTAATGGTAATGTTTTTCATGGCTAGGCCCACATGAAAAACTTATATTTTGATGAATGGGATGGGCATGGCTAAGTATATAAATTAAATGCATGTTGCATTATGCATTAAGATAATTTTTATACAAGTTTTTTCCCTTTCAGAGTCTTCAAGTATCAAACTAAGAATTCCTAGAATTCAAGTAGACTGAATTCTCAGGCATGAAATTCAACATTGAATCAAACAGAGAACTAGAATTTAGAAGTATTTTGAATTCCAGCATTCCTAATTCTTTGAATTCCAGCAAACATAAATTCTCCAAATTCCTGCAAGAAAACGGGCCCTCAAGTTATTTGGAAGTCGATTTTCAGCTGGTTTCACTTTAGTGCCCCTTTGTCCAACTCGGTTCTAGCATTGTTGGAACTCTGGGGTTTTGGTGTGGGCTTCACTAGAGGGTGAATCATGTGGAAATTATCCTTTCTTGATGCTATTTGGTCTATTTAGAATTAGAGAAATAAGAGATGCTTTGATGGGAAGGTGGCTAGTGTAAATATGGTAGTCGAAACAGTCAAAAGATCCTTGGTTCTTTGGGTATCCCCATTCCCCGTTACCGCAGTTCAAAGGTGTCTCCATGTCCTCTATCATTCAAACTTGGAAAGAGATGGCTGAATCTCATCCCATCTTGTGCATCACTCTCCCAGGTGGTTTCCTCCTCCCCTGGGGTGTTTGAAGCCAAATTTGATGGAAGTGCTTGTGGTAACCCGGGCATGGCAGGTGTAGGAGGCGTTAACTACAATGAAGAAGGGACCATTCTTTTGTCTTTCTCTTGTCCAACAGGCTTCCACTCTGCTAATAAAGGGGAACTTTTAGCTTTATGCATTGGTCTTCGTCAAGCCCCCTGTTTCAACCCTAGTCACTTTTTTGTTGAAGGAGACTCTGCTTGTGTTATTCATTAGTCTTCCAACTCTTCTAATCCGTCATGGCAACTTGCTGATTTGATTGAGGAGGTGATTGAGCTATCCAAATCCTTGAAGGTCTCTTTCCGTTGCAAAAAACGCACGGTCAATGGCAAAGTAGATGTCCTTGCAAAAGAGGGAATTCACAGAACTGATTTGTGTGTCTTTGTTCAGCTTTAATTTAGGCTCGCTGTTTTGCCTACTTATTTCTCTCGGTCTTAGCTGATTTTAATGCCAAGACCTTTTGAGCTGGTTGTTTCTTTTCTTTTGTGTTCATTATACTTCTCCTATACTGTACAACTTTTGAGATTTATTAAGTCATTTTTAAAAAAAGAACTCACTCACCCTTGAGTCGAGTCAACTCAGCCAATCAGATTGACCCACATCTCAAAAAACTAAAATGTCTAAAATTAGTGAAAAATAAAAATAAAAATAAAGTGAAAAAAAGAAACTAGTGTCCTATGAATCTAGAATTTCAAGGCCCATGCCTTTTACTTATTCTGAAGGAAATCAGATAGCAGTATGTGGTTGCACTTGATTTTCACCCAAATGGATGAACAGTACCTACAGTCTTTGGATGCAAAGATCTTCCACAAAAAGGACTTTGATCTTTCAATATCAGTCTAGAAGGAGCCCAAAACCACCCACCATCTTCTTACAACAACAACATGGAGAAAAGAAAATTAGTTTTGGCCCTTTTCCCCCACAGGACTCAGCAAAGGAAAGGGCCACTTGAATTGGTAGGTACTGAGTCTGAGCCATCTTGGACTTGCCTGATTCAACCATGAATGTAAGTTTTGTTCATTTTCATCCATTAAACTATTACCACATCAAAGTCGCACTCTACCCAGATATGTCAAAATGTATATAGAAAACAATGTTCAGTCTGTCTGTTTACACTTAATATTAGATCCTTGGGCATACATATGGCACCACTGCGTAGGCAAGGAATTCATGCAAGTTAAGAATCCAAGCTTGGCATAGTTATACATTCCATATCAGGAAGGAGAATCTTTCCTCCTTCTGATTGTTAGTTGTTTAAGTTAGATAATGATTACTTCATATATTTCTCTCAGTTGTGGCTAGGATTTAGTTTCAAACATTTTGAATGGTTGAATTAGGAAATCTTTCTTTTTTTATTTTTTATTTTTACAAAAGGACCACTCATCACTAACCTCACAGAAACAAGCAGCTCTAATATGCATACCTCTGTGGCCATACCAATAGTAATACTATAAGAAATGCACCCAAAAAACTGCCTCTATAATGATGCAGCATTAAAGTGTTTGTAAATGCCAAACAGAATCCACATACAAACAAGTGAAGTGTATTTAGTATATCAGGTCCCTTTTATCATCAAAGAAAGCTGAGAATTGCACAAGGTTATACTTAAAAACAAGAGGCAGATGAAAGAGAATCTAGGCAGGCCCATGGGCCAAAGATTTTATATGTACTTGACCAATGAATTTCTATCCCCTGGTTTAAAATTAACACTTGCCTTGAAAGTAGGAAAGGAAAGGGTGGGATGAAAAATGGTGATATAGAAACATGATGTAAAAAAAAATTATGGCTCTTGGTACCTGTAGAATCTAATGTTTGGATTCAAACCAACAGCAACCTTTCCCTGAATTTTAATGTCAGCAAATAATCTTTTAAGGCCAGATTCCCATATAGTTTCTGCAAGTGTTGGGTCATCCACAGATATGCGGTCATTGTCTCTAAAAGCTTCTCCTTTCGTCGGACCAAGGCTTCCTTGATGGACAAAGCCAATAGATTCTGCGGCTTCAATGAAGGCCTTTGATTCAGCTGCAGTCAAAAAGTTTTGCACCTGAAAATATGAGAAGTATTAATAATCGCCAGGCTCAAAAATAAGACGGAGAAGAATTCCCCCCTTGAAATTATGTAATTGTAAACATATGAGCAACAAGTGAATCATGCGAAACAAAACCAAATAAAAGAAAAAAAAAAAAGCGTTGCGGGGGTGACGTTAACGTACAGTGAAGAGATGGGTGCTTTTGAGAGGCGTTATTTGAAGATTCGCCTTGGGTTTGATTGCAGGCCACGCTGATTTCTTGCCATCTCGTTTGGGAGCCATGTGCACCACGACGGTTTGTCTCCGCACCCAACCTCAACCTCAGGAGCCCCGCGTCTCTGGATTGGCGTTTCACCTTTCACTGCCAATTTAGGGCCGGATTTAAACGGGACCAGCCCGCCCCGCTCTTATTATGGGGGCGCATTTTTTTTCTTTTAAGCCCGTCGGTTGTGTCGGTCGGGTCACGATCGGATATGGTTTTTCATGAATTGATGCAAGTTAGGTTCGAACTCGTATATCTTTACTTGATATATTTTTTTGAATAGATGAAATTAACTTTCATGAGTAACGTACTTAAAACATTTGTAAAAGAAAAGATTGTCTCTTATTATGAAAAAAAAAAATGAAACTTGCCATCCAAATGATGACTGGCCAATGGACGGTCCAGTGAGAGATTAGATTCTCAGCTCGTATGATCAGAGCAAAATGTGCAAGAAGTACGGCAGCTCCCGATGGCTTCCATGATCATGTCAGAGCCTGTGCAAGCATTAACCAAATCAAAAGTTCTATAGACTGGATGCCTGCCCAACACGATTCTAGACCAATTGAAGAAAATTTTAGTCCGTTTGAGTCAAATGTTGGGCTTAGGGTCTGAACCAAGTGTCTAGGAATAACCCAGTGAAGGGATCCTGATTCCTGAACCTCTCTAGTCTCAAGGCAGGCCAAAAGCTCACTTGGGTTCTTAAGAAAATACTTCAATAGAGTTGCAATCGCTGCAAAATGGGTAACAAAGGATATGAATTACAATGAAAACTGATCGGTTCCACAATAAGATACGAAAATTACAAATGTACAATGTAATAATAAATAAATTTTTATGGGTCAAAAATATACACACTAAATATAGTTGAAACCCAATCATATGTACAAGTGATCATTTTACATGATCCTTATACATGGCTTTAACATGTGAAGGGTAGGTGGATTGAACAATAGGACTATATGGTAAGATTTTCTTGAATGGCGATGAATGTTCCGATTATAGTTCCCCCAACATCCGGAAAAGTTTTACAATCTTTATGAGCCTTCACTTTGCCCTTCGCATCAACATGGACTGGGTAATTCAAGAGGTGCCCTCTCATTTCTGTAATCTCATCGGCATAGAACTGTTGCCAATTCATCTCTCCCATTGCTCTAACACGTCTCATGCAGTCAAGGCTCTCGGGATGGGTGAAACACTCCTCAAGAGTTCCAATGTGCTCTGCCCACAGCGACATCCGATACCCATAGATCTACATTGACACCCAATTCAATTCAGACAAACTGCTCCCATATAATCAAAAATAATATTTGTGAAACTTAACAAACCAAAAAAAAAAAAACCCCAACAATTTCCCATCTGGTCACGTGGATCAAACTAATCAAATATACAATTCACTAACTACCCCCTTTGATAGAAGCCCATCTCCTAGGAAGTTGCTATTAAGGGTGATAAGGACCAATCTTAAAGAGGTAAACTAAAATCTATGGGTTTCACAGGTTCAGTCCATTTTGAAAAATAATATGGGGTGACTTCATAGTTCGGTTCATGATTTGAACACAATTACAGCAGAGTGACACTGTTCTTACCTGCCCTCTAGGACTTGATTTTTTTCTTGCCCATGTGTGCTGGGGCTGGTATGCACCCATAGCAATCTCAGTATCCCTGGTTCCCTCCAAGGACCGCTGGTTGATGTTTGCTGATCCAAGTAAAACATATTCATCATCCACTATCATACCTTTAGAGTGAACATAGATCATGAAGCGGCGATTTCTCCGAGCAAGTCCCTAGGGTACCAACACGCAATGCATTAAGTCCCAATGAAGTGTGCACACACGTGCTATAAACATTGTACATTAGGTTGCGCCAAATGAGTACCATGAGTGCAGGTGTCATGCATCAAGCTGTGATGAATGAAGAGATGAACCTAAAACTTAAAGATGAAAAATAATAATAATAATAATAAATAAATAATAAGCGCTTCAGATTTTTGTGTATTCCTTTCAAGCCAAGTTGGTTTTAGAAAGCGATTCCCTGCATGCTATTGCTCTGGTTTCCTCCACTGGCTCCTTGGAAATTTCAATTCTATTCAAAGGAATCAAAATCTTATCCTCTGTGATCCAAGTGGAGTTCAAGCACATTGGGTGGATGGCAAATGGCTTCGCTGATTTCTTGGCCAAGCAAGGGGTGGATGGATCTTTTCCTTCTGTTGCTTTTACTATGGCTTTCCAATCATTTCAGATGGACCTTTTTGATCTACAGTAATATTTTCTTCTCTTTAATATGATCATTCATTAGAATGATAATGACGATGATAACAATATTAAAGTGTATGTCCCCCAAAATTTAATATGGGGGATATGGGGTTAGAAGCAGATGGATTTAGATCTTAAATTATCTGGATTTTAAGAAGGAAATGTCCAAAATATTGAGGAAATGAGAAAAAGAAGGGGAAAGAAGAAGATAGAAGAATCTGAAGCTGATGAAACTTGGATGGTTATTCCACTGTGGTTGGGTGGGCGACAATCTTGATGTGTATATATTATTCAATTTTTTTTGTAACATTATTCAATTTTTTTGCAAGATAAAAAAACCTATGAATTTATATAATTACAAAGCAGTCCCTGATTTTCTAAAATTTACAAACCAGTCCATCTCTGTTTCTCAACAGAGGACGCTTTCTACTGTTGCTCAGGTGTCCTGACCAAAGTGAAAAATTAGACTCTATAATAGCAGGTTATGGAATCTCAACTTTTCTAATGAAAATAGGACGTTATTGCATTTCAATTTTCAACTTTTCTAATGAACATGTGGGGTGTAATCCTACTCAGCCCCAAAATGCATGCACAATTGAATGCAAGAGAAGAGGTTCGTGCCATGCAGTGTGTGACACACAAATGCATGCTTACAGGTAATATGCAGGCAATAAAAATACTACAGCTGGACTAGTTGATGCGCTCAAACTGGCAAACCAAAAAATGACATAAAAACGAGGAAATTCCGCAACAATAGAGAAAAACAAGAAATGCCATTTAAGATGGTTTAAACATGTATTCAAAAGACACCAAAATGCCAACGTACAATGCACTTAAATGTTGGAAGTGAAAGGGAAATACGGGAAGGGGAGACTTAGAATGGAGCAGTAAGAAAAGACGCTACATTTTGGAGTTGAAGAGAACATCACGCTAACTGGATTGGGTGGCTAGAACTCATAAAGCTAATCAAAGATGATGACAATGATTAACAAGAAGAGAAGGGAGAGTTGTTGAACCACATTTTTTGGGCTTTATTGCAGCACTGAGGTCACAGCATAGCTGTCTATTATGTTCCAGAGGCCATTCTGGTTTGGCACTGGGATGTATTTTTTTGGTATCTTGGCTATTTTGGTATTTTATTTCAGAAAAGGCATGATGCAAAAAACAAATGAATAAATAAGATGATAAAAAGAAACATCTAAACTAACATAAAACCATGTATTTATAGAATTTTACAGAATCAAGAACGCAATGCATTGTTTCTACATATCATATCATTTATCAGTCAAGCAGTAAAATATGTTAAGTCCATTTACAGCATTTTACATAATCTAGAATGCAATGCATTATTTGTTCATGGCACATGATTTAGAAGTCAAGCAGTACAATATGTTAAGTCAACTAAAACAACGAGAAACCAATAACCTTTCTCTAAAACCACATGTAAATAGAGGACCATTTTTTATCTTCTAAGTGATAAAAAGTGATTTTCTCCATCCAAGTGATGGTAAGTGAACTTCAAAAAAGGAAAATGTTTTCCATGGTCAAAAGACTTACATGTGGAGTGTTTGTTGCGGGACTTCCACCTAAAGAATCACTTCCATCTGGAACCTCACGATTGCCAAGGCAAAAGAAGTTCAAATAATCTTGTGGTACATATGTTTTCTCTAGCCCAGCCTCTTCCAAAGCCTTATAAACTGTCTCATACATCATTTGCATTGTTTTGTGCTGCAACAATAAAAACAGATGCCATATGAACAAGAAATGTACTGACTCACACAAAAGCAGCATATATAAACACTTCGATGCAATGATAAACAGATACTTGAAAATAGATGCCACATACACATGGTATATGCATCCAATACTCATTCTCTGCGTAAAACCTATGATGTGTACCCTCTCGATCCATACAATGTCTTGAAATAGTTGAACCAACCAATATCTAAATGCCACCAAGTGAGCACAAAGAAGTACATAGGGTACATCCAAATGCCACAGCAAGACTTCAAGGATTTTCAACCAAAAAAATAAAAAATTGCTCGGCATCATCTACAACACGTGATAATATGTGGATTTAGATGCCTTGAGTTCCAAGAAATGATTGCTGCCAACCATCCAACAACATGGGTGGAAGGATATGAGCCTTCTAGCATTGTCAACTAAAACATCACACAAAATAAGACACAATGTAATGCATGGATCCAGATGACTGTAGTTTAAGACATTGAAAAAGACCTAAGAAAAAATGTAATGTGTGAAACCAGATGACTGTAGTTTAAGACAATGGAAAAACCCAAGTCACAAACATTAATAAACTTAGAAGGTGATTTTGAGATCACCTGCCAAAAGAGAATTCTTTGTGTAGGAACCCCTGTAGGATCACCCTCCGGCCACATCGGGATAACTATATATGCAGAAAATCTCTCATTTGCTTTGATTTTATTTGCAATCTTAAGAGCAATTTCCATTGGTATTAAATTGTCAGCACCTACATGACAAACAAACTTCTTATAAAAAAACAATTTAACTATAAAAGGCAAATTTTTCTTTGGTACATGAGTTGAACTCATAGTGGCTAATGAAACAAAATTAAGTAATCAGTCTGAAAGGATTACACTAAATCAGGACATCTCACTACACAATGAATATAGTAAAGATCCATAGGAAATCATAGCTGATGAATATGATTTTTACATTAAGCATTCTATCATCGTCGAGAAAATAAATATAACCACTAATCAACATTCAAACTTCAATTAGTAGTAAAAGAAAAACTAAAGCAACATTCTCTCACTTAAAAAATGTGATTTATAATTATACTCCACAAAGTTCCAATCACAATCAATCAGATGGTCATTATCAAATGCTGGGTCGACATAGCAAAGTTTATGGCACCCAACAGCTTACCCTAACAAGACTCAACGTTAATATTAACAGTGTAATATTTCTACAAAATGCAGAAGAAAAGTGATTCATCAAGCGCTTATACTTCTACAAATCTGCCCGTGATTGAGAAGTTACAATAGAGTCTATCATTGATATAGTCTTGTCTATTTATCATTTGAAGATGAAATTCTACCAGTTCATAAAATCACACCTAGGTCATTATGTGAAGACCAATTATATGATGACCCCAGGAAATACTGGTTCTCAATGTAAATGAAATGTTGGGCTGCTCGGATAGCCTTCACGTAAGCTGTATGTATACTCATGTCGATCAGCACATTTTTCCCACAAACCAGGTTCTACATCATAAAACAGAAAGGCTACATGAGCAATCAAAAGAGAAAAAACATCTGTCATAGAATTGCCTGTCAAAAAACTCACATCTGTCATAGAATTGCCTGTCAAAAAACTTTGTCACTTATAGACATATACAACAATCACTAACCTGGGCAGTGGCATTTTTTGGATCCTTTGGAAAACCTTTCACTGAGTTTGAATCAACTGAACGGAAAACCTGCACTTGTTAGGGTCACAAAATTTTGTCAAAAGTCCAGATGAAAACCACTAACAGCAACAATAAACAAGTAATTAATCACCTGCACATGCCAAGCCTCAGGATCATTCTCACTCAAGTATGGGGCATCATCCATGCCAATGATATCAGGAATTCTCTTAATCGCGAGCAATGCATCATCATGCATTGACTTTTTCAATTTTTTTATTCCATGGCGCTTTGAAGCTTTTAACCAACGCTCCTCAAAGTTGGTGAGAACATCATATGCTGCTGGACCATCAATTCTAGAATGCAAATCATGCCATGGCTCTCTTGGAGAACCGATATTGGATCCCTGTTTGGAAAAAGCCCAAGTGGATAAAGGTAGGTTAGGCAAACATCAGAAAAGTTCCGAGTGAATTTGTGAGAAAATGGTTAATTCTAAACACGGATTATCAGCTAATGCAATTTAGGTGATTAGGAGTTGTGTCATCCCTGAACACCAATTTACATGAGTAAGCTTGAGACCGAGTCCTGGTGATACTATAAAAAATATCATTTCTATATAAAAGAAAAATACAGGTGCAATTTGGTACTCATGCCAAATGTGGGTATCCGGCTCCAGAGCCCAAAACCGACAAGCACAGCCCATATTGCATTTCCATGTAAGCCAGGACATGCAAGCTCTGAGTGGCTTGGCCTACCTAAGTTACATCCTTAGGACAGATACGGATCATTACAACCAACCCTATATTAATTGATTTTCACTCATTCATCTTCTGTATATGGTTTATGAAAGGAGCTGGGGGAATGAAGATGCATTTAATGTCAATTTGAGCATCAAAATCACAAACAGCTCCAACCTTTGGATTAAAAAGTTTTTAGTAATTTCCGGTGATGAATAAGGTACTTAAGAACCTTGAATGAGGATTTGTTTTGTTATGAACTAAAGCCACCCCTATACCTAAATAATGAACTGTAGAGCATGGGCTGCACCATCTATACTACTTAAAATTATTTTTGGGGGGTTTTGTATATTTCATTTTCTTTCTTTTTTTTTCTCATTTTGAGCTTAAATATGATACTCTAATATGTTCAGATGCTTAAAAAATGTCTGCATTTTAAGCTCTCAGTTTTTCTTTTTGGGCTACCCTTCAGTTTTTCATTACAAGTATTTACTACATCAATCCTCTAAGTCACTAATTGTCTATCCGGGTTTCATTAATCACTATTTATCCACATTTAATTTCTGTATCTAGTTAGCTACATGCTTCGTGTATTTTAAATTCTATAATTCAAACTTTATATAGATTCATTCTTAAGTCTTCAAAGGGAGGGAGTTTTTATTCCTTCCCTTTGTTCAAGAATAAAAAGAGATGACACATTAATTACATGTCATAAAACATCCAATTATATTACTCTCCATCAGAAAAGTGAATAGTATAGGAAAACCTACAAAAAACTTAATATTTTATGAGATAATCAATGTCATGCTTAGGTTGCACAGCAACTGTGCTCACTGCTCACCAACGAAACGGAGCTCAGAAAGATGGAATAGTGCTATATGACAACGTTGATGATGAAAAGTGTGAATGCAGAATTCAGCACAGTAAGATTTCTCAATGACCACACAAATAAAATGCACACCAATCTAAACAATCTATATTGTGGCTCCCACCGACACACAATCAGGACAAACTGATTCTCCATGTGAATCCCATGAACACATCAGCACTTATAAAGAACATGCAAGGTGTTCTAGATTCAATTGGCAAAATCAGATGGTCATGATCATTGAACGATGTAAGTTTTTTACGCTTCACAGTATGCACAGGAGCCAACCAACATAGTGACCAAAATCTGGAATATTCAAAGATTGAAATGAATATATGTTATGTATACAGTTCAGTTACCACAATCTATTAACTTATCAGAAACACATTTCCTGAGTTTCCACACTTGCTTTTAGTTGAGTTTCAGCAAGAAGTACAAACAAGTTTCAATGGAAAAAAGAGTTACACCAGGTTTATTAGCAGGTGTATGTCAGTTATGTCTGGGGTTAGGCATAAAAACACAATGCATAAACCTCATGGAATCAAAATATAGCAATGAAATAAATAGGTAAAATCAAAAAATATGTCTTCACCCAAAAAAAAAAAAAAAAAAAGATAATTGACCACAATTCAGCAATGCAACATATAGGACAAAGTTTAGATATTACCGTAAATGTGGGGTTGTGATAATCATCCTTGTGCACCGTTTCTAGTGTCCTAAATAAAGGGTGCTGCGGAGTGTCATATCGCCCATCACATAAATCAAGTCCACCAACAAAGGCTATGATTTTTCTCCTGTTGTTACCCGCATCGGCATCCACAATCACAGTTTTCTGATGATGCGTATAGATTGCGCCAACCTCCTAACAACCAAGAACAGAAATAATGAGAAAACTGAATGCAGTGGTCTATCTTAAAGAAACAAGACCTAGCCATGAAAAGTACAATTACTGAAGAGATCAACAAAATACAAATAAAAGTATATATGTGAGTTTTTCTGATTGTATTAAATGAATGAATGTTTCAGACTCATTAGGAGATATATGTAATATTTATTTCCAAATTCTGAGGGCACCGACATACTAGAAAAGACTCGAAAACACTATTGCTACTTTGTTGTGGTGGAGACATCCACATGAATTGTTGTTTGAGAGGTTAGACAAGATTGTTGTAACTTTTTTGAGTACAAATTTGGGAGGTTAGACAAGATTGTAGTAAGTAGCATACATTTGGGAGGTTAGACAAGTTTGTGGTAGGTTATTGTGAGATATTAGTCAGTTAGACAAGTTTGTGGTAGGTTATTGTGAGATATTTGTCTAACATCCCAAATATAGGTATATATCTGTGTGTACCTAACTCAGCTCCAGAATATTTTCATAAATAAATTCCAAATGATGAATGAGAAAATGTAATAGCCTTCAATCTTAGTTCCAACCCTAAGACCTCTACCATCATGTCCTTGGCAAAATGACTACATGTTACAAGTTGACCAAATTATGTAATCAAGACCCAGAAATAGAAAACTTTGCAAGGATACCGTAAGCCAACTCTCTAATGAGCCGGGCCACAAGGCCTGCGTCGCTTGCCTTTAGTCTGCCCAATGCAGTGATTTGCATGTAGAAGGGGCACATCCTTACCCCATGACCTCTAACATGTCCTTGGAAAGATGACATTGCCCACATTCTCTGTCCACATGGCCTTCGCCAGTTTGTTGATCCTATTGTGCACAACAGCTCATTCACACCAACATTCTCTCTTCCCTCTGTATGCACGGTCATCTCTCATGTCCCACGACAATGGCACAAAGAGATACTTTTTCGGAGCCCTTACAAAAGCTTTGAAGGAAGCCCTACTTCTGAAGTTGATAGACTACAAAAGGACATCACCACCGATGATCCCCTGATATCTCTCTCCAACTCCCGATCTACTCCCTGTAGTTCTGACTTCTATGCCCCCTTTTTACGACCTCTAACTGCAGTTCTTCTAGAGCGAAAGTTTGAGGAAGAGGAATGCTAACCTTTTATTCATTATGTTTATCCCTTGTTTGTCTCAATTGTAAAAGGAGCATCAGCAGTGGATTGGTTGGCAAAGAGCTTGTGCCAACATTACCCAAAAATCTTCCAATAATTAATAGTAATAAAAAACATTTCAATTGCCCTTCCACTCCTCCTTTCTTAACATTGTGGATGTTTTGTGTGGAATGGTTTCTGGCACACCCGCATATCATCACCTTCCCCCCACTATGGTCTCTCACTCTTCCTTCCCTGCCCTCACAATCTGTGAACTCCCACACTAGACCCGATTATCCACTGGGTCAAAATAGAGGTTCCATACCAAGGTTTTGAGTCTGATCCATCAAGCAACCAAGTAATTGGAGGTCCATTGACATCCCGAAGCTCACTTAACATTCAAAGAAACAATTTATTTTTGCAAAAAAAAAAAAAAAAACTGAAATCAACAAGTGGCCATTCCCTAAATCTGTGCAAATTACCAGAGAAGCATAGCAAGCCTAAAAAATAAGTAATTGATATCAAAAATGCTATTAATAGGCAAAAGGCATCACTATTGAGAATGCTTCAACTTCCTCAAGATGGTTATATTCTTTGATTACAACCCACATCCGCCAATTAAAGAAAAAAGCATCTAGTGAGGCACCAAACAAAAAGCATGAAAAAATAATAATAATAATACATTTATTCAAACAAAACCTGTTGTTTCACCCAGCTATGTCGCTTTCCAGCAGAACGGGGACAAAGCAACACTTGCACTGAGGAGTGCTTGAAAAAATGACGAAGCTCCTCATCATGGGTTTGCATGACTCCATTCTGCATAATGAGAAATGTATAAGCAAATTAGTAAAACACATAAACCATAGCCCATCCGAAAGCTACCTTGTGCAGTAGCTTAACATGGATAAAGACTTACTTAAACTCGAAAAATATTCAAGAGCATAATAACCAAAACGAAATATAGCATGACAATATAAAACAATTGTAACCTGAGTATATGATTACCAACTCTTTCACAGATAGCCAAATTCAAAATAATATAGCCAAATTCAAAATAATATATAACACACATGATTGGACACATGGAAAAAACACATACTGCTTCTGTTTTTTTTTTTTTTTTTTTTTTGGATTTAGAAGGACCTGGACCTTTTAGTCCCTTACCATAGCATCAAAAGAGCCCCGTTTTGGATGAGTGAAATCAAATTGGAAAGAAAATTTCAGCACCAGGACTATGAAAAAATGCAGAGTTTCTTCAAGAAACCATTCTAAGGAATGAAAATGGCATTCATTTTTTTAATGAAATTCTGGAATTAGCTAACCATCCAAATATCTCATTTTACATGCAGAAGGAAAATGGGGTAGCCACTATTCTAGCTGAGGGATTGAGACAGACTCCACACATAAAGAACTCTTTTCCTCTTGTTGGATGCAGTTTCAAGTGGTTCAACGTAACATCTTCTTTGCATTTACATCATCCTCAGCGAGTCAACATAGCCTCAACCCATTTGTCTAGGGTAGGCTTTGTGAGTTCTTTTCCGAAAAACCCTATTTCAACCTATTTTCTATGTAACACCACATTCTATCATGTCTTTCCTCACAGCAACACATTCTATCATGTCTTTCCACACTAGTCTCGCCACTCTTGGTTCCTTGAACCTGTAACCTTCACAACATTGTACCGAAACTACTTTTCATATTCTATGCAGATGCCCAAACCATTTTGAATCCTATTCCTTGATTTTCTCTTCCATTGGAGCTGCCATGAAGTTTCCTTCTATGTCCTCATTCATAATTTTATCCTTTCTGTAATTCCATACATGTTAGTATGCACATCCAAGTCGCATGAATTTAGCTGCTTCTTGGTTCTTTGTTGCCAATGTTCAGATCCCCACAGTAAAGCAGGCCTAATTGTTGTCTCTCATTACTTCGTTACATAACACTCTAGTTAGTCTCCACTTTGGCCGCGCTATGTTGATCCTGCTTGCAATGTCCACTCAAGCCCTCTGTTTTCTTCTATAGTTGTTCCTAGATCATTTACAAATTGGCAAAAAAGCTATTTTCAATTTTTATGAGTCATCTTCTCTATGCTCAAATCTACTACGCTCTCTTTTATCCGCCAATCTTTTAACCCATTTGGCTCAAAAATTCTAATTTCACTTGCTTGCTTTCTTTATCTAACTAATTTATGCCACAACATCTGCACCTACTTTAGGTGCAGATGATAGCTTCAAGCCTTCAACCTCTTACATAAAACATTGAAATTTCAGGCTGCACATGCTATAGGGCAATCTATATTGCATTACTTAAAACACCATGCCACCAATAATATAATAAATAGGTCCATAGTAAGCACAAAATATCCATTTCAACATTACATTTTATACATTTCATTACTATCTTCTATTCATTTAACCAAAATCTGTCATTAACACCTCTGGTTCTTTTCTCTCTCGTTTTCTACCCATTTTTTACATTAAAATGGCACACATCTGATTCTAATGTCCTAACTCCAAAATATGCATTTTGTAAATCACCGAAACGACAGAGACCATCATACCCAGATAATTCAAAATAGGACTATAAATTAGTACTGTCTTATACTTCTATTGTAAAACAAATCATTTTGCAACAATGTAACATTGATGCTAGTTTAGAGATAAATACCAAAAACTTCATAACACTCTCAATGACATCCGGTAAAGACCCCGGAAGGGATTGATATGCTTCATGAAAACAAACAAACCTTAATTATATAGAGATAAAAGTTGGTTACCGTATGCCTAACCTGCAACACTTGGAACCGTAAAACTCATGTTTTACAATAAAATAGGAAGGCTAGTTTAACAAATATATGTTATGCGGAGAGATTCATAGTAGGAAAAAAAAATCTCTCTGAATTTCAAAGGTCCATTAATGAGTTGGATAGCATATAATTCAAACTCAAACAAAAAAATAAATAAATAGATGCACTTCCATCATGTTCAGACCGGTGAAGAGAAACTATATGGAGCAAATATCATCAGTCCAAAAAGGGTTTGCCACCTTACCGTTTGAAGAAGCCAAAAATTTCTTGAAGTGGGATCATCCCAGACAAGAAGCAAGACTCTTACACCTTCTCGAGACTTTTCCCTAAGAAGTTCCCCCAAAGTGAGGTTTGGAGCATCGTTTGCATCTCGAACCAATTTAATTTTATGGTACACTGACCACCCAACAATGTAAATCAATTTTCGAGCCTGGCAAATAGCATGATAGATGTCCTGCCAACACTTCCCATGCTGAAAAGTCATTCCATTATCGAGCTTTATATTGGGAAGCCAACCATCCGGAACGTGAGCATCCTGATAAAGCGTAACCTTCCCACCTCTCCTGAGTGGGAAATATGTGCCTGGCACCCCAAAGTAATCAGGACCTGCTCCGACTCCCTGGTCATACATTGTCTGTCTCTCAATTGAGACATACTGAATAGAAAGGCCCAAAACAGCCCCCTTCTTACACTGCTTTCCATTGGTGTTGAGAACTGGGAAAGACCCCTCAACCTTCGTCCCCGAGTAAATCTGCTCAACCGGGATCACCACATTCCCAATAAGCTGAGTCCCAACAAAATCACTGTCCTTAACCGTGAAGCACACTTCTGCTGCATGATGCGCAACAGGTAAATAAAAATGCTGCATCCAATCCGGGTTTTCGCTATTGCTCATGACATAAGTCCTGCCAATCACAGCATTGGATATCGAAATCGTAACATAAGGATCACTGGTCATCGTCGACTGAGGGAGATGACCTTCAACTTTTCCAGAGAAAGTCGGCCCAAGCATATCCTTCAATCTCTTAGAGAACATATCCATGTTTGGAAGATTCTCCGCCTTGTAAATCCAAATATCCAGACTCCCATGCAGTAGAAGCACCTTGAGGGATGCTTTGGAGGGCTGAAAAGGCACAAGCTGTAAGTTCGGACCATTCTGATGTCCAGAGGGTGGAGAAGAGTCACTTGGACCCTGGTACCGAGAGGCCCCAGTCGGGAACGAATGATTGGGAGGGCCATAAATTGTGGTCGTCTGTTCATACCTCGAGCTCGAGCTCTGAAACCCATGAGCAGAATTCACAGAATTCGAAACCGAAGGCGATTCAGCGGCGGAGGGGGCATGATCATACAGGCGAACAGCAGCTAAGAGATTGTCCAAAGGATACAGGGAAGCCGACGACGACGACGGCGCAGAACCAATGGAAGGAGAAGAACTAACCTCATCATTACTAGTAGATGATACAGAGCTTTCCTGCCGATGGTAGTTGGGCGAGAAGCTATCGGCGCGAGAAGGCGCGCCAGGGGGATAATACACTTGCTGGTGTTGTTGCTGATTTTGTTCTTGATGATAATGATCTGAAAATGAAGAACTGTATTGATAATTGAAACTCCCATGGTACTGGTACTGGTACTGGTACTGTAATGATGGATGATCAGGGTTTGGATAGGGAGAAGGAGAAGCCGGATTCTGGGTCGGGTACGGGTATGGGTAAGGTGATTGGGAATCGGGATGGAGGTGGGGATAGAGAGGACCCGAATGAGAATGAGAAGGTGATTGATCCGACGGCGACGGCGACGGCCCAGAATGATTCATGTAAGGAGGATAAGAAGGAGGAGGAGGAGGAGGGTACGGCTGTGATGGAATTGAATGAAAGGAATCCTGGGGATAGAGATGTGAAGGAGGCGGGGGATGAGATCCAAACGCCAGATTTGCTGCCGGTGCTGTTGGTGGAGGAGGCGGGTATCCATACGGATAGGGATCGGAGGGGGTGTAAGGGGGGTAATTATCCATGAATATCTTGTCGCAGGATGTTCCTGCTTTTGTCGCAGTTGTTGTCTAGTTCACGAAAAGGAGATTCTCTCTTCTGCAAGCCCAAATCAACTGCGATCGTTTTGTTGGGTTAAGATTTTACGCGTTTGTGGAGACAACGTGGAATTCAAAGGGCATTTTAGTATGGAGTTTGGGCAGCGGTTCGGAGAAGGAGTTGAATTTGAGACGAGAAGAGTAAGTTGGACGAAAATGAAACACTGATGACTGCTAACGATGACGTGTTGGGAAAGGATTCTAGATGGGGTTGGAAAGTAAAGACGAAGTCGTGGGGATGGGAAGGTCGCTGCAGGTATGGATGGGCGACCTCCCCAATTGCTCAGATGAGTTGGAACGCAGTGAAAATCCCACCAATTGCCTCTTTCGATTCTCCTCCTCTTTCAACCTGTTTCCGTGTAGGCGGCCTGGCGTGGTGTGATTTGATTGCAAAGGGTGGGACAGGAAACAAAGCCAATAAGTCCTGCAGTGTTAGCTCCAAGTTTCTGGATTCCGACCCGAGCATTGCATGCGATGGATCTGGTTTGAGTCTATTACTATTTTTTGAAAGCTACCCTGATCAACTAAGCTAATTGTGATGGATTTGGTTTGAGTCTATTACTATTTTTTGAAAGCTACCCTGATCAACTAAGCTAATTGTGGTTTGACCCACCTAGTCCCTTATTTTGCCAAGGGTGTGAGCTAAACTGTTCTTTTGCGAAGGTTTTGGGTTGATTACAGTGTCGAATTAGAGCCGACCCAAACCACAGGGCATCTGCAAGTGCGATGCAAGGGATGGATGGGTCAGGTTTGTTCTATAGTTTGGAAATATTAGCGTGCGTTTGGCATCGTGCTATTCGGATGTCCTTATGTTCTCAGGAGATTAGCACACAGAAAACATATTTGGTGTGTGCAAATTACTATTTTGAATATTGGTCTCGCAGAAAGGAATCTCAAATTCTTAATTTGCTAGTGTAAAAAACTCAAACAAAAATATCTTACTCGAATAGTTGTTTCCTATTTATCTCAAGATGACCCTACCATTTAACTTCTAAAGTGGGTCACATGGTAAAAATCACAAAAGATAGGCCCTTATTATAATTCCTAATTTCTTAAAAAGGTATGATTATAAATCACTTGAGTGTAGGCCCTATGATTATAAATCACTTGAGTGTAGGCCCTATGCTTAAATTTATAAATGTTATATGGTCAAAAAAATATATTATCTTTCAAAAAAATACTTAATCTTTCAAAAATATTATTTAATCTTTCAAAACAAAATTTAATCTTTCAAAAAAATAATCTAATCTTTAAAGAAATATTTAATCTTTCAAAAAAATATTAATCTTTCAAAAAAAATATTAATCTTGCAAAAAAATAATTTTTCAAAACATTGTTTAATCTTTCAAAAAATATTTAATCTTTCAAAAAAAAGTATTTAATCTTTCAAAAAAAATATTCAATCTTTCAAAAAAAATATTCAATCTTTCAAAAAAAAAGTCACAAAACGTAGAGCCACATCGTAATTCCTATAAATGTGGCCCCATGCTCTAATTTCTAAAAGTAAGTACTATATAATTCTTAAAGTGAGTCTAGTGTTTACAATCAACAAATAGAATGGTCCCACCATATAATATATTGTAATTTTCAAAGATGGGCACCATATTGTAATTTCTAAATGTAGGTTATATTTACAAAATCACAAAAAAATGTGACTCTACTTTGTAATCTCTAAATGTGAGTCATGTAGTCACGATCACAAAAGGTAGACGTACATTATAAATCCTATGAATGTGGGTATATATTATAATTTCTGATGTGTATAACATGTTACAATTTATAAAGATGAGCCTGTTTTAGGAGATAGAGGAATAAAGATAGTAGAGGGAGAAAGAGAGAGATACTTTTATTGAATGAGAAAAGTTTACATAATGAAGGGAAAGGGGGATCTTATTTATAGAATAAGATTGTTTCCTCCCCAAGCAACCCAATATAGTAGGACTCTAATCCTAATTGCTTTCCTTATCTAATGTGAGCCCCAAGGTGGGCATCCACTTATGATAATCTCCTAGAACACTCCCCTTGGAGGACCACCATTCAATAATAGTTGCCTCATATAAACCTTACAAAGAAAAAACTAATGGAATAAAAACCAAAATGAAGAAAAAAGAGTACAACGTTCTACAAAATTATTGAAGCAGTGTTGGATGTGCATAATGCCGCCTCATTAAAACATTAACTAAGAAAAATCAGTGAGATAAAACCTAGAGAAAGAAAAAGAGTACAGTGCACATATGTCCTGGGTAGCATGCTTCAGGATGCCTATCCTTAATCAGTTACTCCACTTGACAACAATAACCTTTACATTGTTTGATAATAAATTCTACGCATGTTGATCTCATGTACAAGCTTTTGGAATGTTAACTTTGGTAATGACTTAGTAAACAAATCAGCCAAGTTGTTGCTTGAACGAACTTTCTTGATTTCGATATCATTGTTCTTCTCAAACTGATGTGTGAAGAAGAACTCCGGTGCAATGTACTTTGTCTTGTCACCTTTAATGTATCCTTCTTTAATCTGTTGAATACATGCCTCATTGTCTTTGTAGATAGTGCTCAAGGTATTTGTACTAAGAGGCAATTGACAAAAACTACGAATATGCTGAATTAAAAATTTTAGCCATACACATTCCCTACTGGTTTCATAGAGGACTAAGATCTCAGCATTGTTAGAAGAAGTAGTTACTAAAGTTTATTTAGTAGAGCGTCAAGAAATAGCAGCATTACCACTAAGAAATATATAACCTGTTTGTGATCGACCCTTATGAGGATCATAGAAATATATTAAATCTGCATATCCTACAAACTTGGAATCTTTACAATAAAAGAGTCATAAATCAATTGAACCATGTAAATAACTTAAGATATGTTTGATACCAGTCCAATGCCTTTGCGTTGGCATAGAACTATATTTGATACCAGTCCAATGCCTTTGCATTCGCACAGAACTATATCTAGCAAGTAGATTTATTGGGAATGAAATGTCCAGTATAGTGCATTGTGCTAAATACATTAAAGTGCTAATAGCACTTAAGTATGGTACTTCTAGACCCAATACCTTTTCATTTTCTTCAATTGAACGATATGGATCTTTGTTTATATCAAAAGACCGAACAACCATGAGAGTGATTAGTAGATGTGCTTTGTCTATACCAAAACGTTTCAATACATTATTGGTATAATTAGACTGATAGACTAATAGTTCACTAGAACTTCCCTCGATATGCAGTCCAAGATAAAATTTTATTTTCCCAAGTTCTTTCATTTCAAACTATATTTTCAAATAATCAACAGTTATTTTAAGCTCTTTTGAAGTCCCGATCAGATTTATGTCATCGACATAAACTGCAACTATAGCAAATCCTTTTAAGAATTTTTTTATGAATATAAATGGGCAAATAGGATTATTCTCATATCCTTCCTTAGATAAATATTTATTGAAACGATTGTACCACATTCTTCCGGATTGCTTAATCCATACAATGATCGTCTCAGTTGTATTGAGTACGTACTCTTGGGTTTTGCATCAGACAAAGTAAATCCTTTTAGGATTTTCATATGAATTTCTATGTCTAAGTCTACATACAAATAAGCGGTTATAACATCTATGAGTCTCATATCTAAATTTTCAGATATAACTAAACTTATTAGATATCTGAATGTCGTTATATCCATAATAGGGGAGTATGTTTCCTCATAATCAATCACAGATTTCTATAGGAAACCTTGTGCCACAAGTATTGCCTTGTATTTAATAATTTCATTCATTTTGTTCATATTTCTTACAAACACCCACTTATAACTTACAAGGTTAACACCTTTTGGAGTTTGTACTATAGGTTCAAATACACCACGTCTATTGAGAGACTCTAACTCTGTTGTAATGGCAGTTTTCCATTTTTGCCAATCTTTCCTTTGTCAACATTCTTTTATAGTAGTGGTTCTATATCCCAATCATCATCCTCATGTTCTATTGATATTTGTGTAACTTCCACATATGCAAATGCGTCATCGATGACAATTCCTTTTCTATCCCATTTCTTTCTTGAATAATTGTAAAGTATATAGATCTCTTCATTATCCGGTACCAGTGCCTCTTCAGGTGCTTTTATAGTCTCATCAAGGACTTTCGTTATTCTAGAGAAAGTGGATTTTTTCATAACCTCTTTGGGAGCATTATAAGCGTTTTCAGAAGGAACCTCTTCAAAAGTGTTAAGTGTATCTTTGATAAGACATGATGATGATTGTACATTTCTTCTTTTCTGCAGAGCTATATCTTTTGAACCTATAGGTCTACTGCGCTTCTAGCGTATTACAGACGCGTTTGTCGCCACTTTTTGCTTTATCCACAGGGACATTAATTTTAGTAGGTGCATTCATAGTTGGCACATGTGACTTGGTTACCTTTGTTGTATCGTTAAATACATCAGGTAATCTATTTGCAATATCTTGTAAGTGCACAATGCTGCGGACTTCATTTTCACATCGTGAAGTATGTGGGTTTAGATGCGATAAAGTGGAAGTATTCCACATTTGTTCACGCCATTCTTTAGGAACGGGTTGTTCTGCAAGAACAATACGTTCTTTATCTCCCCCTAACGGCAGGAATTGTCTCATCGAATTGACAATTAACAAAACGAGCAGTAAAAACATCTCCTGTTATTGGTTCTAAAAATCGAATAATCGAATAAGAGTCATAGCCTATATATGTATATATGTATTCCCAACCTACGTTGTGGTCCCATCTTAGTACCCTAAGGGGGGGTGGTATAGGGATTATAACTGCGCAACAAAACTTGTGCAAATGGGAGATGTTAAGTTGATATCCCGATATAAGCTGTGTAGGGGAGTATTGATGGTAGGCTGTGGGTTGAAATCTAATGAGCATTGATACATGTAACACAGCATGTCCCTAAACACTAACTAATAATTTAGACTGTAGCAATAGAGTCTTAGAAATAAGTCGAATGCGCTTAATCAGGAATTCAGCTAAGTCATTCTGGGTATGGACATGAGGGACAAGATGTTTGACAACAATGCCGAGAGATGAACAGCAGTCATCGAAAGCTTGTGATGTAAATTCGCTCGTATTATCAAGTTGTATAGACTTAATAGAACTATCAGGGAAATGGGCCCTTGTGTCAATAGGCGGGCAAAGGCTATATTCCTAGTTAAAAGTAAGCAAACATCTGACCAACGGGTAGAAGCATCAATCAGCACCATGAAATTCCGAAAAGGTCCACTAGGTGGATTAATCGCTCCACAGATATTGCCTTGTATCCTTTGCAGAAAGGATGAGTGATGTCATGACCCGAGCCCAGAAATCGGGGGTTAGCGAAAAGCTAAACCAGTGACACACTTACTCTCGTGCACGTGCATCCAAACCCAGTCCAGATGTACACACACAAGGGATCTAACACGTGCGAACTAAGCGTACGCGGAAGCTGTACATATCATAGCAAGCAACAAAGGAAAAGCGGAAGCCAAAACAAATGCAGAACGGAAAAGTCAAAGCTAAATACAATACACGAAGACCAGATACAAGTCTGGGTACACGACAAAATCAAGATGTACAAATATACAAAGTGACAAAGTCCGAAGTATAAAATACATAGCCCCAAAAACCAAAACCAAAAGCACTGAATATATGCATGTACGCACTCGGCAGAGATGATCAGGCCCACTCTGCCAAACCGGGGGGTGCCTCTAAACTCGGCCCTGCAGCCTCCTCGACCACCGGGGAGCTGGGCAAGGGATTTGTGCCTGCAACACCACAGACAACACAAATGAATACAGCGATCCAGCAAATACAAGTAACAGGGATGAAACACTCATAGTATCAAGTTGAATAATGACAGAATAGAAGTTACAGAGTTTCATCTTAGGATGCTAAGCAAATCGTGCATAGAAGTAAAGCATGATAAGTGAATCAAAGCATAGAAATACTGAACTAAGTGGCTACTACGTGAACCATATTCTCTCCAATAGAGAGCAGAGCAGAGCAGAGGAGAACACCACTGACCGGGCCAGGGTACAAGTGGGTCTCGGTTTCCTGGGTTCCGGGGTCCCAAGACAAAGCGACACTGCAGTGATACAGAGAGATATAGAGATCTAAGCCAGAGGTAACCCCGTCGGGCATCCTAGGACTGAGGCTGAGTAGAGCCAGACTAATACTAATCAAATCAAATCCAAAAGAAGGGAGATTATCCGCTTTGGACTCACCGATGACAAAGACTGGATCTTATCCTCACGTGTTAATCTCTGAGCAGAGCCACCAGGGAATACCCAATAATTCAGAGATAGACAAAGCCAACAAAGCATATATTAAGCCAAAGCACAGCATAGATCAAAGCTTACTGCAGATCGAAGAATAAAACAGACATACAGGACGAAAGCAAAATGACCGCGGAATGCATAGACATAGATTGGCAGAACAGAGGGCAAAACTGTAAACAATATGCAATGCATCTCAGATTAATAAGGAGTCAAGGTTCATTACGAGTCAAGGTTCATTACAAGCCAGCCCTAATCCAGTTGTTCCACTGTCACTAACCGTGCATGTTGATGTAGTTTTAAGTTATTTGATGCACCGTTGCCATCCTAGTGTTGCAATGTCATCCTCATGTGCACCGAAGTCTCTTAAACCAACACCCATGGGGAGGTGCTTAACAGTAAATCAACGCTCACATGAATAAGTCACAGCCGAACAAACTATTCATGCGATCCAAAGAATCCATTGGGCCGGTTTACGTGTATGGTTCCTTGTATATAAGCCCTACAAAGTCCCACCCTTATCCTAAGTTTAATTTATATTTTACGGTCTTACGGTTTGGCCATGGGTGACCTACGGCTTAGCCGTATGCATCTTACGGGCTAGCAATAACATGCACTATGGCTTAACGGCTTAACCGTGGTTCCCTTCAAAACACAGCTAAACGGGTCATCTTCCACCTCTGATCTGATTCCTTTTACGGCTGAGCTACGGTTCAGTATACGGCTTAGCCGTAAACCAATCCACGGCTTAGCCGTAGCCACACCGTAGGAGTACTGTATCGGGAAAGTTTCGACTGATCAGAGATTTAATTCACGGCTGGGTCACGGTTGGGTCACGGCTAGCTTACGGCTCAGCCGTAGAACAACTTACGGTTCAGCCGTAGCCTAGCCGTAGAACAAAAGGTGAAATTTCAAGTCTCTGGAGTTTGAGCCGTACAAGGTTACGGCTTAGCCGACAATACAGAGAACCAATTCGGGTTGAGTACAGAAACTGGAATTTGGTACAGAAATGTCTTAAAACAAGCTCATCTGATCCTAACATCTTAGAAACTGGCTGTAAAACATTCTATACAAAGCATAAGAATGAATCAAAGCAATCAAACAAAACACCCATATGTGTTAAACAATCCTGTACTTATACTTGCCTCAAAACTCTGTTAAGCCACTGAATCAAGCTCCAATCAACTAAAATCAAAGCAAATCAAAGAAACAACACATGCATGAGATGTATGAAGACATACAGAGCTTGGAGAAGGAATCCAATTGGAGAAAGGAAATCAAAACCCACTTACCCAAAGCAAAGACAGAGATGGAGAAAGAAAGAAAACCCAAATCAAGATGGGTGCAAAATCCCAACTCCAACCAAGAACGAGAAGAGAAGAGAAGAAGAGAGACTGAAGACGTGGAGCTCTCCTTGTATGCACGTATCGAACGAAAGTGAGCAGGGAGAAGACACCTGGGTCTTGACTCATATATATATAGTTTCTGGAAGTTTAAAACACAGTCCAAGGAATTTGATTATTTACAAATCAAGTCACACGGGGGTCCAACTTCTCCAATTGACTCCAAATGGGTCTGAAACAGTTACGGAAAATAACGAGCTCAACAAAATACACGTGCTGACACCAAGATGATGCAAAGATGATGCACTCAAAGTAAAAGCAAAATTACGAAAAAGGGCTTAGAACTACCTATCTCAGGTCAAAGGTTACTCAACTACCAATCCAAGACCCCAAAACCAAGTCCGAAAGAATAAGACAACAGAAAAACACACTCATGAGCCACTAATCAGGCTCAAGGGAATCGGAGTGTTACAAGTGATTAGCTTTCCCTGTGAACATATGATACATAGATACCCCATGAGGTATGGTCAATCTATGGTTTTTTAAAGAGTGCCCAACAGAGTTATCAATGATTTTTTTTAATATTGTAACTCCGTGGTGTCCTAACCTATCATGTAAAAGCAATAAAGTCTAAGGGTTACTAAGCTTCGATCTTAACTGTATCATATTGCTCAAAATTAAATGTGATTCGACGATGGATATTGTTGTATAATATAACCTAGAAGAAAGTGTACTTAATGTTTCTAGTATTTGCTTCTGGCTTCTAATACTAATAACGATGAGTAGCATTTTCTTGTTACCTTGATTAGTAGTCTCAATATGGTATTCATTTATTCTGATGTCTTTGGAACTGTGCAAGTTTCTTCAGGAACTATTGGAGAATAATGCGTTTTTAATGAATAAATGAGTACCATTAGGTAATGTCATGTGGGCTCTTCTAGATCCTTCAATTATTTGTATAGGTCTAGCTATGGTAGATAACTTTTATGGATTAAATACCAATTATGAGAAAAACTTCTGGTTTTTCAAAATAGTATATGTTGTAACACTATCTACAAGACAGTAAGTGCGCCATTTTCATTATCCATACCTTTCAACAAAATATAATAAAAAATATATAACTAAACAATCATATGATATAAACTAAAAAAATTTATAAAAATTTCATCAAATTTATAAGAAGTCATCCATCACAAAAATATTCATACAAATATCCATAAAAGGTTTATAAAATTAATAAACTGAAAAATAATAAATTATCCAGCATAAAATATTTGTGTAAATATCTGAAAAAAAAAACAGCATTTTAAATAGAGTTTCTGAAAATATTTATTTGGTCTTCTAGACCATGACAGGAGAGGTTCCGATCTTAACACTAAATGCCTTATTGCTCAGAGGTTGGCCATTTTTGTCATAAAAAAGAATCTCTAGTCTCCAAATTTGTAATATTCAATTGGTAATTGTCATTTTGTAGGATTATATCCCAATCCCAATCTTCCAAATCATTTGACACTGCAGAATGAATAGAGGCCCTGTATGCTTTATATCGTTCCACCATGTTTTTTGGTGCACAACAAGAGCGTGACCAATGCCCATTCTGTCAACATCTGTAGCAAGGGTTATTAGAACGGTAGGCAAATTTATCCGGTGGATTCTGATGTTGATCTTGATTTTTCTGTTTCTAAGGATCAGACCGCTTCTGGTGCTTTTTGAATTTTGGGGGAGGACCTCGAAATCCTCTTCGTCTAGAGGAGTTATTTTTTCTGCCTCTTCGGGAGGAATTGTTTCTCCCAGTCCCTCTTCCTCTGCTTCTGCTGGAATCGAAATTTGCATTTGCTTCAGGCATTACCATAGATTCAGTTGGTCTTGAGTGATGATTCTTTAGCAAGACTTTGCTATTCTATTCAGCAACAAGAAGACAAGAAATTAGTTCTAAGTATTTAGAGAAACACCATTCATGGTACTGCTACTGCAGGATTACATTTGATGCGTGGAAAGTGGACAGTGTTTTCTCTAATATTTGTTCTTCTGTAGTCTTTTCCCCACACAATCTTAACCGAGAAACAATGTTGAAAAAAGTGGAGTTACACTTAGACACCGACTTGTAGTCTTGAAATCGTAGGTTTAGCCATTCGTTTTGAGCCGCTGGTAATATGACCATCTTCTGATGATCATATATATCTTTGAGGGATCTCCAAAGACCTGTTGGGTCCTCTTCAGTGATGTTTTCATTCTTGAGGTCATCATGTATATGATGACGTAAGAAGATGAGTGCCAATGCTCTATTTCCTGGGGACTCTTTATTACCCTCTTTTATCTTCTCTCCAAGTTTCTTGGATTGCAAATGTAATTTTGCATCCAAGTACTAGGATAAGTAGTTGTCCTCAGTAATGTTAAGGGCTTTAAATTCAAGTTTGGCTAAATTCAACATTATGCAAGAGTTGGAAAGGAAAAATATACATGATCATTGATATGCAAAAGAAGATAAAAGATAAACAATAAAATTTTAAAGCATTCAGAATAAATCAAGGGGTGAGCTATATCAGATCAAGTTGGCCAATTTAAAATTGAAAACATCAAGTTATCAACTTTAGTAATCTAAAAACAACGGGTTCGGCAATGTTTCTAACTTGATTTGGAACTGCAGGTCCATGAATTAGAACTTCAGATTCTTTAATTTTTTTGAATTTCATGTTCTGTCAAGGCTTTGGGCTTGATATTATGGCCTATTAGTTTTATTTTTTGATCTAAATTTCAAATTTCAAGTTTGATTAGAAATATGAATCTTCAAATTCATATTGTGGATCTGAGAACTTCTGATTTCAGATTTTAATAATCCACGGATCTCGTGGTCTAGATTTAGAAGGAACTTCTGGCTTATACGAAACTACAAGTTTGTATTAATCTAGAACTTCAAGTTCTGAGTTATAATTCATTCTATCTTGATCTCTCCTTATTAAAATAAATAAATAAATAAGTAAATAAATAACCATTTATCTTTAGATAAGAGTAACAAGAGTGAGAGCATATATAGATATAGTTATTAAACTAATAAAAGATTATAAATAGAGAAAGTTATTTTACCGTTGGATCTTCCTCCTTTCACTTTTCAACGTATAGATCTGCTTTTAAAATTTCCGTAGGTTCCAATGGATCATTGATTGGACACCAAATGCCTAAGATATCGCAGTTTGAAGTTAGAGGGCTGATCTACAGTTTTATCTGCATCAGCGACCTTTGTCTGCACTGTCCCTCCTTTCTTTTGTTTTGGTTTCCTCACGTTGGCAGATGGGAGAGTGCTTCACGTTGGCCAAGACAAGTCAAGATGGGAAATGTGATGGGTGGTTTGCTTTATGCTTTTCATTGTTCTTTTTCTTTTTTTTGTTTTTGCATGTGATTCAAGGTGCACAAGAATGGGAAGCGTAAATGGGCTAGTTGATAACATGTACGCCCTTTTTATTGTACTGGTACCAAGGGAGAAAAGGCAAAGGGCACGAGGATCGAGGGATGGAAAATAAAAAAAAAGTGACGGGTGGCTTGTGCTGATAACATGTTCCAGGAAAGAGAGAGAAATAAAGAGAGTAGCGAGAGAGAGAATACTTTTATTGAATGAGAAAAGTGTACATAATAGAGGGGGAGGAAAATTTTATTTATAGAATAAAATTGCTTTCTCCTTAATCAATCTAATATAGCAGGACTCTAATTATAACTGCTTTTTCTATCTAATATGAGCCCTAAGGTGGGTATTCACTGATGATAATCTTTTAGAACAGAGTCCCATATTCATATTAAAAAAAGTGGGCTCACATTATACTTCTTATGAAGGTAGAAACACCTAATAAATCCTATGAATAGGGCCAATGTGAGTACTACATTATAACTTATATAGGTAAGTCACATGTACGCAAATAATAAAGTGCCGCAAACATGATAAGGTGAGTCCCATATTTTAGATTCTATGATTCTCTTGCTTTCTTTCAATCGAGGTATTTTTTTATACCGTTGCCAAACAAATTTCGTATGGCATAAACTCAGCATAGTATTTTAATATAATATTGCCAAATAAGTTCCATAGAGTTTAGTCTGGCCACAACTAGATTTGAATACAAAATTAGGAACAACATGAGAACGAAGCCAAACAACCCTTCAAGTTTGAATGCAAGGCTCCATACCTAAAATTTGGATGCAACTCAATCCAAACCTGGTTCTGCTCAATGGATCAAGATCATACACCAATTGAGATTGAGATTGCATAGATCTAAACCCAACAAATGAAATTAATAACTATGGTCTGAGCTAACCTTTTGACTTTTGGTGTGGTTTTGGGTTGATTATAGTATCAAATATTGGCCAACCTAACCCACCGATGTATAAGGTAATTTTTTTTTGGCAATTCCCCTGTGTATATATATAAACACACACAACGATTATCCAATGTGCATCTTGCACACTGGTGGTGGGGTCTACTTGATGGTCCTTCCAACCAGAGCAAATGCAATCTTTTGAATCCCATATGTCTCTTGAGGTTTATACCTATTTAAATGACCTAGACCGTTTAACCAATTGCACACCCATTTAAATAGACTATACCATAGTAGTTAATTTTGTTTTGAATCCCATTTCAGTTTGCCCTCTAAAATGGAATGTTTCGGCCCATCAAAATTTCAATGAAACATTTCAGAGTTATATTTTGAAAAAAATAAATAAAATCAAAATACACATATATGCTAGAAAAAATCAAAAAGAAAATATAGAATATAATTTATGCATTTGATTCATTATTATAAAACAATTTTATAACATGTAAGTAGAATTAAAACACATTCTTACCATAATAAAGTTTAAATACAAATTTCATAACCACAAATTTAAATTTGAAGTTTAAAAAAATTCCCTAAAACATTTCAAATATTTTGATCAATTTCGCCCGAAATCCATATTTTAGGATAAAATAACCAAAAAGTCACAATGAAAAGTTATGCCATGTATTTTGCTTCGGCTCTGTTATCAAAATGGAAAATTTTTTCTATTTTAGTTTTTAGCTGAAATAAAACGAAATTGATAACTCTAGATGATACACCATTAAACTTATAGTGTCCAAATGGGGATGATATGATTTAGAGATGGGCCTAACCTTTTTGCAGAGATGAAGGTCCTAGGGAGGCCTTTTGATCCCCTAGGTCCCAATCCTAGGTGGGGCCATGTGGGCCCGACGTGCATATATATATAAGTTCAATACATGGATTCTTTTGGCCAAACCTGAGTAAAAAGGAGCACTAACGCCTGTACCATGGGGGTGCTTTTTGGATAAGGCAGGCCCACACCTTTTTCTAAGACGTTGAAAGGTAGGATTACCTAAAATGATTTATCTACTAAATGCATGCCAGTTAGGTATGCAGGTCCCGCGTCTTGGTTGTGGACTCGTAATTGATGTGAAACCCTGCTCAATAAGTTGGACTAGACCCAAAGGCACCTCTGCTCAATAAGTCGGACTAGACCCAAAACTACCTCAAGTCTCCTGAGTTGGACTAGACCCAAAAACACCTGAAATCTACTGAGAATGACTATGGCTCACACAGTCAAACTCCTCTCCCTCTCCCCCCATCCCTGTTCCCCCTCTTTTACTCTTACAATATGTCTGTACAATCCGAGGTGGAATTGTAGAAGAAAGACCCATAATCTCCCTTGCCCGTGGGTCAAGGAGAGGTCGCATTCAGAAGGGGTGTGAGATCATCTTTGTTGCTTTTCTTCCACGTCCCTCATTGTTAGATTTGAAAAGGTCCTAATGCCAGCCGGCGAAGTATTTAGGCCCAGTTTGTTTCCATTAAAAAACATGAAATTGAATACTAAGAGTGATTAAAAATAAAAATTAAAGGTGAGTTTTCAAAAAACAAACATCAAATAATACTTTCTTTTAATTTTATTTTCCGAAAAATATGTTACTTAGTGTTCATTTTTTAAAATCCACTTTTAAACTCCATTTTTAATCACAGCATATACTGAATTTCTATGTATTCTAAATACAAATAAACAGGCCCTAAGAAGTCCCACATTGGAAAAACAGTGAGTAGGGGAAGCGTTGGTAAGCATGGTGTGGGCAATCGATGTTAAGCTTTACTATTTCCTGTTGACCATGGATTATTGTTTATGTTTTATCTAGGTTAATTTGATAGCTACTAATTAGGCAAATAAGGTTGGTTATAAATTGAAGTGAATGTGACTTGTGTTGTATACAAATTAACTGATTATAAGATAAGGTGAAGAAGATTTACTATGAAAACAACAGGTAATTTTCATATTATTATAATTATATCACCCAAGGTTTAGCTGATCTAAAGCGCCAATTGATAGTTCAGTGGGTACCTACTTTCACCTCCCAGAAAAGACAGCCCCGGTTGTCTTGATGGACTTAGGCAGTATGTGGGTATGCTTACTTCCGAGAGACACAGGGAAGGGCGAAAAGAAGAGTTCGCCGGGGCTGTCCGGGGTAGGTTGTAAGCTTTGAAATGGGATTACAGCCACTATAGCGTAAGTTCATATTCATCTCTATTTAAAACCTTTACTTTTCGACATTACAAAATTTAAAATAAAGGGTTTTTCCCCAGAAAAATCTCCTTACAGTCTTTGTAGAACAAAAAAGATTCCTAAGATTGTTGTGGCCAAGAGTGGTCCTCTGAGCCCATTCCAGTTAGTCTTTTCAATATTATTTTTGAGTAGTGATATCTATGATTAAACGAACTCTTTTCCTATTCCTTGTTCATCTTCCTCATCTCTTCCCCTTCCTCTTCGTCATGGTTCGTTGGGTTTTGTCTGGGGCGGAGAGGGAAAAATCAAGAAAAAAAAAATAAAAAGAGAAAACAGAAAGAAAAGAAAAGGAGAAGACAAGTGTTGTGCACGTGTATAAGTGTGTAACCTGCGATCAACAATTAAAGCCACACACAAGAAGAGACAAGCGTACAAGAGCACACACACGAGAGATTTATATGATTCCGTAAAATGCTTACGTCTACGGCCAAAAGAGAACTCTATTATTTATTGCACTCTTCTGCTTGGATTTAGGGTTACAGGTTCTATCATATATATAACTCTCTCTTTCTTAGCCCTTAAGAAAGCTTGGTACAAATACCAAAATACCCCTGACCTAAAGCCCGGTCCAAGATTAACCCTATAGACCAATCTGGTGAACCCGTCATACAAGACATAAAGCTTACAATCTCCACCTTTAAAACCAAGAAAGACAAAGAACAGGGCCGTTTCCTTCTACAAACTCCGGCAAAAACCAGAGAAATCTTCAATCCAAAACAGAGGCAAAGTTGATCTCAGTCAAGCACTGAGATCTCTCCGATTCCGATAAACTGAGATCCTCTTTTTTTGATTTCTGCAACGAGAAATTCCAAGCCCTTCTCCTTCCTCTAATTAGTCTGATTGGCAAGAATCAATCTATGTGGCCCACTGAGATCAGACAGATTTGATCCGTACTTCTTTGTTTGAAGAAATAGCGACCCCAAACCGAACCCTCGAAGAGGATTCAATTTGACCGTGGATCATACACTACAACCCAGGTTCTGATACCACTTGTTGTGCACGTGAGGAAGTGTGTAACTTGCGATCAACAATCAAAGCTACACACAAGAAGAGATAAGTACACAAGAGCACACACACAAGAGATTTATATGATTCGGGGAGATCCCTACGTCCATGGCAAAAAAAAAACTTTACTTTTTTACTGCACTCTTTTGCTTAGATTTAAGGTTACGGCTTACATCATATATATAACTCTCTTTTTCTTAACCCCTAAGAAAGCCCGGTACAAAGACCAAAATACTCTTGACCCAAAGCTCGGTCTAAGACTAACCTTATGGGCCAATCCGGTGAACTCAGCATACAATACATAAACCTAATAATAAGGAAGAGAAGTAAGGAAAAAGAAAAGAAAGGAAAATAAGAAGAAGAACAATGAAAAAGAAAAAAAGATGGGAGGAGAAAGAGAATGAGTGTGGTTTGATGAGAGGAAGAAGAAGAGAAAATCAAGAAAAAAGAGAAGTGGAAAATAGGAAAACATAAAAGAAAGGGAACTAGAAGAGGAAATTGAAACAAGAAGAACCTAGCATTGGGTATATTACACTTGAGCATAGATATCTATGCTTAAGTGTAATATACCTAAAACAGAATTATGATTTTTTTTAGACATTGTTCATGAATAGTGATATCAATGTTCATTGCAGACAAAGATGAGTTCTTATTCTTCATTGTTTTCTTATTTAGTTCTTTCTTCTGGTTCTCTTTGTTTTCCGTTTCCCCATCTGTTCTAATTGATTCTCTTCTTAATTTTCTCTTCTTCTTCCAACCTTTTATTAAATCACTCTCATCATCTTTCTCCTCCTAGCATATCTTTCTCTTCCTTGTTCTTTTTCTCATTTCTTCTTCCTTCCACTTCTTCATTCCTCCTTTTCTTTGTCTAGCCTTTTTATTTTTTTTCAATTTTCTCTTTCTTTTCTCTTTTTTTTCTCCTTGGTTTCCCTTGCTCGCCCAAACAAAACCAAAATGAAACATGGGGAAGAGGAAGGGGAAAAAAAGATGAGAAAGAGAAAAAAGGAATGGGAAAATGGTTTGCTTGAGCATAGACATCATTGCTCTTAAATACTATTGGAAAAAAAAAATCAGAAAGGGCCCAAGGGACTACTGCGGGCCATAAAAATTTCCAGAGTTCTTTTCGTTCTATAAAGACTCTAAGGAGATTTTTCTTAGAAAAACTTCTAAAATATAGAGTAAATTAGGCAAATAACTATGCCAGAATAGTTCTAAGAGGTCCAATCTACGAACAATGTTGCTAAGCCATATAGTCCTACCACTTGGACTTATTCTAGGCGGAGGCTCCTAATTGGTTAGTTCATCTTTTTTCATGATTGATTTGCCCTTCAGCAAATAATTTTGTGTTTTGAATTTCAAAACTTTAAAATTCCATAACTTTTGTTCACGATATCACTTTTTTAAAAAATAGTATATTTGGAACTTACTCATCGAAACCTTTCAAACAACACCCATGTTGCATATGAAATTCTAAAAAGAGAAAATTTTCAAAATTAATCTGAATTTTACCTCAAAGCAATACTCATATAAATTTCTGCAAAACTCATATAAATTCATATAAAAAGTTAAATAGTTTTTGGCAAAAAGTTTGAAATGAGTAGACAAGTCTAATTATCTTATTTTTCAGTAAAACTAGGGGAATTTAAAGTTTAGCATGTAGTCTTTTATATTCCAAAATTTAAGGTCAAAACAATTTCAGGAAATTGGTAAGCCAGAGGTTTAAACCTGGGCCATTAGTCAAACTGTGTGACACTCTAACCCAGCTTAATTCGGTTTAGAGACTAATAAATGACGAATTAGTTGTTAATTGTGTTTTGACTTTGTTTTGGTTTCGTTTCAGGTCATGGATAGGTAGTTGGGTTGAGCTTAACCTGGATTAGGTATGTATGAGCCCTTTTTCATAATTTTAGATTTTGTAGGATGTGGTCATACTTGCATCATCTTGGCGTTAACACGTTTCTTTCATCGAGCTCATCAATTTTCATAACTACCTTATCTGCAAAAGACGTCGTTTGCTTCCGTTGGACCGTTATTTGACTCGAACTGTAAATAGTGTTAACTATTGGACTTTCTTGCAATTTGTTTAATCCTTATCCTTATATAAGAGTGCATGCACCGACTTTCCTTAACTTCAACGTCTTCTTTTCTTGTTTCGTTTCTTCTTTTCGGTCTCTTCTCTTTCTATACGATCAAGAGGAAAAGAGGGATCTTGGTGCACCCAGTTGCAACTCTTCTCTTGTGACTTCTACAGAAAGTTTTGTGTTCTTGATCTTCTTCTTCTCTTTCTTCTTCTCGTCAGTTACTGCATGTGCTTAACTTTTCTTTATTCTTTTGCATGCATGGTGATAGTTAGGTCGTTTGACGTTGAATTTGAGCTAAGGGACAACAATTCACGTGTTAGAACTCATTGGAGGCAAGTATAAGCATGATTTGGATGAACCCATGTTGGTATATATGTGAATGTGAAGAACTTCTTAATCTTGCATGTGAAGTGTGTTTTACAGCCCAATTGTATCAATTTCCATCTCTTTGATGTGAGTGGGTTTAGTTTGGTACACATACAGTTTGTTCTGTAACAATTTCAGAAATGGTCTTGTGCAGTTTACGGCTAAGCTATAACTGCCTATGCTTAGATTCCAAAGAGCTGCCAAACCCGAATTTCTTCTACAGTAGGGCTACGGCTAAGCCGTAGGCTAACCGTGACCCAACCGTAGGTTAAGCTATGGCTTGATTTCCAGATAGCTGAAATTTGAGAGAACCTTCTACAGTTCAACCACGGCTAAGCCCTGAGGTGTGCTACGGCTAAGCCATACCTTCATCGTGGCTGAGCCGTAGAACAAAAACAGGGTTAAGCCGTGAATGCGGATGAACAGTAAGAGGAACCATGGATGAGCCGAAGTGCATATTACGGCTAAGCCGTAAAATGTCTACGGCTAAGTCACCCATGTGTTGACCTATAAAAATTGCAAATACTGCAGCGAAGACACCTCATCTCAGCTTAATTTAGGCTACAAAGGTTATTTACAGATCCTGGGGAATCACTGTGAAAACCGGCATTCCATGAAGATCAAGGTAGCTGAAACTCTGAGAGGAAGTTCAAATTTCGGGTTGAACAGACATCATCGAACTCAAAAGCCACAAGCATGTCAGCCTGAGGTCAGTTCCCCCCAAGCCAGGGGTCACTGACCAAAGTCCTGCTTCCCGATGTCCGAAATTGATGAAATTTGGGCACGAAACTTCAGTCATGCTCAGAAGATACTTTACAAATTTTCAAGTCGAAAAGACTCCGTTTGGTTTAAATTTCATTACATGTCAGCTTAGAGGACAGTAATCCCGAATTTGGGGGTCATCGGCTAAGATCTTATTTCCAAAAGGCCAAAGTAGATAAAATTTGGAACAAATGCTTAAAGAATGCCCCAAGTTATTCTCCCAAAGTTTCACGTCAAGGGGAGGCTGTTCGGATAGAAAACAGGCTAACTATCTCAATGTGGAGTGAATAGTGACCTAACGCATGCAATGAATAGGTTACTGTTCGAAATCCTACTTCCTCAAATCCAAACTGCATGAAATTTGGATGAATACTCCAAGATGTTCTTGACGTCAGTCCCTCCAAGTTTCAAATCAAACCGGGATCATTTGGGCTTCAAATAGCTGAAACAAGGCCCACTGTTATAAAAAAGTCAACTGGAGAGTTGACCAAGTTCAGATGGTCAAACAAAGCTGAAACTTCTGTGACACACTAAAAATAGTGGCACGAAGTGTTCCTCCAAGTTTTGTGGCAATTGGCCTTCGTTTGGACCCCAAACAGGCGGAAACAAGCCACATATGCAAAAGTTCAAGAATGAGCCTTGAGAGTGACCGGGGCCCACAAACAAAAGGAGTTGACCAAGTTCAGTTGGTCAAATAGAGCTGAAACTTCTGTGACACACTCAAAATAGTGTCAAAAAGTGTTCCTCCAGGTTTTGTGGCGATTGGACGTCGTTTGGACCCCAAACAGGCGGAAACAAGCCACATATGCAAAAGTTCAAGAATGGGCCTTGAGAGTGACCGGGGCCCACAAACAAAAGGAGTTGACCAAGTTCAGTTGGTCAAATAGAGCTGAAACTTCTGTGACACACTCAAAATAGTGTCAAGAAGTGTTCCTCCAGGTCTTGTGGCGATTGGACGTCGTTTGGACCCCAAACAGGCGGAAACAAGCCACATATGCAAAAGTTCAAGAATGGGCCTTGAGAGTGACCGGGGCCCACAAACAAAAGGAGTTGACCATGTTCAGGTGGTCAAACAGAGCTGAGACTTCTGTGACACACTCAAAATAGTGTCAAGAAGCATCCCTCCAAGTTTCGTGGCGATTGGACACCGTTTGGGCCCTAAACAGGCGGAAACAAGCCACATATGCAAAAATCCAATAATGGGCCTTGGGAGTGACTGGGGCCTACAAACAAAAGGAACTGACCAAGTTCAGGTGGTCAAACAGAGCTGAAACTTCTGTGACACACTTAAAATAGTTTCAAGAAGCATCCCTCCAAGTTTCGTGGCGATTGGACACCGTTTGGGCCCCGAACAGGCGGAAACAAGCCACATATGCAAAAATCCAATAATGGGCCTTGGGAGTGACCGGGGCCCACAAACAAAAGGAGTTGACCTTGTTCAGGTGGTCAAACAGAGCTGAGACTTCTGTGACACACTCAAAATAGTGTCAAGAAGCATCCCTCCAAGTTTCGTGGCGATTGGACACCGTTTGGGCCCCGAACAGGCGGAAACAAGCCACATATGTAAAAATCCAATAATGGGCCTTGGGAGTGACCGGGGCCCACAAACAAAAGGAGTTGACCTTGTTCAGGTGGTCAAACAGAGCTCAAACTTCTGTGACACACTTGAAATAGTGTCAAGAAGTATCCCGCCAAGTTTCGTGGCGATTGGACACCGTTTGGGCCCTAAACAGGCGGAAACAAGCCACATATGCAAAAATCCAATAATGGGCCTTGGGAGTGACCGGGGCCCACAAACAAAAGGAGTTGACCATGTTCAGGTGGTCAAACAGAGCTAAAACTTCTGTGAAACACTCAAAATAGTTTTAAGAAGTATCCCTCCAAGTTTCGTGGCGATTGGACACTGTTTGGGCCCCGAACAGGCGGAAACAAGCCACATATGCAAAAATCCAAGAATAGGCCTTGGGAGTGACCGGGGCTCATAGACAAAAGGAGTTGACCAAGTTCAGGTGGTCAAACAGAGCTGAGACTTCTGTGACACACTCAAAATAGTGTCAAGAAGCATCCCTCCAAGTTTTGTGGTGATTGGACACCGTTTGGGCCCCGAACAGGCAGAAACAAGCCACATATGCAAAAATCCAATAATGGGCCTTGGGAGTGACCAGGGCCCACAAACAAAAGGAATTGACCAAGTTCAGGTGGTCAAACAGAGCTGAAACTTCTGTGACACACTTAGAATAGTTTCAAGAAGCATTCCTCCAAGTTTCGTGGCGATTGGACACCGTTTGGGCCCCGAACAGGCGGAAACAAGTCACATATGCAAAAATCCAAGAATGGGCCTTGGGAGTGACCGGGGCTAAGAAAAAAGGACTTGACCATGTTCAGGTGGTCAAACAGAGCTGAGACTTCTGTGACACACTCAAAATAGTGTCAAGAAGCATCCCTCCAAGTTTCGTGGCGATTGGACACCGTTTGGGCCCCGAACAAGCAGAAACAAACCACATATGCAAAAATCCGAGAATGGGCCTTGGGAGTGACCGGGGCATACAAACAAAAGGAGTTGACCATGTTCAGGTGGTCAAACAGAGCTGAAACTTCTATGAAACACTTAAAATGGTGTCAAGCAACATCTCTCCAAGTTTCGTGATGATTGGACATCATTCGGGCCTCAAACAATGGAAAATAGACCGCATATGCAATGTTCCAAAAGTGGGCCTTGTCCGTTACCGGGGCCCAATTAATGAAAAAGTTGACCAACTTCCTGAAGTCAAAACGGGCTGAAATTTTTATGAAATGTAGAAAATAGTGTTAAGAAGCATCCCTCCAAGTTTGGTGGCAATCGGACTTCATTTGAGCCCAAAACAGATGAAAATGGGCTACATACGCGAAAACCCGAAATTGGGCCTCATCCGTGACCTAGCCTGCCGTCACGGACCTTCAAAGGATGTTTCCCACGATTTTGGGTGGTTTCCCTCCACTCCTCTTCGAAATCCAACTCCCCAAAACCTCTATTAACTCCCCAAAACTGCACAAAACTGATTGGGAGTCTACAAAAAGAGAAAATTTTGAAGAAACAAAAAGGGGGAACACACATGAGGAAGAAAAGTGAAGAAATTGAAGAAAGTCACCACCTAAGGCAACAAGAAGCAAACTCCAACAGCATTTCCATGACCATTCCCACCTTCTTTTCTTAGTTTTGAAGGTGAGCAATAAAATTGAGAAGGAGAGAAGGAAGTGGAATGGCCAAAGTCCATGCTATGTTCGTACGACGCCAATTTTTGAGATGATGACATTGTCACCTCTGTTTCTCTTATTCGTAGGGCTTCTTAGCCATTACAAGAGTTGTGAAAGAAGTCTCTCTAGGCCTCATTTTGTTCCTTGAAAATGACAGGTTCAAAATGACACAACTCCGGCTTCAAATTTGCCCATTTCGGACTTGAAACAAAAACGCAGTTCGTAAGCACGAATGATGAGTTACAGCGGTTTCAATTGATTCCATGGTTAAATGTGATCTTCTTGATGATTGTCCACCACTCCTAAGTCATGAAAATGGAGTTCCAACAGTTGAAAGAAGTTCCAAGAAAGAACCAGCGTGAACAGCACAAAAAACGGAGGCAAACAGTGGCTTCACGGCCATTGTCTGTCAGTGACCGTGACCCACGGTCACTGGCAGGTTCCAGTGACCGTGAGTGAGTCACGGTCACTGGAAGGCCCCAGTGACCGTGGGTGAGTCACGGTCACTGAAAGGCCCCAGTGACCGTGAGTGAGTCATGGTCACTGGAAGGCCCCAGTGACCGTGGGTGAGTCACGGTCACTGGAATGGGGTAGTGACCGCGGGTCACGGTCACTCCCCATTTTTTTCTCTTTTTCACATTTTCTTCTACCTTATGTATATTTTCTTGTATTTTCCAAATTGAGATCACATCTAAGACTTGAGGGAGGGGTTGTAAACTTTCAAAATATATGTAAACAACCTGCATCCCCGCGGTCAGGGCACTTGAACCTATGTAAACAAAAGGGAAATTAATGATGAACTGTAATTATTTCCCATTCTTCTTAACGCTTAAAGTGCGTGAATGTCGGACCTTGATTTCGTAATTCATTTCCACGCCTACATTTTTAAGCGCGATCAGAAGATTGGCGCCGTCTGTGGGAATTATATGCCCTAATTTGTGATCAAATTTGGTGAAAAATGCATGAAAGCGCTGAAAATTGCTGAAAAGTGCTGCTGTTGCCCTGAAAACCGCCGCTGTTGCACTGTAACTGCTGCTGTTGCACTGAAAGTGCTGCTGTTGCACTGTGACTGCCGCTGTTGCACTGAAAGTGCTGCTGTTGTCCTGAAAACTGCCGCTGTTGCCTTGAAAATTGCCGCTGTTGCACTGTAACTGCTGCTGTTGCACTAAAAGTGCCGCTGTTGCACTGTGACTGCTGCTGTTGCACTGAAAGTGCTGCTGTTGCCCTGGAAATTGCCACTGTTGCACTGTAACTGCTGCTATTGCACTGAAAGTGCTGCTGTTGTGTTGAAGAGTGCTGCTGTTTCACTGAAACTGCTGCTGTTGCACTATAACTGCTGCTATTGCACTGAAAGTGTTGCTGTTGTGTTGAAGAGTGCTGCTGTTGCACTGAGAGTGCTGCTGTTTCACTGAAACTGCTGCTATTGCACTGTAACTGCTGCTATTGCACTGGAAACTGTCGCTGTTGTGCTGGAAACTGCTACTGTTTCACTGAAAACTGCTGCGAAAAGCCTGTGATCGGGGCACACGGTCACTTACCTATTTTTATGATGACAAAGGCTTATTTAACCTTCAATTACACCCATACAAGACCTTTGATGTCTGCAATGGGTTTGAAAATATCATTAAATGACTTTTGCACTTTGAAGTCATATTGTTCATACAAATGAAGGCATTGGGCACCTTGATGTGCGTACATTTGTCATTTCATTGGAAAAATTCGCACCTTGATGTGCATACACTTGTCATTCGATTGGAAGAATTTGCACCTTGATGTGCATAAACCAAATCATCACCCTTTTCACTTTAGAAGAGTGATGATTCAGTTCAAAGGGCTTCTGACTTGTATAAAATGTTTATTAAATCAGTGATAAGACCAACGACATTGTAATTATGCATTGTCTGGCGTCAACCACTGATGGATCTTGTGTGGTCATTGTGATAGTGGTGCAGGCTTGATCCTGTGGGCCCTATCCCTTTGATTGATCCAACCCTCTCTTGCTTATAAGTCTAACACAGATAGTCCTGAAATGCTGCTGAAATTTTGGTAGCCAGGTCTAGTCAGCATAGCATGCTTTTAAGCCTGACTCGATAAACCCGAAATGCTGCAGAAATTCTGACAGCAGGGATAGTCAGCATAGCATAATGAGATGAGATTTATGCCTATATCTAACCATTTCGGTTCAAAACCATGTTGGTCTAGATGGCATCTATAAACCATTCCGGCTAGCCCAAGAGGCAGCCATGTTGGTTATACTACTAATATAGTCTCATCGGCTAACTTTTTGCAGGAAACAGCATAGGTTCTTTGATCATCACTTTTGACGAAGCTAAAGAGAGATTGTTCAAAATCTCCATGGCTCAGACCACAATGGCACCCAAAAGGGCCGAATGAACACCAATGCTCCTGCATCAAGGGTCCCGGTCTTTCAAAGGCTTTCTACTCCTTCAAGCTACATGACCTCAACCTACAATGGGTCATCAGAAACCCTGAAGCCCATCAAGAAGGCAAAGACTCCTCAAACTTGGGTCTCCAAATATGCCCAAAACCCCTTTGGAGTCTTTCACAAAGGTCACTATGACTTAAAACACAAAGTGAGGTCGGAAGGCAGTAATTTTCATATCACCAAGCCTCGACTGGGGGCAAGGCCGGTTCGGTTTACAAACAACAAAACAGAGATACCCGTTGGTTCACAGCAGGAGGCCTTGCAGACTACTAAGTCCTCATTTATGCATCCTAAACAAAGGGTACATCTCAAAAAGCAAACCACTCGCAAGCAAGCCCTAGCCCATGAAAAGGGTCAGAAAGATGTTGTTATTCCAAATTGCCGTATGTGGTCACCACAGCCACGTATGCAGAAGTCTAGAAAAGTTGAGGAAAAACCCTTGGCCCCACTTGAAAAGAATGTCTTTTACCCTTTGACCCAGAAGGAGGGACGGAGGTTCGGCAGGAGGCGCTTACCTTCTGTTATTGTGGCACCATCACCATCACTTTCAACCCAGCGCCCGTTATATGGCACTAAAAACAAGAAATATGCTAAACGATTGGTCATCAAAAATTCGACCGATCTCGTTCAATTTAAAATTTTGCTTCAACAAAAGAAGGAGCAGAAGAAGAAAATTGAAAGAAATGCTATTAACATCCTTTCACTTCCCACTTCCGACCCTATAGATTGGGAGCAAGTTGCTAGCACTTCTAGGCCATTAGTTGCTAGATTCAGAGATCAAACTCTAGCAGCCAGATTGGCCCAGCAAATAAAGAAGAGGGCTTTGGCTCACTCCAAGAGACATGCTCGGAAGCAGTCACAGCATAGAATCACTCAAAAATGGATGATTAAAGAAGATGAGCCAAATCTAACCTCCTCATGTATGGTCGGACCTGGCTCAACCAGGAGAGTTACTCTGAGTATGGCTCGACCTCAGTCCCAAGATTCTGATTCGAACTATCATTCAGATAGGACCTCTGACGATCATGGTTCTGATAAGGACTCAATAACTCTCCTGGACACCGAAGATAGTTAATCCACTCTTCCTACATCCTCTTACCCTCGTCAGTACACCGTATTTATGGCTGAAGGGAGTGGGACCGGTAATGAAGAGGATGCTGGTGGAGGCAAAGATGTTAGCGAAGAAAATGCTGACGAAAATCAAGAGAATGACGTTAGTGATGTTGTCTAGCAACAAGGAGCTAAAATTGACCACCTGACGGCTCAATTGAAAATCTTAGCAGACAAACTGGGTAGTCCAGCTGAAGCTCCTGTTAACTCCTTATTTGCTGATAGAAGAGAACAGGCAATGATCAGGAGGAATGCCACCAAAATTGACCTACTTACAGCACAAATCAAGACACTAACAGATAAAATAATCGCCTCAGGTTCAACTCGAGGTGATCACTCCTCAATCCTTGGTTTCCACGCAGATCCTAAAAAACCTGTAACTTTTAAAGAAGTGGAGGAAATTTTAAACAAATCAAAAGTGGAAACCAGGTTGAAGAAAAAGGGTATTACATCTAAATACCCTCCGGAGTTTGATTTGGTTCCATTTTCGCCAGATTACAAACTTCCGACTTTCTAGCCTTACCTTGGAAAAGGGTCAGCCTATCAGCATATAGTGCATTTTAAGTTGCTCCTTGGCAGTTTACCCGAATTGGATGCACTAAAAATAAGGCTGTTTGTTGGTACATTGAAGGGAGTTGCTTTCGATTGGTACAAACAATTGCCAGAACTCTCCTTCACTACATGGCCAGTTACAGAAGAAAAGTTTTTACTTCACTTTCAGGAAGAAGATCAAACGGTCACCTTCGCTATGCTCAGTAGTACAAAGCAAGGGGATAATGAAACTGCACAAGCCTTTATCAATAGATGGAGAGCATTATCTTACAGATGCCTAGAACAACCATCTCCAAAGGCGACAATTGAAATGTGCAAAACCAATTTACGGCCAGAAATTAAGGCTATCATACTTAGTCATAAAACTAAGTCTTTGGCCAGATTGGTTGAAGTAGCCACTGATGCGGAGTTAACCCTGAAAGAAATTAGCCAGAAGAAAGCAAGTTCTTGAAAAATAGAATCATCATCATCTTCTGCTCCAAAACCAACTGTGCCGAAACCCCAAAAGAAGCAGGAGGTATTCAATGCACAAACCTCCAAACCAGTTCCTCAAAAACCACAGAATGGTAAGACGGAGCAAAACAAAAAGGAAGAATATGAAAGAGGAAGCAAACTAGGTACCCTTTTGATAGGAACATTGAAGTCATCTTCCAAGCATTGATGGAGAACAACAAGCTCGAGCTTCCACCCATGAAAAAGCCAGAGCAAGCGGGTCGTGTTAATGATCCAAACTATTGTGCATACCATCGGATGGTATCTCATCCTTTGAAAGATTGCTTTATCCTAAAAAAAAAGGTCAATGAGATGTGGAAAAATGGAGTAATAACATTTGATCGAAAATATGATACGGCCTCAGTCAATATGATTTCCTTCGGGCAATTTGCACCTGTGGCAATACCCGCTCCATCAAGGCCACCAATGATCGAATTCCGGGTCATCAATGCACTACATAATGAACAGGGGTTGATACTTATCAAAGATTCTTCAGGGCAGGAAATGTGGGTTCACCCGGACTTAATCAATGATGAAGGATGGGAAAAAGTGAAAACTAAACCCATACCTGTGGAAAGAAGAAAGATCAAAAGGCAAATTAAAGGCCTCCAGAAAACTGCTTAAAAGAAACAAGAACAACAGTTTAAGCAGAAGAAAGACAAGGCGGTCGAGGCCCCAGTCTTAGAAAATCCTCCCAGATCAGCCAGAGGTTATTTTACTCTAGCCGACTACATCATTCTAATTCCAAAAGATGAGGAAGAACCAGCAATATCCAGCTGCAATCGGATATCATGGGATGGTACACCCCCTAACTCTGATGATGAAAATCAATGGTCGGATTACTCTGATCTTGAAGACGATCAATGGATCGATGATTATTTTGCTGATGAATGCCCTTCTGATGAGGATGAGGATTTCGAACAAGCCTTTGACCCCGAGACAGGAACGCTTAATATCAAGCACGGTCTAAATACACTATCGGTGACCTTGTATGACATACACAGGCCAAGTTCACGTGGCTGGTCAATGATCCTCCTCTTTTTCCACTACCTCCAGAAGTTCATCCGGATCCACTACCATTAGTCGGGCACGATGAAGTTCAGGATCAGCAGACGGTTTTTCCTCCTTCCACGCCAGATGCTTCTTCCACACCTAATTCAGAGTTGATCTTTTCAAATGAAAATTCTGAATTAAGTAATCAGTTTGTTGACTTTAACTCAGTCAAGGAACTTGGGTTACCAAGGAGATATAATAACCCCAGTATTAGTAATATTGTCGAGAATATCTCTGACTTTGAAGAGGAACTGTCAACGGCTCCTTCCCTGGTGGTTTTGAATGCTACCATAGAACCCCAAACATCGCAGGCTATTCCTAATGATGTAAACCAAGAAGTAGGCCTGGAAGAGGTCAATCAGCTTTTCATCGAACCAGAAGAAGTCAATGCTATAAGAAGAGACGCATGACCAGAAATTGACCGAAGCAACATGCTTAATGATGGCACTCGCTCTGGTCGTAACTACAGGGTCAACTATGATAAATCCTCTGTTCCTTCCTCTTCTTATGTAAACCCTTCGGGAGGCAATACTAATGTAAATGTAACTTCTCCAGAAGTAAATGATAATGCAAGGCCACCAGAGCCATTCACGTATGATGTTGTTGAACACCTTAAGCACATACCTGCACGACTCCACATTTTTGATCTCTTGCAGATGTCTAAGGAGACTCGTGATAACTTCATACGAGCACTACAGGCCTTGAATATTGAGAATCATACTCATATAGCACAAGTGCATCAAATAGAAAAGAACTATTTGAAGGCGAAATCCAAGAGGCCTCAAAAGCAATGCAAGGAATGTCTCTTAACCCACAATGCTTCTAAAGCTACTATCTCTTTCACCAAAGAGGATCTCCTCTTGGGAAATATGAAGCATACGAGGCCACTTTATTTCACGGCCTATATCAAAGATATGCCTGTCCCAAGAGTTCAAGTTGACCCAGGGTCAGCGCTAAATCTCATCACAATCATGGCCCTTCAAGAGCTCGGTATTCCAGTGAGCAAGCTGTTTGCTACAAAGACTTCTATTCAAGGTTATGATGGGGAAGTCCAGGATCCGATTGGTAAAATCCGAATTCGATTCCAGTTGGGAGATTTAGTCTCAGAGGCCACTCTGCATGTAGTAAAAACTCGTGCTTGCTATAACATCCTCTTGGGGAGACGATGGCTTCATGATTATGCCATAGTACCTTCTACTCTTCATCAATGCCTTAAATACATCGACAATGAGGGGAAGGTACATCGAGTCTTTGCAGAGGAAAAGCCATTCAAAGGAAAGGAGGTTTATTTCACATACACAGCAATGTATCAAGAAAAGCCTACAAAATCCAACTCACATACAAATAATGCTCCTGTGAATGATAATCCTGCAGAACCTTTCACTATTTCAGCAAAGAAAGTTGGTCAAAAATCTAATCTCCCCATAAAGTTGGAATGTGCAGGAAAATCTGCGGTAAAATGCGTGGATATCAAAGCTCCTTTGATAATTAAGGTGAAATCTGAAATCAAAAAGTCAGATCCACCTTTAATCATATCCACAAAGCTATCAAAAGTAAAAGATGCTGAACATCAGAAGTTTTCATTTTCGGCCAACATGGTATCCTCGAGCTCTAATCAAGAAAGCAATGATATACCTCCCCCTACTAGGAGAATATCACCTATAAAGCCTGATTCTCCTATCACTTTTAGTCAATTGATATTGACATCACAGCAGAGGGGAGAATTAGCCGACAGGTACATTGATAGATGGCTCCGTTTGGCTGAAAGATGTGAAAATCCTCGACACTACTCCGCATGGATTCACTTGTGCTGGGTAGGTTTTCGGCCAGCTCTCCGCAGCTTAACCATGGCGATGGAATTTCAAACCTTTGATGAGATGTCTCGAATTGTATCATCTCTCGAAGTGGCACTCCACAGGCTGCGTAGGAGGTCTAAAAGAATGCGTCCAATACATGTCATTTCAATGATCAGAGATACAGATTCTGAGTTGGACTCTGAAGACGCTAAAGAAATGAGCACCTTTGTGCATTCTATGGTAGACTGCAATCTTCCGCTTATGCCATGGCCTACTCCCTCTCACATTTATGAATTCGAAGGTTCTTGCTTTTTGGTACCTTCATCTAAGCAGTATAATCATCTGATTATTTTTCATCGGGCTGAAGATACTTCTCCACCAGATATCATTGACAAAATCAGTAATGAGGGAAAAATCCGGCTCGATATTTATAATCCCGTGGTCTGTAACATGATGAAAAATATGGGGTACAATCTCAAGAAACCTATGAGTCTTGGATTAACTGCAAATGGCATACGGGCTCCTTTGGATGTCTTTACTCCAGAGATGAAAGAAGATCTCCAGACAGGGGGCAGAATTGAGCAGCTGCGTCATTGCATAGGATATGTTCCTTACAGTAACATTCCTAAATTTAAACGAAGTGTTAAAACCAGATCGGTAGTCTTCACTGAAGAATATGACTCGGATGACTCTCATGAAATTCCTGTGCTTCAAGATCCCGTTGACTGGGCCATTTTTCAGCATCCTGAGGGGGCAAGTGATGAAGATGATGCTGCATCACAAATCACTGACTATTGGCCACCTGAACTCAACGAGGAAATAAGCCCGTCCCAACATGTCCGCTGGGAATGCTTAGCCCTTGATGTAAAAGCCAAAGAGCCTAAAAAACCAAATCCTTGGAAAGGGATCAGGCCTTGGCTAAAACCCCCAACTGAAGCCCCAGAGGGTTTCACAGAGTTAGAAACTTCCAATAACAATGTAGAAACACTTCCTCCTAATCCTCCAACTGAGGACCAAGTACAAGAAATAAACTTGGGAACCCCAGAAAATCCCCGACCTACCTTTGTAAGTTCTCAAATTAAAGGAAGTGAACTTGATTTGTATGTGGGATTCTTGCGAGAGTTCATAGATTGCTTTGCATGGACTTATGCAGAAATGCTGGGCCTAGATCCAGAAATCTCCATATACAAACTAAATATAGCAGATGATGCTAAACCTATAAAATAGGACCAAAGGAGGACTAAGCCTGAAATCATGGAGAAGATAGAAGCAGAAGTTCAGAAACTCAAAGGTGTTAATTTCATCCGTGAAGAACAACATCCAGACTGGTTGGCTAATATAGTCCCAGTTACTAAAAAGAATGGACAAATCAGAATCTGTGTTGACTTCAGAGATCTGAATAAAGCCTGCCCCAAAGATGATTTTCCATTACCTATACTAGAAATAATGATTGACAATACTTTTGGGTTCGAAAGAATGTCATTCATGGATGGCTTCTTGGGGTATAATCAGATCAAAATGTTCAAAGAGGATGAGAAACACACTTCCTTTAGAACTCCATTCGGCATATACTGCTATACTGTCATGCCATTTGGTCTCAAAAATGCTGGAGCCACGTACCAAAGAGCAATGATGAAAATATTCAAGGACTTACAACATAAATCTGTTGAATGTTATGTTGATGATTTGGCAGTCAAGAGCAAGCATAAATCAGACCATCTCGTCGATCTTCGCACTGTCTTTGAGAGATTACAGAAATTCAATCTTCAAATGAATCCCCTGAAATATTTTTTCGGAGTTTCTTCCGGAAAGTTTCTAGGATTTGTGGTGCGAAAAGGGGGCATTGAAATAGATCCCGTCAAAATCAAAGCCATATTGGAAATGCCTTCGTCGAGAAATTTGAGAGAATTGAAAAGATTGCAAGGAAGACTCGCCTACATCCGACGGTTCATTTCCAACTTGTCCGGAAAGTGCAGACCATTCTCCAAATTGATGAAGAAAGGAGTAAACTTGGTATGGGACAAAGCTTGTGAAAATGCTTTTCAGGATATCAAACAATATCTTACAAACCCGCCAGTTCTTTCAGCTCCAATTCCGGGCAAGCCTTTCATTCTTTATACAAAGGCTCTTGATCATTCCTTGGGAGCATTGTTAGCTCAAAAGAATGATGAAGGAAAGGAGGTGGCACTCTATTACCTGTCAAGGATGCTAGTTGGTGCTGAGCATAATTATCACCCAATAGAAAAAGAATGTCTAGCGCTTATGTTTGCAATACAAAAGCTGCGGCATTACATCCTCTTTAATGTGGTGTATCTGGTTTCCAATATTAATCCATTAAAGGTATTAGTGACAAAAGTCGTGGCGTTGAGCGAATGTCTGGCCAAATGGTCCATCCTTCTTTCTCAATATGACATCAGATACACTCCTGCGAAAACAGTAAAAGGACAAGCTCTTGTAGATTTTCTAGCAGAACATCCACTGTCAGAAGATTCTGAGTTCACAGACAATCTCCCTGATGAGTCAGTCTTCTTCACTGAACAAACACGGAAATCCACCATTGATTCAGATCTACATTGGACCATGCATTTTGATGGAGCTTCCAGGACTAATGAATGAGAAAAGCCAGTATCAGGGGTTGGAATTATTTTCTGCAGTCCAGGAAGATTTTATGTTCCTCACTCCTTTTCATTGATCAAGCCATGCTCGAACAATGTGGCAGAATACACGGTATTAATTATGGGGCTTGAGTTAGCTTTAGATGCTGGCATTAACATGCTAGGGGTCTATGGAGATTCACAACTTGTGATTAAGCAAATGAATCACGAGTATGAAGTAAAGAAGCCAGACCTAATTCCCCTTTTCAATAGGGCATATGAACTCAAACAAAGGTTTAAATTGATTGCGTTTCATCATGTTCCGAGATGCCAGAATGTCAAGGCAAACGCCTTAGCAAGCTTGGCAGCTTCAATGGCAATCCTTGAGAATGACAAGATGATATTGGAAGTTGTTGAGAGAAGACTTCTACCCCCACTCGATACTTACAAGGTAGTAGAAGATAGCTTCATTGTAATCAAAAATCGAATTTCATATTTCTAAAACTCATTTAGGGATTGGAGAGATCCTTTTATTGATTATATTCTGCATGGAGTATTACCAGAGAAACCTAAAGATAGAACCAGTATTCAAAGGCGAGCTCTCAAATTCGATTTTGATTTGCCCTCAAAAACTCTTTATCGCAAATCATACGATGGAGTTCTACTTTGATGTTTGTCCCCGAAAGAAGCTGAACAAGTTCTTAGAGAAGTTCATGCAGGCCTATGTGGTGCTCACCAAGCTGGACCAAAACTTCATGATCAAATTCGAAGATTAGGTTACTATTGGCCTACCATGGTGTCCAACGCTATTAATTTTGCTAAAAGATGCAATGAGTGCCAAATTCATGGTGATTACATTCACCAGCCTCCTGAACATTTGCACCCTACGACCACTTCTTGGCCGTTTGAATCTTGGGGAATGGATATAGTGGGGAAGATCAGTCTACCCTCAGAACGTGGACATCAATTCATTTTGGCTGCAACCGATTACTTCTCCAAATGGGCAGAAGCGGTACCTCTTACAGAAGTTAAAGCTGATACAGTTCTTAGCTTCCTGAAAACTCATGTCATTTGCCGTTTTGGGGTGCCCAAACGTCTGTATCATGACAATGGCCAGCAATTCAATAATAATAAATTTTACAGATTCTGTGACAAATACGGAATCCAGTGTTGTCCATCTATAGCGTATAACCCCGCGGCCAACGGACTTGCTGAGGCTTTTAACAAAACCATTTGCAAGATTTTGAAGAAAATGGTTTCTGACAACAAAAAGAGTTGGAGTACCAAGCTTCTTGAAGCATTATGGGCTTACAGAACTACAGTTCGTGGTCCTACCAAATCAACACCGTACTCCTTGGTCTATGGTTGTGAAGCTGTAATACCTTTGGAAATTCAACTTCCCTCTTTCGGGTGGCTGTGATAAACAAATACACTGAAGAAAAGAATGCCAAACTCAGATTATAAGAGCTAGAAAGCCTTGATGAGAAAAGACTTGCCGCTCGACAAAGTATTGAGTTGTATCAAGCTCGTATGGCTGCATCTTTCAACAAAAAAGTCAAGTATAGAGCTTACAAGAAGGGAGATCTAGTCCTTGCAGTTAGAAGACCTATGTTTTCCACGCAATTATCGAGAGGCAAGTTCGAATCTAAATGGGAAGGACCTTTTGTTGTCGATAAGGTTTACTCCAATGGCGCATATGCGCTCCTCACACTTGAAGGGGACAGATGCATGATGCCTATCAATGGAAAACTTCTCAAGAAATACTATACCTAAATGTCATTGGTACACCCATGCCATGTACCCAAACCATGCACAGTGTACATTTTCATTCTAAAACCAAAATTCTCTGGTTTCGAGCCTCACAACCTATGACTCCTAACCAAAATCTCTTAGACTTGTATAAAATGACTACGAGGATCAAGTCCCACGACCCCTCTAGTCAAACCTTTGTTACTTGGATAACATCCTTACAAGACCCTTTCTAACATCCAGCTATATAGATTAAGTCTTTTTACAGACCCTGTATAGCAAAATTCAGCTGTGTGGAATAAGTTTTTTTTTAGACCCCATATAGCTAATCCTTAGTTGTATAGAACAAGTCTTTTATAGACCCTATATGACTACCTTCGGTTATATAGAACAAATCTTTTTGCAGACCCTGTATAACCAAAATCAAAACAAAAAACAAAACCAAATCTTTGTCCTAAGGAATAAGTCAAAGATCCCGGGATAGCCTCACACATGGGTACCGGATAACATCTACTTTGTTTGACCCCTTTCGACACCAAAAGGATCAAGTCATGGACCCTGGAGAAAGTCTCACACATGGGCACCGGATAACGTCCACTTATATGACTCCCTTATTTTCGATTTGTGGATCCAAAAGATCGCAAATCACACCCTCATACAAGTTTGAGAAAACCAAACCATCCACATAAACCACATCAAACCTCCACAAAAAAATCAACCCAAACACCCATACCAATGACAAAAATAGAAAGAAAAACATTTTCCATTGATATCCATTTTAAAGTTCGAATACAAGCAGTGAAGTCAATGTACACATGGCCCTCAGGGCTAATCAGAAAAAGCAAAACCATCAAATGGAAGGTGCAGCAGAGAATCTCAGTCCAGGAACTCCTCCAGTTTCCCCTTGGCATTTAGCACTTCTGCCATGAGGATGCGCCCTTTGTAGCTTGCATAAGCTGGGATAGCAGTACTAATGTCAATCTCGTCCAGCTTATACCAATACGAATACCAGTTTCTTGATGACAAAGCCTTAGCTCTCTGGAGCCACAAGTTAACATCAGATGCTTCATTTGGGTCTTTGGGATCAGGCCCTCTTGTGGTCTTACCCTTGGCACGACTTTTAGGTGCCCCGGTAGTGGCAGTTGCAGGCGCTTTACCCTTCCTATCTGCAAAACAAATCAAAAGAAAGAAAAGATGGATATCAGTAACAATGATATGGAACTTCTTAAAAAAAAAAAGAAAAAGAAAAAGAAAAAAAAATTTCGGCAGCATCTCCCCTTAGTATAAGACCAAAAGCAGAAGGCAATACTCAGTTCTGAGACAAAGAATTGGCATCAAAGGCACACTTAAGTCTCAGAACTGAGGCTCCCGGTCCAAACATATGTTCAAACACCTTAAGACCTTTTCAGGGAGCAGCAGGTTCGTGTTCAAGCACGAAAATGGCATTCTATAATTCCCACAGAGGCTCTGATAACAGAAAGTTAGATGCGTGTTCAGTGGTGTGCATGTTACTACTCAAAAACAGGTGGATGTTCACTGTGACAACAGCAACAAGTATTAGACAGTCAGGATTGACCGTGATTATGAAGAAGTTCTGATAGAGTTTAAGACACAAGGGTTCTTCTCAACCGGATATGGCTGTTAAAAGAAAAAGGGATGCATCCAGAAATCCAGGCTTGGATTCAGTCATGAACAAACACAAGAGAAGATGAAAAGGAAATTCTTACCAGCCATAGTCTGTGCTTGAGATGATGAAAGAAACCCGAGTCCTACTTGGTAACTGAGAGGAAGATGCACCCAGCACCTCTCTGCTTCCACCCTTTCTCTCGGTCTTTCTCCCTCTTTCCGATTTCTGACTCTCTCTTTTTCTCTCTCTCGGTCTCTCGGTTTCTCTCTCTCGGTCTCTGTTTCTCTCGATCTCTCTCCCTCTCTCTCAGTTTTCTCTCTCTTTTCTCTCTTTTCTCTCTCTCTCCCGGTCTCTCTCTTTTCTCTCTCTCCCACTCTCTGTCTCACTCGGTCTCTTTTCTCTCTCTCCCGTTTTCTCTCTCTTTTCTCTCTCTCCCGGTTTCTCTCTTTTCTCTCTCTCAATTTTCTCTCTCTCGATCTCTCTCTCTCCCGGTCTCTCTTTTCTCTCTCCCTCCCGGTTTCTCTGTCTCTCCCGCTCTCTGTCTCTCCCGTTCTCTCTCAATTTTCTCTCTCTCGGTCTCTCTCTCTCCCGGTCTCTCTTTTCTCTCTCTTTTCTCTCTCCCTCCCGGTTTCTCTGTTGCTCCCGCTCTCTGTCTCTCCCGTTCTCTCTCTTTTCTCTCCCGTTCTCTCTCTTTTCTCTCTTTTCTCTCTCTTTCTTCTTTCTCCCGGTCATTCTCCCTCTTTCTCAGTTTTCCCTCTCTCTCAATTTCTCTCTTTCTCTCTCCCAGTCTCTCTGTTTTTCTCTCGGTCACTCTCCCTCTTTTTCTTCTCTCTCTCCCAATTTCTCTCTTTCCCAATTTCTCTCTCTCTCGGTCTCTCTCCCTCTCTCTCGGTTTCTTTCTTTTCTCTCTCGGTCTCTCTCTTTTCTTCTCTCTCCCGGTCTCTCTCTCTCGGTTTCTTTCTTTTTTCTCCCAATTTCTCTCTCTCGGTCTCTCTCTCTCCCTGTCTCTCTTTTCTCTCTCTCTTTTCTCTCTCTCTCACGGTCTCTCTCCCTCTCTCTCAGTTTTTTTCTCTCTCGGTCTCTCTCCCTCTTTCTCTTTTTCTTCTCTCTCTCCCAATTTCTCTCTCTCTCTCCCGGTCTCTCTTTCTTTTCTCTCTCTCCCTGTCTGTTTTTTTTCTCTCTCCCGATCTCTTTCTCTCTCTCGGTCTCTCCCTCTCCCGATTTCTTTCTCCCTCTCTCCTGATTTTTCTCCCTCTCGGTTTTTCTCCCTTTCTCCCAATTTATTTCTCTCTCTCTCCCAGTCAGTTCTCTCTCTCGGTCTTTCTTCCTCTCTCCCAATTTCTCACTCTTCCGGTCTCTCTCTTTCTCGGTTTTTCTCTCCCTTTCTCTCAGTTTTTTCTCTTGCCTTCGTTCTCTCTTTCTCGGTTTTTCTCTCCCTCTCTCTCAGTTTTTTTTCTCTCTCGGTCTCTCTCCCTCTTTCTCTTTTTCTTCTCTCTCCCAATTTCTTTTTCTCTCTCGGTCTCTCTTTCTCTTTGTTGGTTTGAACAGCAAAAAAAAAAAAAAAAAAAACAGAAAAAAAAACCGGTCTCTCTCTCTCGGTCTCCCTTTCTCTTTGTTGGTTTGAACAAAAAAAAAGGACAGAGATGTTGGGTTTTAAATGCCCACGGTCTCTTCGCTGTTTTTCCTAAGTGGAGCCCGCTATTTGATGCCAGCACATGGAGCAGGGAAGTCCAAAATCAATTAATGGTCCACAATTGGGAATTCCCCCTCAATTACTGTTTGGCCTCCTTCCCACAAATACAATTTGGTTAAAATCAGTGGAGTCTAAGATCAAGTCTTGATGGATTCCTCCTTCTTCATCTACGATCTCTGTGATCTTTTGCAAGTCCTATGAGGGGTCCACTTGGGGTAATTTACAAATGAAATAATCCTATTTTAGAGTATTTTGAGGGAAGTCATACAAAAAAAAAAAAAAAAAAAAGAGATGCGGAGTCTCTTTCCAAATCAACTTTGGGTCAAAATTTGATTTCAAACCAATGTCTCAAATTGTTTTTCATCAAAACCCATAAAAGCCAATCTCTTTCAAAATTACATCTCATTTTGTCAAGATTGCATCTCATTTTAAATCATGTCAAGCCAAGTCAAAACCCAAACTTTGACCTTTGAAAATGAACCAAAAATCCATGAAGATCCAAACCCAAATCCATTTTTACTAAAACTCTTGATTTTCTTAAAACCTTAGGGATTCTTTTTGTGGGTGTTCCCCACATCCCCACAGAGACGCCACTCTAGATATCTGTGAAAAATAGGTCAAAAGAAAATCAAATTCATTTCCAAAATCCAAACAAAATTCATAAACTTCTGAATTTTCTAAATACCTAAGGGATTCCTTTGTGGGTGTTCCCCACAATCCCCACGGAGATGCTACTTTTGATATCCGTGAAAATAGGGCAAAGAAATTCAGATTTCTTATGTCTTTTCAAAATTCCGTCATCAAACCCTTCATGGTTTTTATCAAAATTTTCAAATCCCAAGTTTAGGCCTACAATCTACCTTGACAAATTGTCTTTTCATCAAGCCATCTATCATTCCCACAGATTGGCTATTTCGAGACACAATGATTATTATACTATAATCATTGCACCTCGAGGGGGCACTTGTTGACCTATAAAAATTGCAAATACTACAGCGAAGACACCTCATCTCAGCTTAATTTAGGCGACAGAGGTTATTTGCAGATCCTGGGGAATCACTGTGAGAACCGGCATTCCATGAAGATCAAGGTAGCTGGAACTCTGAGAGGAAGTTCAAATTTCGGGTTGAACAGACATCATCGAACTCAAAAGCCATAAGCATGTCATCCTGAGGTCAGTTCCCCCCAAGCCAGGGGGTCACTGACCAAAGTCCTGCTTCCCGATGTCCGAAATTGATGAAATTTGGGCACGAAACTTCAGTCATGCTCAGAAGATACTTTGCAAATTTTCAAGTCGAAAAGACTCCGTTTGGTCTAAATTTCATTACATGTCAGCTTAGAGGACAGTAATCCCGAATTTGGGGGTCATCGGCTAAGATCTTACTTCCAGAAGGCCAAAGCAGATAAAATTTGGAACAAATGCTTAAAGAATGCCCCAAGTTATTCTCCCAAAGTTTCAAGTCAAGGGGAGGCTGTTCGGATAGAAAACAGGCTAACTATCTCAATGTGGAGTGAATAGTGACCTAACGCATGCAATGAATAGGTTACTATTCGAAATCCTACTTCCTCAAATCCAAACTGCATGAAATTTGGATGAATACCCCAAGATGTTCTTGACGTTAGTCCCTCCAAGTTTCAAATCAAACCGAGGTCATTTGGGCTTCAAACAGTTGAAACAAGTCCACTATCATAAAAAAGTCAACTGGAGAGTTGACCAAGTTCAAATGGTCAAACAAAGCTGAAACTTCTGTGACACACTCAAAATAGTGTCAAGAAGTGTTCCTCCAGGTTTCGTGGCAATTGGACGTTATTTGGACCCCAAACAGGCGGAAACAAGCCACATATGCAAAAGTTCAAGAATAGGCCTTGAGAGTGACCGGGGCCCACAAACAAAAGGAGTTGACCAAGTTCAGGTGGTCAAACAGAGCTGAAACTTCTATGACACACTCAAAATAGTCTCAAGAAGCATCCCTCCAAGTTTCGTGGCGATTGGACGTCGTTTGGACCCCAAACAGGCGGAAACAAGCCACATATGCAAAAGTTCAAGAATGGGCCTTGAGAGTGACAGGGGCCCACAAACAAAAAGAGTTGACCAAGTTCAGCTGGTCAAACAGAGCTGAAACTTCTCTGACACACTCAAAATAGTGTCAAGAAGCATCCCTCCAAGTTTCGTGGCGATTGGACACCGTTTGGGCCCTAAACAGGAGGAAACAAGCCACATATGCAAAAATCCAATAATGGGCCTTGGGAGTGACCGGGGCCCACAAACAAAAGGAATTGACCAACTTCAGGTGGTCAAACAGATCTGAAACTTCTGTGACACACTCAAAATAGTCTCAAGAAGCATCCCTCCAAGTTTCGTGGCGATTGGACACCGTTTGGGCCCCGAACAAGCGGAAACAAGCCACATATGCAAAAATCCGATAATGGGCCTTGGGAGTGACCGGGGCCCACAAACAAAAGGAGTTGACCATGTTCAGGTGGTCAAACAGAGCTGAGACTTCTGTGACACACTCAAAATAGTGTCAAGAAGCATCCCTCCAAGTTTCGTGGCGATTGGACACCGTTTGGGCCCCGAACAAGCAGAAACAAACCACATATGCAAAAATCCGAGAATGGGCCTTGGGAGTGACCGGGGCATACAAACAAAAGGAGTTGACCATGTTCAGGTGGTCAAACAGAGCTGAAACTTCTATGAAACACTTAAAATGGTGTCAAGAAACATCTCTCCAAGTTTCGTGATGATTGGACATCATTCGGGCCTCAAACAATGGAAAATAGACCGCATATGCAATGTTCCAAAAGTGGGCCTTGTCCGTTACCGGGGCCCAATTAATGAAAAAGTTGACCAACTTCCTGAAGTCAAAACGGGCTGAAATTTTTATGAAATGTAGAAAATAGTGTTAAGAAGCATCCCTCCAAGTTTGGTGGCAATCGGACTTCATTTGAGCCCAAAACAAATGAAAATGGGCTACATACGCGAAAACCCGAAATTGGGCCTCATCCGTGACCTAGCCTGCCGTCACGGACCTTCAAAGGATGTTTCCCACGATTTTGGGTGGTTTCCCTCCACTCCTCTTCGAAATCCAACTCCCCAAAACCTCTATTAACTCCCCAAAACTGCACAAAACTGATTGGGAGTCTATAAAAAGAGAAAATTTTGAAGAAACAAAAAGGGGGAACACACATGAGGAAGAAAAGTGAAGAAATTGAAGAAAGTCACCACCTAAGGCAACAAGAAGCAAACTCCAACAGCATTTCCACGACCATTCCCACCTTCTTTTCTTAGTTTTGAAGGTGAGCAATAAAATTGAGAAGGAGAGAAGGAAGTGGAATGGCCAAAGTCCATGCTATGTTCGTACGACGCCAATTTTTGAGATGATGACATTGTCACCTCTGTTTCTCTTATTCGTAGGGCTTCTTAGCCATTACAAGAGTTGTGAAAGAAGTCTCTCTAGGCCTCATTTTGTTCCTTGAAAATGACAGGTTCAAAATGACACAACTCCGGCTTCAAATTTGCCCATTTCGGACTTGAAACAAAAACGCAGTTCGTAAGCACGAATGATGAGTTACAGCGGTTTCAATTGATTCCATGGTTAAATGTGATCTTCTTGATGATTGTCCACCGCTCCAAAGTCATGAAAATGGAGTTCCAATAGTTGAAAGAAGTTCCAAGAAAGAACCAGCATGAACAGCACAAAAAACGGAGGCAAACAGTGGCTTCACGGCCATTGTCTGTCAGTGACCGTGACCCACGGTCACTGGCAGATTCCAGTGACCGTGGGTGAGTCACGGTCACTGGAAGGCCCCAGTGACCGTGGGTGAATCACGGTCACTGGAATTGGGTAGTGACCGCGGGTCACGGTCACTCCCCATTTTTTTCTCTTTTTCACATTTTCTTCCACCTTATGTATGTTTTCTTGTATTTTCCAAATTGAGATCACATCTAAGACTTGAGGGAGGGGTTGTAAACTTTCAAAATGTATGTAAACAACCTGCATCCCCGCGGTCAGGGCACTTGAACCTATGTAAACAAAAGGGAAATTAATGATGAATTGTAATTATTTCCCATTCTTCTTAACGCTTAAAGTGCGTGAATGTCGGACCTTGATTCCGTAATTCATTTCCACGCCTACATTTTTAAGCGCAATCACCATGGTTAAGCCGTAAGACCTTTGAAAATTAAGAAAACTAGGAATTAAAGAGACCTTGTAGGGCCTTTGAGTTAGAATGTAGGTGACTTTGAATTGCCCAATGCAATATTACAGAATTGCATGAATGATCTCGAGGGCTGCGACTCATTCATGTACGTTGTCCAGCTGTTAGGCACCTCCCAATGAGTATTGGTTTAAGAGACTTCGATACACTTTCATTATATAATGCAACATTAGACAACTGTATATCGGATAACTTAAAACTACATCATCATACATGACTCATTCATATACGTTGTCCAGCTGTTAAGCACCTCCCCATGAGTGTTGGTTTAAGAGACTTCGATACACTTTCATTATACAATACAATATTAGACAGCTGTGTATCGGATAATTTAAAACTACATCATCATGCACGGTTAGAAACACTGGATAACTAGATTAGGGCTGGCTAGTAAATGATCTTGATTCGAACCAAGTGAGTTGCATGATATCTTGTATGGACGGCTATTGACCTCGACTCTTTTGTATGCTTTGTATAGTCCTCGTTATGCTCTTTTGTTAAGGTATGTTCAATTTGGTTGCTGTTTGTTTGAATTGGTTGCTATTCGATATGTTTTCATTACCTTGAGTTTCCATTCCCTTGAGTATTATATGTATGAATTGAATGTCTGATTAGAACGTATGAGATATGCTCAATATGATATGCACGGTTTACTCAATTTCTAGTATTTGATTGATTTCATATGGTCAGGCACTAGTTAGCCTCAACCTTAGGATACCTGACGGGGTTGAATTTGGCGTAGTATGTATGGCACCGCTGCAATGAGTTTATGTCTTGAGGCTTCCGAACCCCAGAAACCCGAGACCCATTCATACCTTGGCCCGGTCGATGGTGTTCTCAGTATGTATGTATGATCCCGAAAGGGAGTATAGGGCAAATGTAGTAGCCACCTAGTTATATACGTATCATGTAAACATTGATTCTAATAGCATATTTCATCTGAATGCACAACTGCCTAGTATACGAAATTGGAACTCTATGATTTATCAGGTGTTCTTTATTCTGTTAGATACAACATGCGTTAATTAACTTATTGTTGCTTATACTTTGCTGAATCGTCGTATTCATGGGTTGTCCTTGATGTTGCAGGCTCAGATCCCTCAACCGACCCCTCGTCGGTCAGCCAGACTCCAGGGGAGACCCCATATGCCCCATCAGGGTTAGAGGAGTGGCTGTAAACACTCCGCCGGAGCGCGACATTGGCATGCATGCATATAGGACTTTTTGGTTGGGATCTAATTGTTTTGTTTTGTTAGTAATTTCTACGATTTGTATTCTGAGTCTTGTTGTATTACTCTGAACTCTGAACATTATGTAATCTTTTGTATATATATTATTTTGTTTTGGTATGTCTTCTTTTGTTATCGTTTGATACCTATAGTTTCCGCGTACATGTATTGGCACGTGTGAATTTCCCTTGTGTGTGTCCATTTAGACAAGGTCTAAGTGTATATGCACGGGTTTACGTGTGTCACTGGTTAAATTTAATCTTAACCCCCGATCTCCTGGGCTCAAGTTGTGACATACTGTCCGTAGAAATTCTACACAGAAACTCATATAAATTATGTTCAAACTCATATAAATTCTGTTCAACTTATATAAATTCTATTCATAGTCAGATAAATTTAACTGAGTTTGATCAAAATTTATATGACCTAAGAGCTTCACTTCTTCTTCTTCTTCTTCTTTGTCCTTTCCTCTCTCCTGATAAATTTAACTGAGTTTAATCAAAATTTATCTGACCTAAGGGCTTTACTTCTTCTTTATGTATCTGCAAAAATTGATCTGGGGTGTTATTGTTTCCATGCAATATGAACTGGCATGTGCTTGTGTCTATGGATTCACCTGCTTTCCTCTTTGGCAGAGTTAGGATGTTGCAAAACTCGGGTCCGATATGCTCTAGGTTGTTTATCTTAGCAAAACTAGTGACCAGGACTCCGATTTAAACCCTTGATGTTCGATCCCTTTTGAATTTTTGGCCTTACAAATTGTCTCTCATCTGGTAATGTCGTTGATGACAGTACCAACACTATTTACAAAAGGACAAAGAAATACTTTTTATAAAAGACGAAACCCACCTTATGTTTTGCTTCTATTGACAGAAATCAAACAAAGCCCAATATGTTCTCTGTTTCGGATCGTATGCTCTGTTTCGTCTTAACCTTCTCCTGTTCTCTGGATCGCGGTTCGAGACTCTTATTCTTTTCATGCAGGGTGCTCGATTTTATGTTTGAGAATTGAAGAGGAAGAGGGGAGGAAAGTCATGGGTCAAATATGCTAATAGGGGCATTTTGGACTCTTTAAGTGCTTAAATTTAAAAAAAGATCTCTGCCTCTATGATAAAAGATAGCAAACTACTCACGATAATATGAAATATTGAGGGACCTGCCACCGAAAGCCCCTTAAATAAAGCAACTCAATATTTCTATTAACACATCGTAAGTCTTATTAAATGAAAAGATCAACATTTATAAAAAAATGCGAACTAACCTTATCTTGAGGATAATGATAATTTACTAGTATTTCTAACATCCTAACAAGCATTCTCAAGAATTCACAGTTAATCTCTAACATATATGTCTAAAATGAGTAGATTTTTGAAAAATAAGAGTGTTTGGTATACAATTCTATCCTTTATTCATTTTAGAGAAGTATAAGTCTTTTTTTTCTTTTTGGTTTTTTGAATGATAGAGAAGTTAATGTAAATCCATTTAAGATGAGAAGCTCCAATTTTGAGCTTTTGAAAATAAAAGTCATGGGGTCTAAAAAAAAGTAGGGATGGAAGTTTTTTTTTTCTTTTTTAAGAAGAACCACATTTCTTTTTTATTTCCGCGGCTTCGCCTTTTTTTATAGCTCTATTTTGGATGGACTTGCAGAAAAAACAGTAGAGCTATCAAAAAAGGTTAAGAGTAGCTGGGTTGAATACCTCTTTAATACGGAGAGCAGCTCCTTAATTAGATATAGGTTAGATAGGATATTTCTTGGAAGTAAAGAATATTTTGGTTCTAGGTTACGACTGACCTTTTCTTGTGCCTTAAAAGCCCAATAAGCCATTCAACCCAGTGAAAGTCCCACTCTCACAATTGTAGATTTATTGCTTTTTTAGCAGAATCCCTACAACAGTTGACTTTATCTAATAGGAAAGTAGTGGCCATTTGAATACAACTGGGATTGATGCTTTTTAAGCTTTATTTGACATCTCCACTCTTTTTTTTTTAAAGACTATTCAAAATAGAGCTATTAAAAAAAGAGCTATTTAAAAAAAAAGCTAGAACAAAAAAGCGTGTTTGGTAATGCATGGGTCTATTTTAAATAGATCGTTTGGTATGCCCTCTATTTGCCTCTTTTTAGAGGTTTGGCCTTTTATTTAGAAAGGTAGTTCGTATCATTATGTAAAAAAAGAAACTCTCTCTCTCACACACACACACATATTGTAAACAACTCATACACATGTTTCCACCCTTTATAAATAATTCAAGAACACATATAAAATATGAACCAATAGAGATTACATTCAACATATCATTCAAGAATATATCCATTATCTATATATATGTATACCATCATATCATAAAAACCTCTCATTTAAAAAATTCAACAATTTACATCAAAGTATAGCTTGTAGCTTGTAAACAATTTAAAAATTACAACGTCACACACCATCAAACAACTTATCCATCATCACACATCATTACACACCACAACACACCATTACTTTACCAGATTGAAAATCGTACCATCACACACTATTACTCTATAGAAATTCATCAACTACACCAATTAGCAACAAAGACAATACAAAACAATCCGCATGTGCAAAGTTCAATGCAGCCATCATCACAACCAATTCATTTTTGTAGCATGACATAACATGAAGAAATATATGCCCAAGAAGATGCATCTTGCCAAATTGCCAACCTTATTAGTAGTTGAATCTTTTAGCATGGTGTGCTGGGGATTCGTTCGGTTTGGAGATGGAGTGTCTTCATAACATTCAAGACAAAGAAATTTGAATCCGTATCCATCGTAATATCTTTAGGCTGACCATCTATTGCTGGAGCCCATTTATGATCCTCTCTCACTGAAGTACCATCAAATAAAGTGGTCATCTCTTCAAGAAAAGGAAGGTGCTTGGACTTAAATACTTTGACATTTTTATATGTCTGCAATAAAGTTTAATAATAACTATCAAAGGCTATCATCAGTTCCATAAATACCAAAATTACTACAAATAGTATATACCTTTAGGTATTATGTCCACCTATCCTATTCCATCTCCACACATAAATAAAGTTTAATAATATACCTTTGATCCCCCTCTGGTCTCATCTATGTGTGAGTCTATACAAGAACATATCACGAAGTAAACCATTCCACAAAAAAAATCAACCCAGAAATTTTTAAGACTAAAACATAACACAGAGTAAAACCAAATAAGCGAAACAAACTCACAATTATGAAGATGTTGACAATGAAAAGGAGAAAAAATGAATAAACAAAGTTGAAGGGAATTTCATACGTTGGCTAAATTCATGAATTGAGCAAAACTCAAGTCCTAACTAGGAGTTTGAAGAGGTAATAGAGTCCTAGAAGAGCTGAAACGAAAAAAATCTAGAAAAATCGAAAACCACTACCCCATCGATCAGACCTATGTGAAAAATTCTAGATTTCTATTCCGATTTTTGTGGGTCATTTCTATTTGGTGTCAATTCCTTTCCTAGTTGGAATACACTCATGAGGCACGAATTTGGTGCTATAAAAAAGGGTTCTCTCTTAACCCTAAAGTATGAAATTTGGATCTCATTATTTTAAGTAGAGATTACTTATTGTAGATAATTTTCTCTAATGTTTTTCCTTGATGACTATTGAGGTTGAAAAAGGAAGTTTTGGCTAGCAAATTAAAGATTGCATTGTCTAAGCAGAATTCTACAAAAGCTTCTTTGAATAAGATGAATACTAGTTCAAAATATTTTGAAAAAACCTTGTGTGTTCAGAAACTTCCTAATGACAAACGCGGTCTTAGTTTTCATGGTGGTGCATTTACTTCAAAAGTGAAAGGTAAAACTATTTTTGTTAAAATCTTTACTTCTATGGCACCTATTACTTCGCATGCTGTACATGTTTATAATATGTGGAATAGTTTAAAAAAAGAGAAAAAAAGAATGTGTCGCATCCTGCACTTACATCTACTTGTCAACATTGTGGAGTTAGAGAATGCATTCATCTACATTATAATAAGCTGTATGTTTTTTCAAATTAAAGTATAAGCAATGGTGAGAACAATTGTCTAAACCAAACGTCAAGACAAGATCTATTTGGATTAGGAAGTTTGATTTGCATACATGAGTTGCTCATACTGTGCTAAAAAATCAAACTACACAAGTGTGGGTAACTACATGCAAAAAACCTTGATCACGACAATTAAGCTCTCACCCTCAGTGCTGCTATGTAGATACAATTAGGAGCGAGTTAAAATTGAGGGAGAGCGAGCTATTGCTAGATTTAAATTGACAAATCTACTGCATAATTGATCTTTAGCATTGTCAATTATGGATTAAAAAAGGGGAGAATACCGCATTTAGGGGGAGACATTTAGAGTCATATGCAAAAGTTTAGATGTTCAAAGACAAATAGAAACAACATAGATTTACAAGTGCAAAATGGTAAAATTTTATTTCTGCTGAAAATTTAGTGTATTTTGAATTTTGTTTCAGATAGATCAAATTGAATTATTATATGAAGTTTTGTTCTTGAATTGCCAAAAGGGGATATTGAAACGAATTTTGTATGTTGGTTAAATCATGGATTGAATAAAACTCAAGTCTTAATTGAAGTTGTATTTCTATTTATTTTTAAATTAGGAGTTTGAAGAGGCAACAAAGTTCTAGAAGAGTTGCAACGAAGAAAACTAGGAAAAATCGAAGAGCACTGCCCAATTGATCAGACCTCTGCAGAAAATTTCATTAATTTGCAAACTTTTATTCCGATTTTAGTGGGTTTTTCCTGTTTGGTGCTAATTCCTTTCCTAGATAAAATATACTTAAAAGGGGTTTTCTCTCAACCCTAAGGCATGGAACACATATCTCATTGTTATAAATAAAGATTACTTATTGGAGATCATCTTTTCTAGAGTTTTTCCTTGGAGATTTGAATGGATGAATATTTGTTCTAGAGATCCTTGTTTTTTATATCTTTTTGTAGAAGATCGTCATCTAATAGTAGAAGATTGTTCTACGGAGTCAAATACAACATCTAAAAGGTGTCTAAGTGCTTGAATCTGTAACAAAGGGCAGCAAGGAGTTGTTGCAACAAGGTGCTGTGCAATGAGAATCACAAGTCCTTAAGTTGTTCAAGAACTGGATAAGAGTTATGAGTATCTCTCTTGTAACTATAATATGATTCATTGTGCTTGATTTAACTTACTTTTTTTTTCCGGTTTGGATTTCCACATAAAAATTATGTCCTCTTGTGGTGTTTGCTTTGTTTGATTTATTTCCACTGCGTAGTTGATTATTTGCACATATATAGTTGAAATTGATTGCGTTAATCCATTCTAGAGGTATCTCCCAAAACCTTCAAAAACCATTCAAATCCTAACAAAAAATCCAAAAAACCTCTCTGAGAAAAAGCCCCCATGACCACAAGAAAGTACCAATTATCAAAACTACCATAATCCACTTCAGATGAATCAAAAAAAATTTTCCCAATTGAACTCAACCTAAAACTAAAAAAGGCAATACTTTTTCTATGATTTTTTTTTAAAAAAAATCAATAATCAATCCAATTCCTTCGTTTAAACCTAATTTTTGAATTGTCTCAAAATCCCCAATTTCGATACAAAAGAGACATGCATAGAGCTGGACAGAATCCAAGATCTTTCAGTTAGATTTGAGCTAATTGCACTTTATCGAATAAAGAAAGAGTCTCCAAAGTTCAAATCATGCAAATGTCCTAATACATTTTTATTGTACATTTCTAGCCATCCCTGTCTAAATGCACATTGATGCTCTCCGTTAGTGTCTGCACAAAATCCCATTCCATATACAATAAAACTTTCTAGCTGTTCTTCAGTGTCAAATCCATGTCTAAATGCACATGGATGTTCTTCGTTAGCTATCCTGGAACACAGAGACGTCAATCCAGGGCTTCAAATGGTATAATTCGACCTCGGTCAAAATCCATTGATGGTAATGGAGGTTTCAAGTGGGTTCCTTTAAGGTTACTCTTTCTTTTCTTCTATTCTTATCATCTTCTTCCCCCTTTGCCATTTTCATCATCTCTCCCCTACCCATCATCACAGTAGAGAAAAACAGAAAAAAAAAAGAAAAAAGAAAAAAAAAAGCAAAAGTAGAAAAGAAATATCAAAGAAGACATATTGTTGTAGGGATGAATGTTCTCTTCGTTTTTCGCTTTTTCCACTCGTTTCGCTGCTTTGGGCGCTGCTCTCATGAGGGCTTTCTTTTGAATGAACAAAAGGATTTGGAACTTTTGTATAAAGACATTCGTTGGCAATTAAATTCCGTTAGGGGCCTTTTTGTCTCAAAATATGACCTTCGCCTCTACTTTCTGGGGAGGATACGGCTCTTATTTTCACATGCTTAGTGCATGTTTGGCATGTCTAATTTTTAGGTTCTTATTATCTAAATGTCTAAAATTTATAGAGTTAAAAAAATAGAGGCGTTTGGCATGTGTATTTAGCTCTATTTAATTTAGACAATAAAAGGTAAAAGCTCTATTTTGAAGAGGAGGCCATGTGATGCATTTCCAAACAAGAGGGAAAAAAAAAGAGGCACCCAGCTACAGTGTTTTCATAGATCATGCCCAGTATGTTTTTTCAATTTTTCTCGAAATCCGAGCCCCTAAATCTACATCCAAACCGTTGAAAATGTTCAGATGATCAATTACGGCCACCCATCCAAATTTCAGCCGTTAATTCATCCTGAATCTCGAGATATGAGCAAGAAAGCGTGAGCCATTGGAAATTAGTTTTTGAATTCTGTGGGGCCCAAACACAAGATCCAAACCATTGGAAATGTTGGGAAGACTAAAAACGGCTATGGGGTCAATTTTCAAGAATTGATTTTTTGTGGATCCCAAGATATTTGTGAAAAACTTTCAACTATTGAATTTAATATGTTGAATTTGTAACTAGTTCACAGGTAGCCCTTTTTTTATTTTTTTAAATTATTTCTGGGACAGTAAATAATAATCCAAACCATTGAAAATGTGTAGAAGGTCAATGACCATTCTGAGACCAAATTTCAACCGTTGGATCATCGCCAAACTTGAGGTATTTATGTAAAAACGTGAATTATTAAATATTTTTAAAAAAAATTAGGGGCCTCAAACACAAGATCGAAACCATTAAATATCTTTGGGAGGCTAAACATGGTCATGAAGTAAAACTTCAAGGCTCGGTACCTAGTAGATCTTAACATATTTGTGAAAAGCTTTTAACTATTTATTTCAAATGGTATATTTAAAATAGGTGCTTCCATTGCTAAACACATATTTTAATTCTAGCCTCTTTTTTTTAGCTCTTTTTTTAATGGCTTTATTTTGAATTGTCTATAAAAATAAGATTAGACCTACCAAACAAGCCCTTACATTTGGAGTATCTTATTTAAAGAAGATTTAAGTCTATTTATCTAAAGTGGGTAGAGAATTGAAAGAGAAGCCAAATGCTCTTATTTTTAAAAACTATACCAGCTTTTGACATGTAGACAAGTAGAGGCCAAAATTGGTGATGCCAATCGGGGTCTTAGGGCATTACAAATATGAATTGGTATGAATCTGACCAATCAGCCCTATGAACCAATCAAAAGTTTATCCTTGTCAAGTTAAATGAATGAGAATAGGAGAATTGAAAGATTCATGGGCGATTACCTTAAGTATCAAGTTTGACCCTAATGCCTTGTTGTTAATCTCTTCCTCCGTGGCCCACAAGTCTAATTCATTCATGTGAGTGTATAATCAATCCAATGGTAAATGTGTGCCACACCTGAACGCATGTGACTACAGGGCGGGAGAGGAGGTTCCTTGATTATTGCACGACTTAGATGGATAATAGGTGAGCCCTATCCTTGGTTTGCACTTTTCAAATTGTGCGAACAGGTCTGCCAAAATATTTCTATATATATTTTAATCGTGTGTTTTACACCTAATAATCTAATGGTGGACGCCCTGTGGTTGAAGTTGAACTGGCCCAACGCCCATACAAGCGCAGCGACTTTGAGCACTTTGGAAACAAGATTTGATTCCCACTAATGGAGTTAGGAATGTGCATTAAATTTTATCCCTTGTGGCTCAAGGAATGCATACGAATGCATACCCAAATTTTCTAATAGGCATCTGTGATTTATTCTAAAGTTAGAAAACATATTCCATAGTTGGAGAACACGGATGATTCTACTTCAATGGCAACACTGACCAGATAGAATATATTCCCTACTACCACACATGACACAACCCGTACCTGCCTTATTTTCCTCGTCTTCTATTCCACTACTTCCAAGTAACAGCAATGGGACTCCTTACAGAATACCCTCCACACACCCAATCGATTGACCCAAACGCATGATTCCCAGAACCCCGGTTTCCACCAGAAGCCATACAAGTCACCTTGTAACTCATCTTCTCCCCAAACTCCCTAAAAACCAGGACACTAGGCTCCACCCTCACACCAACACCACTCGGCTCGCTGACACGCACCACATATCTACAGCTCGGCTTCCCCACATTCGTCACCGTTCTCCGGAAAGTTGCACTCACATTTCCAGACCCAAAAGACACCGCGAAAGAAGGGTAATTCAGAACACCAGGATCAAGAACACGATTCGTCGGGCAACTGTGATTCTTCTTGGCCAAAACCGCCATCTGAGACGAGGTGTAGTTTAAGCTGCACAAGTACTCTAAGTAGTCTTCAGTGGCAATGTCGTAAATAAGGCCCGGGTCAGCGGCTCGCTCAGGGTCCACGTGACCCGACCCGAACGCGAAGGGGGTGGCCGACTCGAACGAGCCGGAGCCCGCGTCGGCTATTGCCGCGTTTCTGTTGTTGATGGTATAAGCCGTTGTCATGAGCGCAGACTTTATAGCGGCGGGTGACCAGTCCCGGTGTACGGACTTGATCAGGGCCGCTAATCCGCTCACGTGCGGACATGACATGGATGTTCCAGATACGATGTTGAAACTAACTCTTCTTTTGTCGTTTCTGAGATCGGTAGGACTGATCGTGGCGGGCCAGGAGGCCAAAATGTTCACCCCGGGAGCTGTTACGTCCGGTTTTATAACGTCTCCTCCAACTGAGCTGGGACCTCTGGAGGAAAAAGCAGCCATCACCGGCGCCGGAAAGCCATATCTCGTCCCTTCGAAGGTGATCATGGCAGTTGGTTTCTCGGCCATGATCACGTAGTCCCTGATGGCCTTGGCAGCTGCGGCGCCTACCGAGGTGGCCGGTAGGACGTGGGCGTCGGCGATGAGCTCTTCGCCTTCACCGACGGTGTTGAGAAGCAGCATTCCGGCCCCTCCCGTGCTCTTCACTTGCAGCCCCTTTTCGACTCGGCCGTTCATCCCTCGGTCGCAGACTACGATCTTTCCTTTGACAAGAGATGGCGAGAGAGACCCCTCGGTGCAGTACTCGGCGGTTTCGTCACCGGCTGTGTCTCCGTAGACAAGCCGCAATCGCTTTGTGGGCCTGCCAGAGTACAGAGAGGTGCCTCTGAAAACCTGGCCGTTGCCGAGCTTGATGCTAGTTGGGAAGCTGCGGTCGATATAGCTAGCGGCGACGGTCATGATCCATGGGGCGGTGTTGCCCACGGTTGAATGGGATGGGCCTGAATTGCCGGCGGAGCAGGAGACGAAGACGCCTTTTTGGACTGCCCCAAATGTTGCTATGGCCAGGTTGTCACTGTGGTAGGGTCGGTTGCCTATTCCTCCAAGTGACACCGAGAGGACATCAACGCCGTCTGCAACTGCCTGGTCTATGGCGGCGAGTAGGTCGGAGCTGGAACACCCCGCCGGCCAGCACACCTTGTATGCGGCGATTCTGGATGCGAAGCTCATACCGCCTGTGTTGGGGGAGAAAACAGGGAACATCACTTGGCAAGCGGACTCGTAATTTGGTGTACCAACGACACAAGAATGCCCAAAATCAATCTCAAGGCAATTACATTTGTATGAAATTATTCAATTAATATTATGGATCTAAACACAACAGTAGTGAAGCAAAATTGGATGAGGAAACATAACTAATTGAGAAATAATGTGAAATATAAGGAGTGGAGAATCCTACTGTAAAGATTTATCACTTTTTCTTGGTTGATTCTCTATAGGATTCCATGAAGAAGAAAATGAGTTTTAAATTTTATTTTAAAAAATAATTATTAGAAGAATAATTAAATGTCACTGAGATGGGTGCTTTTCTCCTGCTTCTGCAAAAAGTATTGGGAAGTGTATTATCTTCTCTCCTTAAAGATCAATTTGAATGTAGAGAGGACAACCAGGGAGAGTAGTGATCCTCCTCATAACTGCAGAAGGTTTGACAAAAGATTTTATATTCATGGTGAAAGAAAACACTCTATTTCACCAGTTAAATGAATATATTTCTAAAAATCAATATATAACTATTTAACAATTAGTTCTTTACAAAATGTTCTTAAAGGCATTTCTCCTCTAACACAATTCATTCAAATAAAAACAAACTGAACTACTACTATAGAAAAGTATTGTTTCTCGTACTATAGAACAAACTGATTCTCCCTCCTACTCATTTCTCCTCTTTGCTTTCTTTTAAATTTTCTAAGGACCTGTTTGGATGCACAATAAAATGCAAGATTTTTGTATTTTGAAGAAAATATTCTTACCTTCTCAATTGTGGTTGTTTGGATAACGATATAAAATGAAAGAATATATTCTTTTCTAACAAAATAATGAAAGATTTCCTCTTGCATCATAATTGTGTAGGATAAAATCTATAAGAAGATTTTCTATGGTTTCAAGAATTATGATATCTCACTTATGGAGTGGATATCCAATTCGAAAACAACACTTCTTTTACCATATTCATCATCTTTCCTCCTCCTCTAGCTCCCCCTTCTCTTTTCTTCTTCTCTAGGGATACCATTTCCTTTGCAACAAGGTAACTCTCTCTCTCTCTCTCCCTATGGATGCCATCTCCAGGACTAACTCTTCCTCCATTCTTTTCCTTCCTTTATTCTTCTACTCCTCTCTCACTCTATTTTGTCTCAACTACCCGATCACCCTTGACTTCCCATTCTCAAAATTTGAATCCAAACTGTTGTTGCTTTCAGTGAGATGCCATACCTACGATCCATTCCAGACATCATGTCCATCCCTTTTCATCTATAATTCATCACTTTACTGTGTTTTTCAATTTTTGTTTACACTTTTGTTGGTTGCTTGGCTTATTTGCAATTTTTTCATTATCTCTCTTCCGGTCAATGGGAATTCATTGTTAGCACCCAAGCGATGATGTAGAAGGGGAACATTTGGATGTCGTCAAAATCAATGAGATCATCGCCATGCTCATTTTCACTATCATAATCTACTGTCTATTTGCATGTTTTAATTTTATATATTTTTTTATGGTGGTTTTTTTATTTGCATTGAGTGAAATTGAATTCCTATAAATTTAGGGTAAAATGGGTTCCAACAATTAGATCCTCAAAGAGGTTAGAGGTAAAAGATATAAGGTGAAGATGGAAATGAACCCTAACTTTGATTTACCTAATTCTTTGATTTTTTAGAATTGTTAAAAATCCAATTTCATGCAAACTAATAAGTTTTAGGGATTTTGTTTCCGATTCTATTGGGTATTTCTATGCTATTTTTTGTGGTTTATTTCTGATTTTTCTATTAATTTTTTGTAAAAAATAGAATATATTAAACAAAGAAAACTAAAAATTCCATTAATGATATTTATTATTAATGATGGTTTTATTAATAATAATATTGTTTAAGAAGAAAATTGGTTTTTCCTTTTTTTCTTTTTTATTTTTTCTGGAGATTTATTAAAAGATTCTATTGAATATGAAAAATACTTCATTTTATAAATTTAAAGTTATATATCATTGCTTCTTTGTTCTAGAAAATGTAGAAAATACTGATTTCAAAATATATTATAATCTATACCAGTGGCCAAACAACCCTGTTCGAAATCCGCTAAACTATTTAAAAACTGCCAAACAACAACATAATTACTATATTATAATATTATGCTTTTATATTTTGAACTATTTCTTTCTGTTATTATTTAGATCTGTAAATAATATATTCTGTACATATCTAAACAAGCCTTAACTGGGAAAGGGCTGATAACTACTCTTTATTCTAGCTGTAAGGAGCGATAGTTCTTAATTTACTGTCCACCTTTTTTCTCATGTTATGGAACTAATCAGTACATCAAAAGCTCAAGACTTATGAAATGCGTCAAATGAAGCTTTATAACTATTTAGGACTGTAATAGAACACTACATTTCCTTTGCAGACTTTCTTTATAGCTCTTACACTGGCGGTAGGTAGTGAATTTTTTTTTTTTTAAGATGGCTCTCACCCTATTCTAGATGACCCTTTCATGACTAGAGCCCGAGGTGAAAAAAACAAAAAAGTTTGCACGTACAAATGCTTTTCTCTTCAATTAAAGGCCCCCTTGTAAAAACTATTACGATCAGGATATAAAAGTAATAACATTGTAGAAATACTTTAAATAAAAAATAAAAAAATATCCAATAACCTGCAGTCCCTTTGGCTACCTCCAACATGCTCGCACCCGCAACCACATTGCCTGCAGCCGTTGATGCGGTGTGTGTGCCATGTCCTTGGGAGTCCCGGGCCGATCGGAAGTCCACCGTCTCGTTGATTCGTCCTGCAACAGCTTCATACCCTTTAAAGAATGCTCTTGCACCAATCAGCTTCCTGTTGCAGTTAGAGGTGGTGAATCGAGTCCCTTGCTCACAAGCTCCATTCCAACGTGCAGGCACAGGAGGCAAGTTCTTGTCATCGAAGCTGATGTGCTCCGGCGAGATTCCGCTGTCGATGACACCAATTATCACATCAGAGGCTGGGTTAGGTGCCTTCCAGAGGCCTTTCCCGATGTGCAGCCCAAGGAACTGAGGAGAGTGTGTCGTTTGGAGGCTAAACATGTCGTCTTCGTATGCGTGAAGAAACCCATCGATGTATTTCAGTGTCTCTGCTTGTTTGGTGGAGAGCTTTGCTGAGAAACCGGAGATGGCAGTTTCATAAATGTAGAGGAGTTGAGGGGCTTCCTTTTCTTGGGTTTCTCTATCATCTTTATCTTCTTCTTGAGATGAGAATTGGGTGATGGAGTCGAGTACTGATTCATACCATCTCTTTGTGCCACCCAGAGAGAGATCTAAGGCGGACACCTTGGTAGGGTCCATGTGGACTACGTATGTTTTCCTTTCTACAAAAGCTTTTGATGTGGGTGTCATGACTAGCATCAAGGAGAAGAAGAAGGCTTGAAACACCATTGCGCATGCAGGAGAGTGATCACTGTATTATACAAGTAGATTGGAATTTTGTTAGAGATGTCGGAACTAGTTCGAAAAAACTCTCCACTGTGCACCAAACAGCAGACCCATTACAGTAAAAATAGAAGCAAACATTCCTTGACTCATGATTTTAGATTGCTCCAAATGGGGAATCTATCATTTTAGAGTTCCACGGAACCGATCTCTCCCTTCCGACAATTCCAGTGGCTAAGGCGAGAGAGAGAGAGAGAGAGAATGAGGTGCAAGTGCATCAAAAGAAGGGAGAAATGCATCAAAAGCAGAAAGAAATGCCGTACCTGCAGAAGAGAAAGGAAAGCCCACGCTGCACCCAAGAGCACTGGGTGGACACAACTATACAGAATTAAGAGAACTGATTAAGGGCACTGCCCACCATCTTGTTAATTAGTATATATCCAATCTGGGTCCGTATTTAAGTCTTGTACTCGCCCTACAACAAGGGGATGCTCGGTTAGTTAGCAACCCGCATGCCACCAGGCTGCCCAGGTTTTGTTTTTTTTATCTGGGTATGCTATTCTTTTCATTTGAATGGGCTTCTCTTCCTATATGATTAGGCTTTCTCTGTTCTCTTGTACACTTGTGCGAGCTCTTCCGGGTATTAAAAAAAAAAAAAAGGCCGAGTCCAAGATTATGACTCACCAGAACTTGAGTCAGGATCCCTTGTGGTAACTATTGCTCTGGAAATTTTTTTTTTCTATAACTTTTTGCTGCAGAAAAATTTTCCACTGCAAGAATTACCGTGTTAACCTCTAAACATGGCGTCTAACATACATTTATGGCAATAAAAGTGGAAGAAATATTTGCTGCTATGTTTGACCCTTAGTGGCAGAAAAAAAAAGAAAAACCCCACTACTATAGGAAATCAGGATTTTATGAGGCTTTTGACTTACAGTGATTATAAGTAGACCAATCACAGTTCGTTTTTTCACCAATGAAAGGGGTTGCCTTGGATGAAACACCATTGTCCATGCAAGTGACGTGCTTTTCCTCGGTAATATAGTGGATCATGATTGGTTCACTTACGATTATTATGAGAATAAGCCTCGGAAGATCCAAATTCCACTGTAGCTTTTCCTATCCGCCGCTACAAGTCATTCACTTTTTTTGCAATGAATTTCTATGTGTGTCTTGCCCAATTTTTACTTGAGAGGAATTAGATGCACCATTAGATTAATCATGTATAGGGCAAACGTTTCAACTTGATAGTGGGTCCAACTCCTATTAGAGGTAACTTTTGGAAGAGCCCAAGAAAGAGTAGGATATTCATGTTGCGAGAGACTATATAAGTGAGGCCCAATGAGAAGCATCGTGAGTTTCTCTGAGTCCAAGCACCAAATGGTTTATTAAAAATGAAGTGTTCATTCGGTGGAAGCACACCTTCTTCACAGAATAATAAAGAAATTAACCAATGTTTTTATATATTGGATTGAATTTTGCTAACCAAACTAGGACGATGAAGTAAAATGGCATCCAACATGTAGCATTTCATTTTTATAGAAATATTAGGCCACAGCCCAGTAGTCTTCCTGGAATGGCAGTACAAGTGCACATCCCAATACTTCTTAACAGTATTATTTTAAGGGAACATCTTGGTGCTCACAATCATTACCTTCCTTGCTGTGACTGGCACTTGATTTCCATCTTCAGTAATTGACAGGTGATTGAAATGTCTGTAACTTTTACCCTTGGTAATTTTTTTAATTGTGTAATAGTAATTTTCCAAGTCTGATGGCGTCACTTCGGTTAACCTAAACAGCTTTGAAACACAATCACCCATGTAGGCCTAAATTTTACTTTAAAGAGAATGAGGCACACCGTTGGATAGATTATATTATGAATGATTGATCAAGTCCTTTTTCTCAGAAATTTTGATCGGATTAATCACGTTTTGTATTCTAATCAATCCAATAGTTGGCCATACTTGATTTGGAGATTGGAGTGAATCACCACTGCCAATGGTAACTGCTTATTTCAGTAGGAGAATTCAGAGAATTCTGTACTGAAAATTCCGTAACTCCCAATGTCGCCAGCGAATTTCCCTTCCTAGGATTCCTATTGCCCAATCTATACGTACCATGTGGAGAATCCTGATCTGTGGAATCAGAAATTGGGATGAAACCAGACATCATGCGATTATTTCGAGTTACAGCAATGGTGTTGGTTGACTCGGTCAACCGCCAGGCTCTAATGGGCACTTTTAGTGGGCCCACGCACCAACAATCTGCCATATAGGTTGAAATTATGTTGAAATGAAAGATTATCAGTTTTTACTTATATACCAGTTTTGACTGATATTTGGGTTGTTTCAACTCTTTTTCATTCAAAGAAATAGCTTTAAAATATATTAAAATGAATAAATTGTGAATCTTCTAGTTTCTTTTTGGTATTTTTATTTAAATAAAATTTTAGAAATATTTCCAAACTGGTAGTAATAGGTGAGGAATTTGAGGATTTTTTTTTGCTACACGTGGGACATGGATTCCTAGCTTAAGGATTTGTATAGTTTGAAGATTTTATGAAAATATCGGTATGCATTGATGCATATAGCTGAAAAAAGAATAGTTTAAATGTCCAAATTTGCAAAAGTGAAATACTTTAAATGAAGATTTTCATTGGTCCAAATGAATTTACAATTACCGCATGTGGATTTTGATGACTTTTTTTTGTTAGTTGAAAAGTGAAAATCTAACCTTAAATAACAAGGTGATACAAGTAACCTTTGATCACGTTGTGAAGCAATGCTCATGATCTTCAACTATTGCTCAGTTGGTTATAAACACAGTATGAGCACATATTTGTAAGTACCTTTTATTATTACATTAACAATATTCCCATCCTTGTCAAATTTGAAAGAAACAGGGGGACTAATTATGTCAATTTTAACCCTTTTGTAAGAATAAGAAAATTAAGTATAGAGAAGATATACATGCCCGTATATATAGGTAACTATATCAACTGGCATTCCAAATCTAAAGCAAAGAACAAAACAGTAATATTGAAAGAGGGAAAAAAAAGAGGTTACAGGAGGAATCTCAATGAACTTTTGGAAGCAAGGCCTTAACAATTAGCAGTGGCAGTGGTCTAGAAGTGAGTGCGTTTCGCAGGGTACTGAAGGCGTCAGCCACGTCTTGTTCCTCATTCAACTTTCTCATATTTTTTGAAATCTCCTCTGGCCTCCTTCGTTCTTCTTTTTGCCTTCTTTGGCAAACGAAAGAGCCAGGCATGGAAGAAAGCCTGCAATAGTCAAATAAGTTCCACTTTAGAACAGTTGGGACTACGAATCAATTGGAAGTTTTCAGGGGCTCGTGGGCGACAGATGATGAAAGTTCTCTTAGACTATACTCTAATGTATACCTCTGGTATTTCATGCGTCAAAAGTGCCGCAGTGGATGCACACATGTAGCAACTTACCAAGTGATAGGAAAGTGGTGAACAACTAATATAAGGAGAGGTATGTATCATTGTATTGTATAATTTCCCCTCCTTTTAAAATGGCACGACTTCGGAAAAGAATTGGAGATCCAAATACTTTAATATTTATATAGAAATTCTCCAGCGAGAGGTGTCTCTCAGCAGACCCACCCGGCCCCCACTGATCACGGGATGAGGTGAAGGAAAGAGTTATTTCGGATGGATTTAGATAACAACTTTCTGTCAGTCTTACGGCCCAGGCTCCTACATCTATAGTCCACAAGTTTAACATTTTATAAAAAAAAAAAAAATTGACCCTCCATCCTGTGGACTGGTCCTTTCAGTTTGATGCAATCCCAACTGTGGTGATTTTGAGATGGTCTAGCATGTGAAGTAAGTTTGGATTAGTGATAGGTGGGCTCAAGCATGGTGCCTCTCTCCATAAGACGATGAGAGACACCTCTTACATAAGCATTTCTCATATTTAGAATACAATTAATTTATATATTTTATAATTGGAAAGAAAATTCTGTAGCCGACTCCAACATAGTTGGAACGGGGATTTGATGATGATGATTATAATTTATAAATTTAAAATATAATCATGGCATCAGATATTTAGATCTTAAATACAAAATCCATGAACCTCAACTTTGACTGAACTACAAAATTTCTAGATTTGGATTACTTCTTGCTTTGATTCCTCCTTGTAGAACCTGGCGATGATTTGTGCAAAGTTTTTTAATTAGTAAGTTAACTAATTCATGGGTCTGAACAAAACTTTCCTTTTGGGGTTGTCAAAGCTGGTAAATCTTATTCTAGAATGAATATTCTTTTAAGAAACTGGCAGTTCTTGTTCTACAAGGAATATTCTTTTAAGGTACAAAATATGGGTTATAAAAAGGGGTTTTTTCTCAACCTTAAGACATAGATATCATATTCTAAGTTGAGAATACTATTTGAAGATTATCCATTTCCTCGAGAACTTTTATTGGAGAGCTTGCTGAAGGCTTCTAGTTTTATAGTTTGCTGCTTCTACTTCCTTGTAAGAAAAATTTATCTTGTGAAAACAATGTGTTATGGATCAAGCGTAGAAAGTAGGGCAGGCACAGTTGAGTCATGTCGTGGATTCTTGTGAGAAGAATTACATTTTGTGGCCGAGGGATTGACTATGTGAGGTTGTGAGTACATATTGTAACTGCTCGAAATTAGAGCTTAATTAGTCCATTAAAGCCTGTGGTTTCTTCCCATAGGAATTTCTACGTAAAAATTATGTGTCATATTCTTGTGTGATTGTTTGCTTTTTGCTTGCAAGTTTAATTTATTTATTTGTCTGCATATTATTTGACTTACAATCTCAAAATTTGAGATCCCATAAATCTTTCAGTTAGTATCAGAGAGGATTACACTAATCTACTGTGTTAGATTCTTTAAGATTTTTAGAATAAAATTTAACCGAAAATGTACATCTACAACCAAGCCTCATGTTCTGAAAGATAATAAATCTAGTTTGAAGAAGATGTTCAAATCTAAGCCTAAAAAGAAAAACCATAGACCTATTTAATGCTTTAAATGCAAAAGGTTTGGCCATATAGCATCTGAATGTACATATAGAAAAAAAAAAGAGATACAGTAAAGTTGATTATTCTGAAGGTGCAGAAAATCTACATCCTAACACCACCATTGCCAAGTATTTTACTTTCGAGGCTAGGTCTTCACGTGTTTCCCCTAAAACTGATTCCGATGATGAGACTAGTAAGTGCGAGGAAGAACTGAATTGGAAGGAAGAATATTAGATTCTGTTTCACAAATCTATAAAGATGGGTAAGATAAATTAGAAAGTTACAATCAGTTGGTAAGTTGTAGAAGACCAAATTACTTCACTAAAAGTTGAATTGGCTAAAGCTCATGATAAAGTAAAACTTTTTGATAATCAGAAGAGTAATTTGGGTGAAAAATTGACTACTGTATCATAGAAGTATGAGTTGCTGATTACTGATAATGATAATTCTTTTCAAGAGTTGGAATAATCGAAGAAAAAATTACCAACTTGTCAAATTGAGAGTGTTGACTTGAATAGTAAGTTGAAAATGACTATATCAAAGCTGAATACTTTAAAAGAGTTGCTTAACAAGATAAATGCTAGTTCTGCAATGCTTGAAGTCATCTTGTGTGAATATAGGAAGGCTAATGGCAAACATGGTCTTGGTTATGATTAAGGTGCATTCACTTCAAAGGCTAAGAGTAAAACTACTCTTATTAAAACTTTTCCTTTTAATTCTTTCGCACCAAATACTCCACATATTGCACGTACAAATAATATTGGGAGTAGTACAAAAAAGAGGAGTGTGTCAAGTTCAAAAGCTACACCTACATATCAACATTGTGGAATAAAATGACATATTAGATCCTATTGCAATAAGCTAAGAGCTTATCAAAGGCTAAGCAATGGTAGAAGCAAATATCCAAGCTAATGGTTAAGACGAAATTCATATGTGTGAAGAAAGATGATTTGCCCAATGTATTGGTACATACTGTGTTGAAATTCTTAAATTCGCAAGTATGGGACCAAAATCTAATAGCCCTTGATCAAGAAGATTAAGCGCCCACCCCTACCTGTTACAGGAATATCATTAAGGGGGCGCAACAATTAAGAGAGAACTACTGCTAGATTTTGAGTGATAGTTATATTGCATGCTGACATTTTTAAGTTTGTCAATTATGGATAAAAAGAGGGAGAATGAGGAATTCAGGGAAAGTTTGAAGACAAATCTAAAGATAAAGTGAGCTAAAGATGAATTCAATTGAGACAAAATTTTTGCAATTGGTATAGAGCTGATCTTAGAACCTTTTTTTTAATTTATTTTGCATTTCAATTTACTTAATGTAATTTTGGTTTTATTTTTGGGTAGATTGAATGTATAGAAAATTTTGTCCATGAATTGCCAAAGGGAAAGATTATATATATATTTTATAAGTTGGCTAATTCATAGGATTGTACAAAACTTTTGTAATATACTAGCCCCAAATTTAAGGTTAATTGTTAATCTTTTATGCTTTTTGTTAATTAATAATATTTTAATCTTAATCACCTAATGGGTAGGTAGTTTGGTGGGACCTTACTCTTAATTAGGTAGTTTTGAGGACTAATTGATAAGTTAACTAGCCTAATTTGCATTATCTCATCATCTTATTAATCATATTATGTGCATTAATTATAATTACCATTATACATTAGTGGATCCATTTTATTTGAGACCTAAGTCACCTATATAGGACCACTATGACCTCTTTTGTAAATAACGTAAGTCTAATGGACTTACTAGTAAACACCAAAACTATTGTGTCACAACCGGAGCCCAGGAGATCGGGGGTTAGTGAAAGCCTAATCGATGACACACGTATTCCCGTGCCTACACACTTAGACTCTGTCCAAATGCACACGCACAAGGGAAGATTCACACGTGCCAAACATATACGCGGAAGCTGTAGGTATCAAACCGAACACAAGAAATACAAGAATAGAGTATCAAAACAAGAGGTGACATATAAAGATAAAGGTTTTACAAAATGAATCAAAATCAACATGTACAAATCATGACTGGATCCAACATAACAAATCTCAAAAATATGGAGGACCGATATGCACATGCATTCATGCTGCTTTTCGATGGAGAGACTACATCCACTCCTCTAGTCCGGATGGGGTAGCGGGGGTTTCCCTTGGAGTCTGATCGACCGACGAGGGGTCGGCCTGGGTATCTGACCCTGCAACATCAAAGGCAACTCGTGAATACAACGATTTAGTGAAGTATAAACAATAACAAGTTAACACATGCTGTTTCTAATAGAATAAAGAACATGATGTAAATCATAACATGTCAAGTCCGTATATTAGGCAATTATGCAATAATTAAAGCATGCCATCTGAATTAAGGAATACGTGTCGTGTACATAACTAATTAGCTACTACATTGCCATATGCTCCCAAAATAGGGATCTTATCTGTGCAGAGAACACCATTGACCGGGCCAGGGTACGAATGGGTCTCGGGTTCCTAGGTCCGGATTCCCCAAGACAAATCCTTACTGCATCAAGGCCATGTAAACTACATTAAATTCACCCCGTCGGGATCCTAAGGCTGAAGCTAAGTAGTGCCTGACCATACAGAGTTAATCATGAAAACGCTGAGTAGATTGTAACCAACATATCATGCGTGCATATTCAAGAACATGTCTTATACGTGTAACAGACATGCATACTCAAGGTAAGGAAAACATAGTAGCTAGTCAATAATGCGAGATTAGTTGAAACAAGCAATCATTTTAAAGAGTGGAGATCAATGCTCGTCATACAACATGTCATGCAAGTAAATCTTAGCATATCGAATCAAGTTCATTTACTAGCCAACTCCAATCTAATTATCCAGTGTTTTTAACTGTGCATGATGATGTAGTTTTAAGTTATCCGTTACACCGTGGTCTAGTGTTGCATTGTATCATATGGTGCACCGAAGTTCCTTAAATCAACACCTATGGGGAGGTGCTTAACAACTGGATAACGAACATGAATGATTCGCAGCCCTCGAGATCATTCACGTATGTTTATCAGAATCCATTAGGTAAGTCGAGGTTTTTTACCTTCTAATTTAGAGGTCCTACAAGTCTCTTTCCTTTTCTATCTTTCTTCTTTGTCCAAGTCTGTCAACTCAGCTGTGGGTGACCTTACGGCTTAGCCGAAGGCACCCTACGGCTTAGCCGTAGAGGGCTTCACGGCTTAACCGTGGTTGGGCCGTAGAAGAGTTGCTGATTTGCATACTCTCAGTTATTTTCAGGTGCCACCCTGTATTGATCTATGGCTGGGTCACGATGGGGCTTACTGCTTAGCCGTAGTGCGTTCCACGGCTCAGCCATAGCATATTTCACGGCTTAGCTGTGCATGCGCTTGGTCGATTTCTGAATCACTTACAGAAAACCTGTAACGACATAAAATGAGCAAAATCTCAACAGAGAAAGGGAGAATGAGCTCAAATTGGGTTGTGAACATGTTTTCCATGCAAACACATGCGAATTAACCCAAATCAAGCATGTACCAAACGGGTTCATACATATTATGCTTATACTTGCCTCACTTGAGTTCTAATACACCAATTGTTGTCCTTGGGGCTCAATTCTCGTCCAAACACAACTCACAACTATCATGCATGAGAAAGAGAAAGAGAATTCATGAGTACAATCATGGAGAACGAGAGGAAGAAGATGAGGGAGATGGAAAGGACCTAGAACTCACCTCAATCTTACACCAAGGGATGAAAGAGCACAAATTCCTTTTCTTAGTTGTGATCGAGAAGAAAAGAATCGAGAGGGAAAGGGAGGGAAACGTTCACGTGAGAGAAGAGAAAAGAGTGTGAGAGAAGAGTCGGTGGGGATGGCTTATATAATATATATAAGATAAGCTTGAAGGCACAATTACAAGAAAGTCCAAAGGTGAAGACTAATTATCGTTCGAGTCAAATTCGAGTCCAACGGAATCAGACAACATCGTTTGCGAACGACGTAGTTACGGCATTTAACGAGCTCAACAAAAGACACGTGTTGACTCCAAGATGATGCGGAAAAGACCATGTCTTAGAAAAGCTAAAATTAAGAAAAATGGCTTGATCTACCTAATCCAGGTCAAACTCAACCCAACTACCTATCTACGACCCGCAACAAAACCATAACACAAGTAAAACATAATTAACAACTAAAGCAACATTAATTAGTCACTAAACGTGGTCAAGCTAGGTCGGAGTGTTACATATTGTAACAACCATAGCACTATATAAAGACACTTTTCCAAAAGAGAGAGCCTTCTTGTACCTTCTAGACAAGAACCTTAGCCCCTAAGCTCTCCCCACTTTATCTTCCTGCTATAAGCCTAGAGTGTGTGAGAGAAAGAGAGATTCAATCCATTAGAAATTAGATCTATCTTCTCATCTACATTCCTTTTTACCCATTTGGTGTTTGTCTTAAGAGAAAAGGGCATCTTCATCTTTTGCCGAAGTTTAAATGTAAGAAACCTTAACCCATCTTGTTATTTGTGTCCATTTGAATATTATATAGTGATCTTTTAGCTTAAACACCCTTCAAAATTCATCTCATTTATTCATTTCTTTTTAATGTCATACCATGATTAAGGGTTTGCTTGAGCTAGAGATTTGGGGGTTTGCACTCTAAGAGCTTTGCATTTGAGTTTTGGGAGTACCACAAGGCAAGTTTAAGTAAATAGTAACATACATGATTGTATTTAAACTTGATTCTTTGAGATTCTTATATTTTTTTAATATTAGTACAGCTCATTCTCCAATTGTTTCATAAATGATAATATTATAATGAGTAGTAAATGGATTTTAAATGGAATAAATGAAAGTTAGGATTAAATGGTTTGGAATAAGGTTGAAATGACAATGAATGTGAAAGCTTCAGAGTATGAATGCCTGTATTAATATTGGAAGTATGGAGTTGAAACTGTAGAAACTCAGATGCAAAATAGAGTTGGAAATTTGGTCCTGAAGCAATGCGCTAGAAAGGACCTAAGCAAGCTCGAGCGCTCAGTTAAAACTCTCAGATATTTCAAGCACTGTGCGTTAGGCTCAAGTACATGCTTATTTGGGCTCAAGCACATTAGTCTCTATGAAGGCTGCTCAAGCGCACACCCAATTTATTTATTTATATATTATTTCAATTTCCATCTGGATTGGATTGGCTATACTAGACTTTTTATTAGGCACATTTGGACTTGACCCGTGGTCAAGTATTACTTTAGATTTATTAGGTGAACCCCTACGACTATGTAGGACCTTGTTTCTTGAAACCATTATACCTTAAACCTTGTCCTATGGAATCAAATGGGATAAACACGGAAAGTGTTATCTATCACTCATCCCTGTTAGATGATCCTGTTCGTTCTAATGTTATGCCTTTCATGTATGGATATAAGGAGCCTGGTGTCTGGATTTATACACAATGAGACACCAAGATTCTGTAACACCCGGCATTGGGAACCTTATGGTCTGCTGAAGTGAAAAGCTAGGGACACCGACAACTTAATTAGTTTGACTTGTAAATTATCCTTGTTTCTTAATTAATTAGAAATTATGTATATTTTGATGACTTCTAGATCCTTCAATTACTTATGTTATCAGTTTAATTATTTTCCTTTCTTTACGTTATCAGTTCAGTTATATTCCTTTCATTACCTTCACACATTGCTTTTGTTATTATTGTTCGTTATTGATATAATTATACTTCTGTTACTGTAAATGTTAAGTCAGTAAGTTTTATTAAGAAAGCAAGTATGAGAGCATGATGGTGCTATCTGTCCTGGCTATATTGATTCATAAAGTTGGCACTACTGAGTTGGACTCTATGAGACCCGTCGGAGCTAAGTATAGGTTGAAATTCTGTACACCGTTATAGTTAGTTTTTTTGTGGAGGAAGTTGGCGCTCCTTTGGGTAGTCAAATTATCTACCTAATCTCCCATTGTATTTTGATATTTGTCTCTCTTTGGGGAGGATTGTAGCTATGTGATTTACTATCTAGTTGTGAGATTCTATTATCTTAATTCTTTGTGATTATGCTTTATCTTATGCTAAGGTACTTAGATTTCGCTTTTGTCCTATTTAATTGGTACTGTCTTTAATTCTATTTGGAACAACATAATTAGTGTGCTATTTGCCTATTTTTTGTTGAGCTATCATGCTTAAGGTGCTACCCCTGGTGTTGTAGGAGTAGGCCCTAATAAAGACCCAGTTATCAATGTGATCCCGGAGGTTACCACGGCAGTACCTTCAGGACTAGCTGAGTGGGGACTAGTGACGTCTTCTATTAAGTGTATCTGTAGAGCAACATGGGTCCCTTTAGGCATTCAAGATTTGAGCTGTGATAGTTCGCTTTATCATATTATCATTACTATAGACTTGGTTTATATTCATTTTGTTTGAGGATATGTATCATACTTTCAGTCTATGACCGTTATATATTTCCACACTTTATCACATAATATATATTCAAACATTAGTATTATGCTTGAGTTATGTTCATTTAAATAATTTAGTAAGTAGTTTAATTATGGAAAGTTAAACAGGTATTTGTTTAGGCTTTTATACTATCACAGGGTGTTTATTAGGTGCACTAAACACTAGCACAGCGTGAATTACTATGGGATTGCACGTGCCACATCACGAGCCTATCCGTATTGACTTAATCTTAGGCCCGGGACATGACAACTTTCTTGTTTGAGGTTTATTTCTTATTTGTGCTAAAACTGGTAGTTCTTATTTTAGAATAAGTATTCTTTTAAGGAATTTGCAGTTCTTGTTCTACAAGGAGTATTCTTTTAAGACACAAAATTTGGGTTATAAAAACGGGTTCTCTCTCAACCCTACGACATAGATCTCCTATTCTAAATTAAGAATACTCTTTGGAGATCATCCTTTTCCTCTAGAGCTTTTATTATGGAATTTGTTAAAGCCTTCTAGTTCTAGAGTTTTGTTGCTTCTACTTCCTTATAGGAGATTGTTCATCTTGTGAAAATAAGATATTGTAGATCAAGCGCAGAGAGCAGGGCACGTAAGGCCGAGTTATGTTGTGGATTCTTACAAGAAAAACTATATCCTATGGTTGAAGAGCTGACTGCGTAAGGTTATAAGTATATCCTGTAATTGTTTAAGATTAGCGCTTGATTAGTCCGTTGGGCTCATGGTTTTTTCCCATAGGAGTTTCCACACACAAATCATGTGTCTTCTTCTTGTGTGGTTAATTGCTTTTTACTTGTAAGTTTACTTTATTTTTTCTACTGCATATTGTTCTTTTCCTTATGTCATATATATAAGTCTATTGGGATCCAAATAATTTGTACCTGAAACTATTGGATGCCTTGCATATAGTGAACGTCATGTTTTTTGAAACATGATGAATTGAGGGGCTATTCACCAATTTTCTGTACTGACTTTGCGGTGGATATAAGAAATTCAACTTGGAGGGTTCTATCTAAAAGAAATATTGGGAGAACGAGTAGAAGTACAAAATAATAATAATAATAATAATTTTTAAAATTTGCAGGTGTTTTCAAAAATTTTGAACTTCTTTTAGGTATGGGTGGGGCCTTCAAGACTTAGACCCTTTTACCTGGGTCTGCCCATGTTTACGTAGTTGTTTTTAGGTAATGAACCAATGGATATACGCACTTCCCTTAACTATGGCTACAGGGATAAGCTGATTAGATTCCGCGTGGACACATAAGAGCATGTAGACTAAGGATAGAGCAATGGCAATATAATCACTAGTTTAGGATATGAGATTCTAGAAAATAAAATTCAATGATTCAGACTTTAGAAGGGAGTTCATGTTTTAATATTATTTAGTCAGACTAGCTATAGGTATTTGACTCATTTAACAGCTGGTGACGAACGATATATAGTCAATAGAATAGATAGATAGTGGATTTATTATGTACTTTATGCTATGATCACAATTTCTATAATGATTGATCAAAATTATTATTCATTGCGATTCTGATTTGATCAAGGGATTTATCTTGCCGAATTGTGGATTTTACATAAAATATCCCGTAGGGGTCCATTGCACAAAAATTAACCTCATAGTTTTAACTGTAGAATAAAGGTCCTCCATCCATTTTTACCTTTTTTTTTAGCAACGATATCATTGCTTGGTTTAGTTAGGATAAGTCACTCCTTCCTCCCGCGAAACCCACTCCCCACATCATCTCAACCTTAGTCAGTTCATTCCTATTTTTACTTTCGTAAGCCATCCATCTTTATCTTAACTGCAATTCTTATTTGATCAAAGGATTTATCTTGCCAAATTGAGGATTTTACATGAAATAACCCCGTAGATGTCCATTGCATGAAAAGGGACCTCATAGTTCTAACCGTAGAGGAAAGGTTCTCCAACCATTTTTACTTTTTTTTTTTTTTGTGAGCGACGAAATTGTCGCTTGTTTTAATTAAGCAACGATATCTTCACTCCTTCAACCCACAAACCTACTCACCACAACATCTCAATTTTAGCCAATTCCTTCCAATTTTTACTTTCTTACACCATCCATCTTCATCTTAACCTATAATCCTTCTGAACCCATTCACAAAGAAAAACATAAAGAATCAGAGATTCAACATCAAGATTTGCAATTGTTCATGTTTCTCTTAGCGAATGAGTTTGGAAGGGTTATATCCAAGGTTAAAATGAAGATGGATGCTGAAAGAAAGTAAAAATAATAATGAGTTTGGTAGGATGGAGGCGAAGGAGCAACAATATTGCTGCTCAGTAAAAAAATGTTTAAATGTGCTTGAGGGCCTTTTTTGTGCAGTTAAAACTATAAAGCCTTTTTTTGTGCAATGGACATCTAAAGAGTTTTTTTTTTTTGGGTAAAATCCTCTACCGAAATTTTGAGGAAATCCAGGATGTGGGTCATTAGGTCTAAATTTTAAATTAAACCAACTTTTTTTAAATTTAAATCTAAGTGAGATCCAGCCTCATCCCAATTTCTCATGTACACTTTGATAAGGGAAAACGATAGGTTGAATGAATCCATCCATTTTGTGGGACTCGAATTTCTGAAAGGTCTTAATATAGCAGCAAGTACAAACTTTAGACCTAATTTTACCACTTAGCCAGGCCACAATTGTTGTTGTGTCCTTTCCGATAATGTTTTTATAAATCCATCTGTAACTTTATAATTTGCCTAAACTTCTTTATTTATTCATGTTCTATTTTCTTCATTTTATCACTATTCAAATTATTACTTTTTTGCCATTCTTTTTTTAATGTACTTTTTATTTTAAAATATTAAGAAAAATAAAAAATTTTGAGATTAACCCAGATATTATATCACTCAGATATTATTTTGATCACATCATTTATAAGATTGCTTAGATGGGTCACGGACCTCAAGTTGAGTAACTCTTCAGAAGTTTAGCTGAGTTGATTGCCTTAGACAGAAAGATTGCAACAGTAGTAGTCAAATCGTCTAATGTGAACGAAAACTAAAGGGTTTTATGGAAAAACCCCTTGGACCTTTAGTAAACGAAAAGAGAACTAAAGATTTTAATAGTAATCAGGTAGGATTTCTGACCACACTTTTGCGGCCATCAGTGATATCGCTGCATATTTTCACTATCCATGTATCACCATTGTAAGGATTTTTGTGTTGACAGATTCATGGGTTGGACAAAACTTGAGTCCATTAGTGTTGTATTTTACATATATTTGAGTATGAACAATGGTTTGAGTCGCCGAATACACTAAAGTGAAGAAATCAAAGAAAAAGCGGCAAATTCAGGTGACTTTGTACGGACATTATGGATTAAAAAGGTTATAGCATAAACTGAGAGTTGGAGATGGGCTTGGATCGCATCAGCTATCCAATCCAACCAAATACTTTTCCAACTTCTAAACACATCCTCTGTACTTTTTTTTCTCAAAGTTTTGAGACCATTAAAACAAGGTTGTTGTATGAGCACGATTATTCACATTGGTGATTTTATTTAATCACAAGACAAAGGAATTAATTTGAAAAATAGGTTGATTGGTTATGTTGTGAAGCTAAGCATCATAAAAGGACTCTAGATTTTAGTTCACTAGAAAAGCTGATGAATGTTCTTCTGACAATCATTTATTTTCCAAAGGAGAAGTAGGATTTCTCTGACAGTATTGCTATGGTGACATGAGATGTTATATAAAGCATTTATATGCTGATGTGTTAATATCATGATTGGCTTAAGTAAATGGCTACCATTCCACTTTGTGGAATAGTAGCCAATAATGGTGTTGACACAATAGCGTGTAAATTATTTATGTCAACATCTCATGTCATCATAGCATTGTTGTTTCTCTATTGGATAATGCAACGAACAAGGCATTTAATAAAGAGACCGAGAGTGAAAAGAAATTACTTTCTCTTGCATGGTTTGGATCATTGTGCGAAAGGGAGACCCAGGTAGGAGGGTGTAATGGCTAAAGCCCCACCCACACTTGAAAAAGTGCAAAAATGCCCCTGTGAGTTTTAAAAGTAATGATACTTTTCATTTGCCTTTTTCCCCAAATTTCTTTATTTTTACATTGAGCCCCGTTAGAAAAATTTCCTAGGTCCGCCCTTTAGAGAAGTCAATGGGTCTTTGTTGGGAAGCCAATCTTGAATAGAGTCACTGGGTCCTTTGTTGGAGAAAGCCACCCGGGCATGGGAGCGAGAATATAGATAAGGAAAGACAGTAATTACTAAGAGTATGTTTGGTTGGGCTTGTTAAAAGCTCTTTTAGCACTTTTAGGATTCAAAAGGCCTAGAGGTCTGAAAAAGTTAGTTTGGTTGGCTCATTTTTAATAGGGCTTTTACAAAGTAAAAGTTATAAATGTGTTTTCATCTTGACCATGTAGAGGTCAACTTCACGTTGAAAAGGGGCTATTGTTTTTGTCGGAAGCCCGACTGAGTGTCGGAATGGACGAGGGAAACAGATTCATCTTTTTGTTATTTATTTTCTTTCTTTTCTCTTTGTATTATTGTTAATATTATTATTATTTTGCCAAAAGTAGAATGTACATACTGTATCTTTCTTTAATATCTTCATTCCCTTCTCTAGTTCTTTTTTCATCCTCTTCTTTTTCCACTACTATCTGATCTTCCTTCAATCTCTATTCTTTCTCATTCATAACATCCCTCATTTTTCATGTTTCTTGCAATTTATGTTGGATAGATTGATTATTCTTCCTTCCCCTTGTTCTTTTTCTGTAACTTCTGTTGTTTGAATGAATTTAACCTGCATTGACAATCACTTGTTTGGACTCAACTATGTTAGAATACAAATTTCAACACATGAATTCTTGAGATTATTGCTGAAACAAAGTGGAATTCATCATTCTATCCAGATTGGTGCCTCTTTTTTTTTTTTTTTCTTCTCATTTTCTCTCGTTGTGATCTTTGAGTGCATATTGTGTTTAGTAATGCATTTTGATTTTTGAATGGTGCGCTAGTTAACTCTACAAAGAACTTCCATTTTCATTTTGATTCCAATTTATTTATTCATGTCGAGAGGGATCTCATTGCTTATCCAATCTTTGCTATACGCGCTTAAGGCGATGGAGTTTGTGTTAGTTTATTTTTTTAAAAATAAATTATTTAATTAAAAAATAAATTATTTAATATTTTCTTCAAATTTTTTGGTAAATATTTGATGCATATTGTTATAAGCTTTCCTAAAACGGTAGGGTGTTTTCTATATGAACTGAATACAACATTATATTAAAGTTTTAGATTTTTCTTATTTTGCAGAAATTGTTGAATTCAAGCGACTTTAAATTGGGCCCACATGAAAAGCCCCATCTATGGTTTGATGTGGGGCCATTTACCTACAATGTCCTTCAATATTGTGTAGTTTAATTTTTTTAATAAAGATTTATGTAGTTTATTCAATCATTATATGTTATAAGCTGCTTTCTGTAGGTTTACCCAAACAACCTTAGAAAAATGAGCTATTAAAAATTAAGTTTAAAAGTTGGGCTAACCAAACAATATTTCTTACAAAAGTTACTTTGAAGGGTTAAATTTTCAAAAGCTATTTTTTAAAAAGCGTGTTTGAATTTTAAGAAGTCGAACCAAATACACCCTAAACCTACTGCTGGCTGGTGCAATCAAATGATCCTTTGGCAGTATGGAGACTAGGTCAACCTCTTTCATTATTATCCACAATTTTATTTGAGGGAAGAAGGATGTAATACTCTGACCCGATTTAATCTAGTTTAGCAACTAATTAATGATGAATTAGTGGTAAATTATGTTTTGCTTTTGTTTTGGTTTCATTCCAGGTCATGGATAGGTAGTTGGGTTGAGTTTAACCTGGTTTAAATAGACATAAGCCCTTTTTTGTAATTTTAAAATTTGTAAGACGTTGTCATTCATGCATCATCTTCACGTCAACATGTGTCTTTCATCGAGCTCATTAACGTCCGTAACTACCTCGTTTGCGTGCGACGTCGTTTGTTTCTGTTGGACAGTCATTTGACTCGAGCTGTAATTATCCTAAACTCTTGGACTTCTTTATAATGTTTCTTATCCTTATCCTTATATAATCAAGAGCATGCACCAACCTTTTTTAGTCTTCAATGTTTTCTCTTCCTTCTTTAGTTCTTCCTTTCTGTTTCTCTCTTTCTTCACGATCAAGTCAGGGGTAGAGAGAGTTGGTGCACTCTTGTGAGGTTAAGGTATGATTTGGGTTCTTGCTATGAGTGTTTTTCTTCTTCCTCTCCTTCTTCTTCTCGTTAGCTACTGCACATGCTCAATGTCTCTCTTCTCTCTTCTTCTCTCATGCATGTTGCTTAGAATCATGTTTGGACGTGCGATTTGAGCTCAAGGACAACCGTTTATGTGTTTGAATCCATTTGAGGTAAGTATAAGCATAATTTTGATGAATCATGTTGGTATATGTTTGATTTTGAATAATTTCTTAATCTAGAATGTGAAATATGTTTGACAGCCCAATTGTGTTGAATTCTATCATTTAGATGTTGTTTTCTGAGTATTATTCATATACAGTTGATTCTGTAACAGGTGCAGGAAATCGGCCCTGTGCAGTTTACGGCTAAGCCGTAACCGCCTATGGCTCAAAGTCCAGAGAACTGCAAAACCCAATTTTCTTTTAGGGCCAGGTTACAGCTAAGCCGTATAATGTGCTACGGCTAAGCCGTAAGCTAGCCATGACTCAACCGTAGGTCAAGCTACGGTTTGATTTCTAAAGAGCTAAAAATTTGAGCAAACCTTCTACGGTCCAGCCACGACTAAGCCGTGCAAATCCTTATGGCTAAGCCGAGACCAGCCGAGGCTGAGTCATAAAACAAGCACGTTAACGCCGTAAAAGGATACACGGTCCAATTGTGGTTTACTGTAAATGCGAAGGAACAGTCTGAGGAGCCACGGCTAAGCCGTAGTACATAATTCGGCTAAGCCGTAAGATGTCTACGGCTAAGCCGTAGAACACCCTCGGCTGAGCCGTAAGACCTGTGAAATATCGGAAAGGTAGGTGTTGGAAGAGGCCTTGTAGAGTTTTTGAGTTAGAAGGTAGGCAACCTTGACTTGCCCAATAGAATATGACAGAATTACATGAATGATCTCGAGGGCTGCGATTCATTCATGTATGTTATCCAGTTGTTAAGCACCTCCCCATGGGTGTTGGTTCAAGGGATTTCGATACACTCTTTTAATACAATACAACACTAGACAACTGTGTATCGGATAACTTAAAACTACATCATCATGCACGGTTAGAAACATTGGATAACTAGCTTAGGGTTGGCCAGTAAATGATCTTGATTTGAATGAATTGAGTTGCATGGCATTTTGTATGACGATCATTGACCTCTATTCTCCTATATGGTTTGGTTAGTCTTCGTTATGCCTATTGATTGATATAGTAAGTTCGATCTATTTGATTTGTTCAATATGTTTTCAGAATGTTTTTAGAAACTTGAGTATCATATGTATGTATGAATTAACCGTGTGCATGTATGCACGTATGATATATGTTTGATATGACATGTTATACATGATCTACTCAAGTTTTAGTATTTGTTTGATTCCATACAGTCAGGTACTACTCAACCTCAGCCTTAGGATATCCGAAGGGGTTGAATTTAGCGTAGTTTATATGGCATCACTGTAGTGAGTTTATGTCTTGGGGCTTCCGGACCTTACGAACCCGAGACCCATTTGTACCCTTGCCCAGTCGATGGTTTTCTTAGTATGTGTGTCCTCAAAAGGGAGTATAGGGCAAATGTAGTAGCCGGTTAGTCATATATGTAACATGTAAGCATTGATTCTGATAGCATGCTTCACTTACTGCACAACTGCTAGTATACGGAATTGAAACTCTATGATCATCATCTGTTCTGTATTCTATTAGATACAACATGTGTTAACTTATTGTTATTTATACTGTGCTGAATCGTTGTATTCATGAGTTGTTTTTAGTGTTACAGGCTCAGATCCCTCGACCGGCCCTTCGTCGGTCAACCAAACTCCGAGGGAGATCCCAGATGCCCCATCAGGGTTAAAGGAGTAGATGTGATCACTCCATCGAAGCCCGACAGTGTCATATATGCATATAGGTCTTCCTCATTTTAGGATCTCCATGGATTTTGAGTTTATTTAGAATCTTTATACTTTGTATCCTGTTCATTTTGGATAACTCTGATTTTAATGTAATCATTTGTATATATTATTTTGATTTTGTATGTCTCCTTTTATTATGCAATGATACCTACAGCTTCCGCGTACAGGTATTGCCACGTGTGAACTTCTCTTGTGCATGTGCATTTAGACAGGGTCTAAGTATATACGCACGGGAGTACGTGTGTCACTGGTTAGGTTAGTTTTAACCTCCAATTTCCTGGGCTCAGGTTGTGACAAAAGAAAAATAAAAATTGAAGTCACAAAAGGAAAAATATGATATAGGAGATATGGTCTGATTGAAGGATAGTTTTAATCAATCATTTTTAGAAAAAATTTCAAATAAGACCTTAAATCTTTACCTTACTTAAAAATACACTAATTTCAGTAAACTATCATTCAATGACAACTAGCCATTAAAGGCATTTTCCAGGAGACCTTTTCTCTTAATTTTTTTAAATATCCAAATTACCCCAAATTAAAATAAAATTTTCCTTCACTTTCTCCAACTTCTCCTCCTTTCTTTCATCCAAATCCTCATGGTGATTAATGAGGCCAACATCAATGCAACAAGCAATGGCATGAAATGGTTGCCACAAGCATGTCATGGCTTTAAATGAAGGGTAATTTTGATATCTAAAAAAATTAAGGAAAAAAACTTTCAAAAAATACTTTTAAATGATTGGACGCAAATTTACTAAAAAACTTAGACACCAATTTGAAAAGAATGGAAAGTTATTTCCTCTTTTGAAATAAGGCAAAAACTTGAGCTCTTATTTAAAAATCTCCCATCATTTTATACAAATGCATGTCAATTAAGTTATTGTTAATATTATTATTATTATTTAGTTTTTGTAAGAATAAAATAGTATAGAATAAAATAGTGTAATATTAAAATATTCTAATATTTTTGTTGTTTGGCCATTTTTGAATAATATTACACATTTAAAATTTATTTGTTTGGAAGATACTATGATTAAAGTAAAGTTCATTATTAGAATAATTTCTTATTAAAGTGTTTTAATTTATATGTAATTTAAATACAATGACTGGATAAAAAAGTAGTATGGTAAAGTAAAGTTTAATTGCCACATTTTTTTACCATAAGATGCTTTTCTTTTATCATGTAAATGATAGTAAAGTGCAATAAAGTAAAGTAAATGCAAAAAAAAAAAAAAAAAACAACTTTACAACTCTCTTTTGCACTTTACTTCACCACATGTCTCATCTCACCTTATTTTACCTTACCTTTTACCTTGATGTGATATTAACATTTATTTACTTTATCACATATGCAAACAAGTCATTTTATCACAAGTACATAATATAAAACTATTGTAAAATGTAATAAAATAAAAACAAACAAAAAGAAATTACTTTACCATTCCCTCCAACTTTGCTTCGCCATATACTTTATCCAACTTTTCCTTTACGCCATCTTTACAATAATGTGAAATTTACCTTTACTTTACTTTGCCATATATATAAAAAAGGTACATCATGATAGATTTGGTGAAGTAAAGTCTTTACTTTATTTTACTACTTTATTTGACTTATTTTACCAATACCTTTTCCCATGATGTGGTGTTAATCTTTATTTTACTTTACCACACATATAGATAAGTCACTTTTCATTTACAATATAAAACTATGGTAAAATGAGATAAAGTAAATTTAAACAAAAATAGACTACTTTGCCATTACTTTCCACTTTACTTCATCATATATTTTATCCTACTTTTACTTTATGTCACGCCCCCAAAACTGGGCCGGATCCAAACCCGGTTCCAGGGGTGTGAGAATTGGGGCCAATTATAATTTTTCTAAACATAAACAGCATGGGCCCCAATTCCGGGTGGATCGAAGTCCTTCGTGAGGTTATGCTTGGTGATCAAGCAACCATAATCACACGTGGAACTAAAATCCATGCTCATCGCAGACGGATATTACATCACGATAAGATAATCAATCTTATTAATAATAAGACCAGAGTCAAGTGCTTCGAAGCATCTCAATTAGAGTTAAAATTTCAAAACAACCAAACTTAAATTAATAACTAATGGCCCAGACATGGCCTCATTACATAATCCTAAGTTCTCGAACTCAGCACCGCACTAGGACACCTCAGATGATGTCATCGGTGCTCCACTCAACAACTCCGCCATTTGGTGGAATTTCCTGCGTCGCCTATCCCTCCGATTCGGCACCGGCAACGGAACCTAGACACCCAAAAATAGTGGGTCAGATTGACATAATCTGGCAAGAGGATAAGCTGCAACAATGGATTAATCAACTGAATTAAATGATATATTCATTATGAACCAAAATAAATCAGATGCAAACCCCAATGTCATGAATGCACGAAACGGGTATTCTCGGGAATAAATATAACAGAAACGGGTAGTCCCGCATACAGATAACAGAATCGAGTAATCCCGAAGATAATAACAGAAATGGGTATTCCCGCAGATAATAACAGAAACGGGTATTCCCGCAGATAATAACAGAAGGCACAGTTGTATACTATTGTCCATAGTATACGCTGACCCGATGGCGTACGTCCACCTCCGAACTGCAGTCGGTCAGATACATATATACAAATATACATATTTACAAATACATACGTATATCGATGCAGAATGAACCATGATATAAAACCCTTAATCCTAACATTCAATCCAATATCATTTTGAGTATTTAGAGTACTTAAATTTGAAAGTGTATTATGAACGTGTGTCAATTCAAATTCTTTGAGGGTAAGCACTAATCCACCAACGGTCAAAGTTAGATAAATATGCATATGAGAACTAAGTCTTTATCACAATGGAAATATGAGTCTACGATGCCGATATACTACTTTTGGTGCCTATCATGTGGTGCATCCCGAACCTCACATTCCCATTCTGTATTTAGTCTAATTCTCATGTGAACATTCAACTAACATTCCTAAAAGACATAATTCATCTAATCCATTTATATATAATTAGTGTATTTTACAAATTAGGTAAAAGATGTTCAACTTCTAAATCCAAAGTTAAATCAAGTCATGATCAAAAAGGGGGAGAAAATAATTAATTTGTTAATATCATTGTTGTGTACAAATACACCTTATCATTTTATACAAAACAAAAGGTACAAATTTCGAATCCCAATTTGAAATCTAACTCAATTAAGAATCCAAATTAAAATTATAAATACATTCTATTTACAGTTTAATCGCTACCAAATACCTTTTTAGTTTATTTCAAATCAACCTAAATGAACATTAGTTAAAATTTCATAATTCTCAATTAAGTTTATAAATAATCCAAGATACATTTCTAATAACATCAAATTAAAATTAATTTAATAAAACCTAATCTCCATTAAAATACTAAACCATTAATCAAAATATAACCTTTTAATTCTTTATAAGAATATCCTAACCTAATTATTTATTTAGCAATATTGTATATAAATATATATATTACTAATATTTTTTTTTGAAAAGAAAATGGGCTGACGGGCCCAGACCCGCACCCGGGCCAGACCAGCCAGGCCGGGCCCAGACCAGCCACGCCGGGCCCAGACCGCCTGGCCTGCTGCCCAGCAGCAGCTGCTGCCAGGCAGCAGCGGCTGCTCAAATTTTTTTTTTTTTTTAAACAAAACACAAACCTAACTCATCTTTATAAGTCTGGAAGAAAATCAACCCACCACTATTACCCCCAAAAGCCATTAATCCAAACAAGAAGAAGTCATGTCAAAAGGTGTGTAAATCAATGAGCAACTAAAACATATTGCAAGAACCAAAAATCATTGTTTTAGTTATCCACTTGCCTGAATCTTGAAGCCAAAGTAGATCTGAAGATCAAAGCTTGGAAGAGCCCACCTTGGTTTCCCCCTTAGAGAGCCTCTAGGGTTTTGGTTGAAGAAGAAAAGAAGAGGGTTAGAGAAAGGGAGAGAAACCCTAAGAGTAGAGTTTATATAAGAGAGGGGGTTTTTTTAAATTACAAGGAAGGGCCCCCTGCTTTCTAGTGGGTTTTAAGAAATTTCAAAAAGAGTCCTCTGGCCCAAAAAGGGTCCATTAACTCAGGCCCAATTGTGTTAAACCGATCTATTTGACCCTCTTAACCCAACTCAAATCCGACAAACCGGTATGACCCAATATAAAAATTCAGGACTTGACACTTTACCTCATCTTTTCCATGATGTGACATTTACTTTTACGACTTATTTTACCTTACCTTATTGTGCCTAACTTTTTACCATGAAGTGAAATTAATATTTATTTTATTTTATCACACATGTAAATAAGTCACTTTATCACAAGTCACTTTTTATTTACCATATAAAACTACGGTAAAATGTTATAAAGTAAAGTCAAATAAACAGAAACTACATTACCATTCCTCCCATTGTACTTTATCATATACTTTATCCAACTTTTACTTTACCCCATATTTACCATAATGTGATATTTACCTTTACTTTTACTTTACCATATGTAAAAGAATACATCATCATAGATTTAGTGAAAAAATATTGAGTTTTTTAAAAGAAAATAATTTTTTCTTAATATTTTTCTTAGGTTACCAAACGTAAAAGATTCTTCTCTTAAAAAAATTATATTCGACAAAATATTATTTTTTAATTTCTTGTGTTTTCTTGAGTATCCAAACGGGCCCTTGGATTCATTGATAAGCATTCTTCTGGTTCTAAATAAAAGGGTGTAACTTTACATTTGGTGGTAGATTCCTCACAAGACCTTGGGAAAGACTTCTAGACTCCACACGCTTTTCTCAGAACTTTTGTGGGGTCCTCTGTTTGTAGACTGCAGGGATTGAAAGTCTCGTACCATCCACTTGCAATGCTTGTTGTGGACCCCACGCGCTTTTATTTTAGAAGTCTTTTTGACCCCTCTGTTCAATGTTGCTGGTGAACAAAAGCACATTGCCAACAGAATTGTAGAAAATTCAAACAGACATCAAATGGATATGGACCCAAAATCATCAAGTGGACATTCTGGTAGTTGGACAGGCCCGGCATCCAAATGCAACCAAAGGGTTAACATAGGGTTGTAAATGGCCCTGAGTAATCAAAGGCCCATTGAAAATTGAGCTTGGATTTTTATTTAGGCTTTGATAAGTAAATGGGTAAGGGTCTGACTCATGTTTTGACCAAAACAGTTACAGATCTGATTTCACATTAGTTCCAACATGTGGACCTAACATATTACTTTCGTTTTCGAGATTTCATTTTTTTTTAAAGTTAGTTTTTTTTTTCCGAAATATTCTTTTTATAGACTCAAACTCAGACTTAAACCCACCCCATTCATAGTTCTGAGTCTATCTTCTCATTAATAATTTAGGTTCCAAGTCCACCATCAATCCAGACTAAAACCGACCCGCTTGGAACCCTAGCTTCACATCAAGTGCTTCGACAAAAATCAGGATTGACAGTGGAGGAATAATTCTTGGACATTGGAAGTTCATAGCTAGTTCAAAGTTTCAAAAGCGCATCCCTTGCCATACTATTCATATTGCCATACTATTCATATTTGTTATCACTCTCAATATAAATTTTTGAGATTTTTATTAAAACAATTTAATTTAAACTCTTCATTTACGACACAATAAATGAAGTTTAAAATTAAAATCAAAGTGCTACATTCATAATGTTAGCTTATTTTTTTCAGAAAGTGCACTTTAGCATAGCTATTCTCCATTTTTGATAACCTTCGACCTTTCTTCATGTATACTCTTAGTTTATGCTTTCTGGGCTGTTTGGGAAGGAGGGCTGCTTTGGCCCTTTGGCCTCTTTATAGCACATCCCATTGATAATGCTCTCCTGGCCCCAAGAAAAGAATGCGGTAGTCGCTTTAACAGAAGAAAGGTGCCTTTTACTCAGAACTCTTTTTATTTATTTATTTTTTTCTAGTTGATTTGACATGATAGACAGACGCTTTACATTGTGTGGCTAAACTTAACTTTAGACTAACTTTATGTTTTGTGGTGTAACTTTAGACAAACCTGGACCCGTTGATTGTCTTATTTCAAACAAGAATAAAATGAAATGATCAGAATTTAGGACATAGTCGTCGTGATCGATTGTAATATCTAATGTTTATTTTCTTTTCTATCTTTATTTTTTTTTTTTGTCTTTTATGCAAGCTGCCTGATCGAACGTCCTATCTATCATTGAGTTCCATGACGTGTTTCCCAGGACATCGCTCAACTTTATTTGACTATTTATGTTAGTCCCTCATCCTCCTCTCCAAGGAGAAGCAGAAGCTATAGCACATCTCAATCATGGCTCTCTGGTTTCTCCTTGTTATCTTCTTGTTTTTAGATCTTTCCACTGCTGCTGCCAACCAAGGCACAAAGAGCAATGACTTTCAAACCTATATAGTTCATGTACGAGAGCCCCACACCACCGTTTCCCCAAACTCGTTAGATCGGGAGAGTTGGTACAGATCCTTCTTGCCCACCAGCAGCGTCACAGCTTCGGAAGATGGTTCTGATAGGATGGTCTATTCATACCAACATGCTATGACCGGATTTGCCGCGATGTTGAACGCAGATGAGGTTAAGGCCATGGAAAAGAAGGATGGCTTTATATCAGCATATCCTGACGAAGTGGTGCCTCTTCACACAACCCACACGCCCGATTTCCTGGGGTTGCAACAGGACATGGGCGTTTGGATGGACTCCAACTTTGGAAAAGGTGTGATCATTGGTGTCCTCGACACTGGTGCAATGCCCGACCATCCATCATTTAGCGACGAGGGAATGCCATCATCTCCAACAAAGTGGAAAGGGCAATGCGAATTCAGCGCCTGTAATAAAAAGATCATTGGCGCGAGATCTTTCGAAGAGGGAGCAAAGGCCATGTTTGGAGGAACCATGATAGCCTCTCCATCCGACGAGAACGGACACGGGACGCACACAGCCAGTACAGCCGCTGGAACGTTCGTCAAAGGTGCCAATGTGCTCGGTAACGCCAATGGCACAGCAGTTGGGATGGCCCCCTTAGCCCACCTTGCCATTTACAAGGTATGCACTACTCTGGGTTGTGCAACTAGTGACTTGCTGCGAGGTCTAGAGAGTGCAATTGAAGACGGAGTAGATGTGATGTCCATCTCCATAGGCGCAGGCCCTCAGTCTAACTTTTACAGCAACCCCATCGACATAGGCACATTTAAGGCGATGCAGAGGGGGATTTTTATCAGCTGCAGCGCGGGGAATGATGGCCCGGACAGCTACTCTATCTCGAATACGGCCCCGTGGTATCTGACGGTGGGTGCAAGCACCATGGACAGAAGCATTAGAACAACAGTGATGCTTGGAAACGGGGAGTTCTTCAATGGAGAATCCGTGTTCCAGCCAAAAGGCTTTCAATCCAATAATCCATTGCCTATCATCTATCCTGGTGCGAATGGAATTGCCAGGACCGCCATGTGCATAAACGGCTCCTTGAATGGCATCGACGTCAAAGGGAAGGCGGTGCTTTGTGACCATGATGGAAGGGGAGGCATTAGAAAGGGAATGGTTGTGAAGAATGCGGGAGGGGCCGCCCTAATTCTCATGAACATAGCGGATAAAGGCTTCAGTATCGATGCCGAAGCTCATGTGCTTCCTGCATCGCATGTTAGTTTCTTAGATGGTTCGAAGATCAAAAGTTATATAAATTCAACCCTCTCTCCCAATGCAACGATAGCCTTCAAAGGAACGATCTTGGGCACATCGCCATCACCAATGGTTGCATCGTTCTCATCTCGAGGACCAAATTTGCCCAGCCCCGGTATCCTGAAACCCGACATCATTGGGCCGGGTGTAAGTGTTTTAGCTGGATGGCCTATACATGTCGGATCATTTCCGATTGCAGGTTCTGCTTTCAACATTATATCTGGAACATCCATGTCGTGTCCCCATCTCAGTGGGATCGCAGCACTGCTAAGGAGCTCACATCCTGATTGGTCTCCTGCTGCAATCAAATCAGCAATCATGACCACAGCTGATGTGGTCGATAATCAAGGCAAGCAGTTTGTGGACGAGAGGCTAGCTCCAGCAGATCTCTTCGCAACCGGGGCAGGCCATGTGAACCCTTCAAGGGCCAACGATCCAGGGCTCATCTACGATCTTTCACCTGATGATTACATCGGTTATCTGTGTGGGTTGGAGTACACAGATGCCCAAGTGGGACTCCTTGCTGGTGGTAACTTCAGCTGTTCCAGAATCACCAGCATCAGGGAAGGAGAGCTGAACTACCCTTCGTTTTCTGTGACATTGGGGCCGTCTCAGACATTTAATCGAACCGTTACAAATGTGGGGGACGCAATGTCCGCTTACTCCGTGGAGATCATAAAGCCTCCGGGAGTGGACGTGACTGTGCAACCTAACGTCCTCCAATTTTCGAGCGTCAATGAGAGGCACACTTACTCAGTGACCTTCAGTCGGATGGCAAGCGGCTCAGGCGGGTCTATGCCTTTTGTTGAAGGTTCTTTGAAGTGGGTTTCTTCTTCTACCACTGCTAAATATCAAGTCAGGAGTCCAATCTCGGTTACTTTTGCCAGTAGCAATTAATGGGTTCGGTAATTATATGATTCCTAGTTAAATAAGAGGTGTATGAGGTGCCCACGCCTTTTTTTTTTTTTTTTTTGTGTGTCAAAACCTCATTATGAATTGTTATGTAGTAAGGAGATGCCTAAATGCTATTTGCGATAGATCCATTTGCAGCCATGGTTTGTGAAACTATATTATAAACGGTTGATAGGTAGTTAAAAAGGGGAAGTATTAATTAAACTTGTAATCCGCATGTCATAACGAGCTCCTCGGGGGTGATTTTACAATTGGATGCATGTCCTTCAGTTGGGACAAGGAAAGCATTGTTAATTGGAATTAAGATTAAATGAGGAAGCACCCCATGCTGCGACCTGGTCAGCATGGGTGTTTCCTCAGCGGATCGGGACTCGTTCGGGCTCCAAGTCGTCTACGTAGCAAGGGTTAATTCTGTTCGAGCCCACTTTCACGAGATATAGGATAAATCCGTAATCATGTGGGCTACGCTAAATACAAGGCTAGTAGCTAATTAAAGTGGGTGTGGGCCAATGTTTTTCCAAAGGCCTCATTTGATATCACAAACAAAGCTAAGCTTCAAAGCTTAGAAATATAAAGGGGGTTGTTTAAGGGGGTGTTTAGATGCAGGATAAGGGGGGATAAGTAGGGGAGTAAGTTAGTTTTCACATCTTATCCCACTTATCCCTTGTTTGTTTGTACTTTTAGTGGATGTGATAATATTATTCAGTCTCGACGTTATAGTGAATTAATACCTTGTATGGAGCCTTAGATAATCCTATTTAAGAAGTGGGATAACTTGAGTTGCTTTGAGTAGAGGGATTATTTTTTTTAAGTCCTTTTGTCCTTATTCCACTTTAGTTGGCTTTGAGTTTTGGGGGGGGGGGGGGGGGGGGGTGGAAATATATGTTTTAGATCTTTTTCTCTCTTATCCCCTATTTATCTGGACGCAACTAAACATGAGATTGGATTCACCTTTGGAATAAATAAAATCACATTCCATGCAATATTATTGGATGAGCTTGGATGATATTAGTTATCCAATCCCGCTAAAAATTTATCCCACTTACAAACACACTCGCAAAGTTGATAGTAGCCAGGCACCAGTGACTCAAGATGATAGATCCTAAATCCCCACTCGGAAGTCCGGCCACGGAGCCAATCTAGCAAAAACAAGTGAGGCATGTCTTGGCCAAGTTTTTTTTTTTATTTTCTAATTGTTCATTGAGACCTGGCCAAGTCAACAGCCTAAATTAAGGCAATTTTTAAAGTACAAAGAGTCAAGTCTTTCCACCCACACTAAAATATGCTGCTGATGGATTTGCAAGGAATAAGTTGCTGTAGGGGTTTTTCCATAACTATAGAGAATTCATCCCAAAACAAAGTCTGCACAAATCCTACTGCTATTATCACCTGGGTCCCACCCACCCATCAGCACCAGCTAGCTTCCTCTGCACCCACACTAGGTGGGTACTGCTAGCCAACAATGCGGATGTCGCCGTATTGACAGAGAATGGAGAGAAAAAATTGAGAGCGCAATAAAAATTTGTTTATTGTATTCTAAATAAAATTATTACATTCACTGGTACAAATAGGAATACCCTAAGCATTTGCAAAGTAAAATCTTAATCAAAATAGGAAACAAAATCATAAAAGGAAAATCCTAAATCAACAGGGGTGGACCCAGGAATTTTTCCTTAGGGGGGCCACTATCTAAATTTTTTTTAGGACCACATATAAAAAATATATAATTTTCAAATATTTAGGGAGTTTTCTAAAATTTTAGGGGGGGGGGGGGGGGGGGCATGGCCCTGTGGACCCCCCTAGGTCCGCCCCTGTAAACCAATAAAAGGAAATCGAAATGGACCCTAAAAAACATGACCAATCCAAACCTTTTGTGAATGTGCTAAGTCAGCGATATTAATTTCAACACTTTCCTTCAACGTTGACTCCCAACATCATCGTGCTAAATTTCCATTGAAATCTATGAAAAAATTTTCATGCTTGCAGTGCTGGTTTCTACTGGTCTTCAAAACCATGTAGTTTCTTGAAATAGATTTCCATGTCAACTCCCCCATGCTAAAAAGCATCATTGAGTTTTATTTCCTTGAAATTTCTCGCCTCGCTAACGACGATGCTAATCTACACTTGTATGTTATTGATCTTTGCAACCGGGCCAAAAGTCTCATCAAGATCTAACTTGTACTCATGGTTGAATTCCTTAATTTCCAACCATGTTGTATAAGGATTTACAGTCTTACTAGACCAACTTTTTCAGTTGACGACCTACATGTATCTAATTGTCTTCACCCCAACAAGACATAGAGCCATCTCTCATGTCTCATCCCCAATCAAGGCTACAACTTGATCGGCCTTTGCGTCTTGCAACTCCTTGATCTCTTGGTTGATCAATTATGATCTATGTGAGTCTTTGAAAACTCATAATAAATAACCACCTTGACCTTTTTATCAACAATCTTTTGCGGGTCTAATCCGAACACTTGCTGAGTTAGCAATAACTTCAACAAGCCTATTTGTAAGCCGGCAAGTCTGTAAGTTTCATCCTATTTGCGGGGATTTTTGGCACCAAGTATGCAAAGACTTGGGTGTTTCCACTCTGCTTCCTTTGCTGGAAGAAATCTCCACCTCCTGCAAATGCTTTGGCTAGAGAAATGACAATTGTACACTAGTTGAAGCATGCAATTCAAGCCGATTTCTTCAATCTCAGATTCTCTTCATCTTTGTTCTGGGTATGAACCTTTTCATATTTATGAACAAACTCCTGTAGCGGCTGTCTATTTCCCAATTACAATCCACCAAGTCAACAACTTCGCTGACACAAATCACAAGCACATATTTCCCATCGAATTCAAACTTCAAAATATAGTGTTTGTAGGTGATGTAAAGGATCGTGATTGGCTCATTCACGATATAGTGCAACAAAGGTGAAAGAGGATCCAAACTCATTTTAGTCAGTGACACGACACTTACATGGTGTTGCTACACACGTAGTGCACTGCCATTTGCCCACTCAGTGGCAGAAACAACAAGGGATCTAGATTGTAATGGGGCACATTTTATCTCAGAAAACTAGTAAAAACACGCCATTTTCTTTTCAAGGATTGTGCATAAATGAGGCCTTAAAGCTTATTTCTTTACTAGAATTTGTAATAAGAATTTGAGATATTAGATTTTTTTAATATGAAGTGGTGGGTTATCTCTTGACATTTAAAATGCTATGCTTCTTTCAACAAATTTTTAAATTCGAACCACCATATTCTTGAAATTTCAATTTATTTTTTGTTGGAATTTTAAATGCTTCACTAAGTGGATGGATTTTAAATTCCACCTCATGAGGACTGCTTTTAAAGAATTTCAAACTCTCCAAATTCGAATTCTTGAAATTTTGGAAAAGAAACAGGCCCTTTAGGGCTATTCATTTACAAAAAATTGGTGTGTTGGAGATTTTTTGATGTGATGTCCCTAGGCATATAAAATCCTAAATGTCTCTTACGGAATTCCAAATTACAACCTTTTAAAAAGTTTTAAATGACCTTTTGTAACTCTTGGAATTCCAATGCTCCATCTAGGAGGAGGATTTAGGATTTCCAATTTCAGGACCATTTAATTTGGACAATTTGAAAATTCTCCTTGTCAAGAAACATGTGCTTACAGTTTCTAAGATAAAATGACATGCATTTGCAACTATAGAGATGTAATAGTAGCTAAAAGATGTGAAGCACTCCTAATGCATGTTCTTAATGGGAGGTCATGGGTTTAAACCTAGTCTCTTCCTCCTTGTCATATATGTGAGTTTTTATTACCGCATTTCTGTGTTCTATTTAAAAAAATAAATAGCTGAAAGACAGATGTGACAAAGTGCAACTGAAGATGGAGTCGCTGAAACTCTTGGGCTTGGGCAAATTAGTGAGTCTCCGGCAATGGGGCCTACCACATCTTAAACATATGCACCCTATTTTATAGCTCATGTCAAATTTTAGCATAATAAAAGTCAAGGTTAAAATATTTTTAACATCTCTTTTTCCATGACTAGTTTGAATTTTACTTTGGTCGAAGTTGGGAACACCATATGATTTTTCACTTCCAAAAACATGCGACAAAAATGTTCAAAACACACGTGCTTGAGATAAGTTAATTATGAAACAGAGCTATATTGAAAGTCTAGGGTTTCCTGATATTGAAATATATAGAAGGAATTCTATCAACCAAAGACATACATATGGCCACCATAATTGGTATTACTAGCAAAAAAAAAATGAAAAAAAGGCCTGTGCTAAGCCTGGGCTCAACCATAAAAAAAATATTAAAATTCAGATATGATGAGGCTTCAACACTGTGAGTCTTATGAGGCTATTAAAATAAAATATTAATAAAAAATACATAGTTTGATTGAATGAATGATAAGCCCATATTTATTTTATTTAGAATTAAAAGCATGCTCTTACCTTATTTCTTTTATATAGTTAAAAAAATATCATTATAAAAACATGAGTAATTAAAAGTAATTAACAAAATGAAATAGATCCATCTTCACATTCCACACGACAATCAAACCACTTGCAATGGACATCTTGGAAGTTTTCAATATTTTTAGGATAAAGCTTCGACCAATATTATTCCATGAGTTCAAAGATAATACAACACATCATACAGCTCCTTCCCCTTGGTCATTAGAACAAATAAGAAAGAATATTCATCATTCATCTCATCAAAAAAATTTGGGCCAAATCATCACAAATTACTTGGATATTAACGAATAGTTTGGCAAATGGGTTATTTAGAATATTATAATCTCATTACAAACTTGTAAATAAAAACAAAAGAATTATGAAAGAGTGGGTCACTAGGAAATTGACAAAGGGTAAATGATAACTCATTTGGCTGTTCATTTGGCAATTGTCTAGTGGATGATTATTAGCATGGATTAAAATTGCGGTATCAGTCGTGGAATCGGTCTACCCCAAAGACCGAAATGATATCGGTATCGATCCCGGTTCACTGTCTATTGCAATGTAAAATTTTTTTTTACCTCAAAAAATTTTGAAAAACTATTATGAAAATTCAGAGTATTAGAAAATGCTAGAAAACAATGTCTTTTCTCATTAGTACACACAATAATGCAAATTATCGATCTCCCTAAGTTATAACATCCTGTACTGCTGTTTTATTATTAATTGTTAAATATATTAAGTTCTAATGTTTGAACTTTTGGGCCCATTTTTTATAATTTATAAGTCTATTAATGTAGCCCCTAGTGACCGTTATAACACATGAATTTTTTTTGTTTCACATTCTTTTATAAGTGACTAATATGATATTGGAGATTGAACCCAAATCTTATTAGAATAAATTCTATTGAGGGCCCATTACGGAAGCATTTATTTGAGTAAGTTTTCTTTATAAGTGGGTCCTATTTAAGGGTATAAGGTTCTTTTTTTTCTTTTGTAAGTCCCTATACTCCAAGGACTTAGGGGTACCATTGTTTTGTTCACTCTAAAGTATTTCAATTTTTTTTAAATTTTTCTAAAGATATTTTTAAGCAATCAATCTTATAGTTGGCCGAACTTGTATTTTATATTATTTTGTTGAAGGTCCAAATAAGATGAACATATATTTGAGTGCTTTATATAAGTGGGCGTTATTGACAAGTATTAAACTATTGGGCCCATATATTAAGTTTTGTTAAAAAATGGTGAGCCTACAAACTAAGCCCATCCATCTACTTAAAATGAAAACCCTAAAATGGGGCTTTTCATCTTTGACCTTTTGATTGAAATGAAACAGAACTAGGGTTGACGGAGACGGATTGGGAGAGGGAATGCAGGGAAAAAAGAGGAAAAGAGGAGAGGAGGAAGAGAAAAAAAAGGAAAAAAAGGGAGGAAGAAGAGAAGAAGAAAAAGAAGAGAAGGAGTTCAAGGAATCAGGTATAACTCTTTGTTTAGTTTTTTATTTTATTTTTTATTTTTATGCAACCGATGCTTCTTGTCATTTATTTTTCTTTTCCTTCATGTAATAGCCATGTCCATCTCTGATGTTTCTTCTTAACACCCTTCTTTTGTATATTTTTTTAGGTTTGTCCGTAATAGCTGATATTTTGAAAATATCGGTTGTAACGGCCGATATTTTGCCGATATTTGGTCGATATTATGCAATATTGAAGTTAAATATTGTCGAGGTACATATCAGCCAATGTTTTAAACCATGATTCTCAGGCGTTAAAGTAGGCTAAGGAATAAAGAAGTGGAATAATTACAGACTCAAAGAAAGGGGCAAGAGGAATGATGGGAGAGGCAAAAATAAATCGAACACTCAATTGAGACAATCTCCTATCCTACGCCCAACCGAAAAAATAAAAAAAATCAAATTTGTTTTTTTCTTTAAAATAATATTGATAAAAATAAAATGGTATAATATCTAGTACATAAGCATTAAAAACAAAAAGTATATCATTTAACAAAAAAGGCCCACCTAAGAATGGGCCAAATATATATATATATATATATATAACCATAACACTAATTTCATCTAGCTCTCAAATTGGTATAAAAAACTATAAAAATTTGAGAAAGACGATAACTTGAAATTTTATCTAAGAATTTGAAAATAGCCTTTTTTAAAAAAAATTAAAAATATCCTAAGCACCTGGTTGGATGGCTTCAAGTTTACTATAAAACAAATATATATATATATATAAATACGCACAATAAAACTCCAAACCAAGAAAGAAATTAAAATCATTCAAACTAAATATTGAAAAGTAAAAAAAGATGAAAAAAAATAAAAGCATCATAAATCTGAAAATAAAGCTAGAGTTAAACAAATTATTTGATAAATAACAAAAAATAACACCATATAGAAAAAGAAATTAAGTTCCATAAATTAAATCTCTTTTGGAACATAGCCTTGAATGGCACCCACAAATCATAATATAATGACATCATCAATATCACATAAACAAACCACAAAAGTTACAGTCTTCAATTAACAGAAGAACAAATCAAAGAATGATCGGAGCACACAACATATATTTTATTTATTGTCCCAACACAATATTCATTTTTTCTCACAAAAGATATTATTTCCAAAAGATATATATATATCTATAAAATCTTCCTCAATAGTACTCAGTAAAGCAAAACGAAGTGAATTATCACTTGAGCAAAGCAAAGTCAGAAGCATGGAAAAACTACGTTTCAAGTAATATAAGATAAAACACGAAAATTCCATATCTTAATAGTGAAGCAATTAAAAAATAATCACATTTTTGTTCTACCTTGGCTCCAAAAATCTGTTCATGACATCCTAGAGGCCTAAACCTTGATCGCTGCCAGCACTCGATTGTATCGGGCCTATTCTACTGTCAAATTGGTCTGCTCACCATTAATAAGCATATGCGTGAGGAAACCTGCAAAGCAATAAAAAAATGCATGGAAACATTTTGAGGAAAAAATTATAAAAACATGTAGAGATATCTGCAATCCAATCATCTGGTATCGGTCAGTGATCTAAAAACACAAAAACTATCGTAATAATTAAATTGAGCAAAAAAAAAAAAAAAAAACAGATCTAATTGAACTGTGACAAAGAAGGCTCCTGCATTTGACATCTAGAGAATTTTGACAAGCAAGAAGAAAGAAAAAGATGAGGATAAAATATGAAGAGTGACTATCGCAAAATAGGTAAAAAGGAGGGGAAAGAAGGGAGATACGAGGGTGTTGGTATGGTGTTGTTGCCTTGCAACACCATGGAGTTGCAGGGAGAGAGAATGAAAAAAAAAAAAAAAAGGAAAGAGATACGGCAACTTTGTAGTGGGAGACGAAAAGAGGGAGGAGAGAAATTGGATTTTGTGTGTTGTTTTTTTTTTTTTTTTTTTTTTGGTATGCTTAGATTTCATGTGCTTATTTTGAGGAAAAATCGGAGTAGTAAATAGGACTAGCAAAACATGCCGTGCTCAACACACACAATATAGTTTATACTATAAGAAATGTACTTAAATACTAAAACTTATAAAAATTTTAAATATGATATTTCCTGTATATTTTATATTGAGATGAAAAATTAATTAAATATTTAAGATATAATATTTTTCTATTTGGGGCGGGTCTTTGACCATGTGGGTCAACTTTAGGATGGGTGTGCGCTTTTGGACTTTGGCCCGAGCCATCACTTCATATCTGAAGATTATTAGGTCTTGGAGGTAAAACTTAATGTTGATAATTAGATCATAATATTTCCACAAGCACTGTAATACAACATGTCGTCATCATCATCATAATCAAACTATATACAGATCTGAGCCCAAAAGAATTAACTTCCAAAAATGGTTTGGCCATAAAAATTAACTTTCTAAGACATTTGGCTGAGAAATTATAAAAAGCCTTCCCAAACAAAGCCATATTTAATGAAATAAGCAGATTGAAACTACACATGAAAAATGTCATTTGAAAACATTACTCCAAATAAAAGAATCCAAATATGAAAAGATATCTATACATGGAACTGATAGCATATATACCAAACTCCTTGCACCAATGGGTACTTGACCAAAAAAAACAATGCAGCATATATAATAATATATAATTAACATGTGATTTAAGATCTGCTCCCAAAATCAATCAAAAGTAATAGCATTCCTTTTTTCGGCCAAGTAAATATATGGAATTTTTTAATTTTCAAAAGGAGAATCAATATAAGTCTGCACATCCATAAAATTTAACCCTCTTTTCAGTTGTTCTACTACAAAAGTTAACTGCTTGGTGAAAATAATGGAAACTCTAAAATCAAAACCATGAATTTCGAACAAAAAAAATTTCTTGATACATTGACACTTTAATAGTAATTGAAACTATGAAACTCTTTGAATTATATAAGGCCTGATGGTGGGGACGCCCATTTGTCTAAGGGGGCAGAGACCATTTGGTTCTTGCATACTTTGTGAGGATAACCCATCCATCCAAAATCTTTTCATCTATGCCCTTTACACCTTCTAGTTGCCTCTTCTACCGCATCTCGAGCAAAATCAAACCCTTTTGAATATTTCAAAATGTGCTCCGTTATGCTCTATCAATGATAAGTTGGAAAATTTTAAAAATGATTCTCGATGGCCTTCTATTGTAGTCCTTTTTTGAGCCATGAGACAAAAGGGTCGATGAAAGACACCACTCTAGGAACGCTTCTTTTGCCGCCTCCATGGGTGTGAAGTCTATAGCATGCAAGAAGAGCAACTAAATAATATCTTAAAGGACAATTGTTATAGAATTTAATCTGTTATAAAGCAACCGTTATGTGACAATGGAGCATCTAAAATAGGTCCAGTTTTTAAGATTATAACAAAATTAATAGCTGTTATGGTTCTAGTAATTTAGGTGGGTCAAAATAGAGAACCTAGTAAAAAATAGATAGAAAATTAGCTTCAAAATCGAGTTGAAATTCAATCAACCTAATATATAATAATTGATTTCATTTACTCACATAGCCACATTATATAAATATTAGGGCGAAAAAGGTTGATTGGGTTTGTTGTTGGTCTAAGTGTAAGAGGATGGAATACGGATGTTGAAAGTTCTCTAGAAAAGCTGATCTATTCATATTTCCTTGCCTGATGAGAACAAAGGGTTTGTTTGCTAGACTACTAGTCACGAGTGACTTTTAAAATTTGAAGATCCAATGTTCAATCAGTTGGCATGTTTGACCCAGTGCCTTGTCAATTTCAGAAAAAAAAAAGGAGCAAGTCAATCACTAGTGTGTCACTGTCTTGCAAGGTCTTTTTTTTTTTTTTTTTGTGTAGAAGTGGTTGGAGGTTTTTCTTTTTATTTTTTACCGGCAGTTGGAGAAATGCTTGGACGGGAATTTTTTTTTTTTTTGGTAAGGGGACTATAATTGAATGGAGAATAAATCTCGTTTGGATATTGGCAGAACTAATCCCATCTCGTGGTGGAATTGGGTCCAATGAGGTTTTTGACCAATGGTGATTGGGAGTAGATCAATTATGATCCACCACATCACCAGTGATCCACTAATAGTCACTTTAAATTTTGCTTCTAAACTAAGGCTAATTTCCTAAGGTCATCAAAAGTGTCAGTGGACACCAAAAATTGCCTAACAAAATTTTTATGGAATTGGGCCCAATCATTTGGCCTAAATCATCATGCCTTGTTAAAATTAATATTTTGACAAGATTATACACACAAGTGAAGAAAAGTGGGTAGAGGTGTTAATTTCAACTTGAAGGGCTATAGTTCAAACCCTTGAAATATGCATTTCGCTTCCCCAAAGCTCAAAAATGGGCCCCACAAAATGATTTAAAAAAAAGGTCCGAAATGATCTGACAAGAATGGAAGAAGACCAATTCAAACATGGGTTTCAAAATATCTCTCCACCTTCAAAACCCACGATTGAAAGTGGCTTGTTAGGGTGGTTTCAAATTTTGAAATAAAAAGGTAAGTTTGGAGAATCCAAGTATCATTATCTCTATTAAAATGGAGAAGAAGAGGTTCGGATCCTTATTTGAAGGAATCTGCCTTCCATTTTACTTTTTATCATCATCTCCATTAAAATGGAAAGGAGATTCGAATCTTTATTTGAAGGAATCTGCCCTCCAACCCATTGCATTTTCATTAAACGGAAAGGATATTTGGATCTTTATTTGAAGGAATCTACCTTCTAATCCACAAAACATCTTGCATCTCTCTTTTTCATCTTCTCCAACATTTAAAAAAAAAAATTAAAATGGAGATTCAGGTTCTCATTTAAAGAGGAATCTGCCCTCCAACCACTTCAGTCATCATCCTTTACAAAAAATGGAGTTTCAGAATCCCATTACAAGGGAATTCTTCCCTCCCTTCTAAAAGATATCATGGAGACTCGGACCTCTATGGAGGGTGTCTGCCCTCCCACTGAGTTCGCTAAGGCATGAATTTGCTTGAACAAACAGCCTGGTGTTGCACTATCCCCGGCCCTGCTCCATATTAAAATTTGACAGAGAACTGGAACGTGATTCCATGAAATTGTCACTTAAGTCCTAAAGAAAAGAAAATGGGAACTTAAGTTTCTATTACATAAGGAATCTGCCATATAAAAAGAAAAGGAGTCTGCATCAGTCTCTATGATTTTATTTATTTATTTATTTATTATTATTGGTGTCAACAATCAACTACAAAGTTTCAATTGTGACTGACATATGAGCCTCGGGCCACGATAGAAGCAAATCATAGCTGGAATTGCGTTGAAATTAGCCAACATGGCTGCATACGGGTTGAAGACTTGGACCAAATTATGGTTCTAAAAGGATCAAAGGTCAGTCCGAATTATGACCTGAAAATGGATTTGGATTACAAAATCAACCTAATTATCAACAACCGATCCAAAATTAATGATAGTGGTATTAAGCCAGACCAAGCTCACTTTCTGAATCTATTGAAAAGCAGCCCAAATAATGGTGAAATCAGACCGGATTCAGCCTAAATTCTCTTTGAAATTTGGATGAAATATAGCTCAAACAGAGTCTCAAATTGGGTTAAAAGATGGCCCAAACACTGTCGGGATTGGGCTAGATTACAGTCCATACAAAAGGCTGCAAATGGGTTGAAAACCCATCCCGCTTTATGTTCCTAGAATGGGTTGAAACCTTACCCAAATCAACCTGATCTTTTCAAAATAGGTTGAAACTCAAGTCAACCAAATTTTTCTATAAATGAGTTAAAACTTAACCCAAACTAGTTCATTTGAATGGGTTAAGCCCAAACTAAGATGGTCTTCCAGAAAATGGGCTAAAATTCTGCCCTGGTTTACTTTTAAAGAATGGGTTAAAACCCAACCTATTTTAAGCTCATATTTGCTTTTATACGGGTTGAAATTCAGCCCACACTTATTTTAAATAGGTGGAAGGATCATACCTCAAAAAGGTTTGAAACTCAGCGCATACTAGCCTTTAAACGGGTAAACTACAGCCCAAGTGGGTTCACATTGGTAGAAGATTTGGTCTAATGTGTGATTCCAAAATGGCTTTAAACTTGGCCTAGACCATGGCTGAAACCGGGTTAAAATTTAGCCCAAGTTTCGTTTGAATTAGGCCAGGTTGGCCCAAATATTAATTGAAATTGGGCTCAAATATAGCCCAAATAAAAGCTCAAATTGGGCTATGTTCGGCCTAAATACTGTTTGGATTTGGGCTCAAAGACAGCCCAAATAAATTCTGAAATTGAGATCAAAATATAGGCCTAATAAAGCTATAAACAGGCTAAGCTTGGCCCGAGTACTTGCAAAGATTGGGCTGAAAAAACAACCCAAATAAGGATTGAAATGGAACCAGGTTCAGCCCGAATGTTTTTTGAATTGAGTTCAAAATGTAGCCCAAATGAAAACTAAAATTGAGCTAGGTTTGGCCAAAATATTATAGGTATTGGGTTGAAATTCTCCTAAATAAACATCACAGATTATATCTTATATGAGCCAACCCAATGAGTTCAACTCATTTTAAGTGAGGCCTGTATCTAATACCCATATGGATAATGGCCCACTAATAACAGAAAAGGCATCATCAATTTTATTCTTTCAAATTAAAAAAAAATGCAATCTTCTTGAAGATCCAAGTGAATTCAAATGACAATTTTTTTACGGCGAAGGCGAGCAGTAGAAGAATTTTCTTTTAAATTTTCTTGTATTTTCTTTGTAAATTTAGTTTAACTTATCAAAAGATTTGTCTCAAAATATAACGGAATGAAGAAACAAAATTCATGTAGCCGACTCCAACATAGTTGAGATAAAGCTTCAATGATGAAGATGATGATGATGATGATGATGATTTTCTTTGTAAATTTTATTAGGTTATATTTCTTTGCAATCAAAGGTTTTCCGTCAAGGATGTAATTAACGGTCGATGAAATTTTCACGATCGGGAGTGTGATGTACCCACACCAAATTAATAAAAACCTCCCATTAAATGGAGGGAAATTTGTATCCAATGAATTTTTGTGCATTCATTTTATTTATTCATGAATTTATTGTGTACAGTGACCGAGATAGGATTCCTAACTTTGGTATTTTTCAAAGGAATAGGAAGAAACCCACTTCAAAGAACCTTCAGCATAACACATGGACCCACCCAAGCAGTCTTTACTAAGTGCACATAATTGAGTGGTTGCTTTTTGACTTTTTTTAAAAACGAAGGGTGGAAGTTTTAATTTTTTTGAAAAAAAGGGTCAAATTTAAATTTCAAATATTTCAGTTTATCCACCCACTAAAATATGCTGCTGAAGGATTTGCCAAGGAACAAAGTTGTTGATTTGGGCTCTTTTGGCAATCATTTCCTTGCGTGATGAGAACAAAGGGTTTGTCTACCGGATAAAAAAGGGGTGCTTAATAGCGATTTTTGAGAAAAAATTCCTTTTTACTTTCTTTAAGTTAGACTACCATTCACGAGTGATATTTAAAACTTAGAGACCCAAGGTTCAATTAGTGGGCAAGTGTGACCCAGTGGTAAGTCAATTACAGCAAAAAAAAAAAAAAAGAAAAAAGAAAAAAAAAAAAGAAAGTGCCAGGTCAGTCACTAGTGTATCACTGTATTGTAAGTGTTTATTTGGGGATGTTATTGAAATTCCATTTAAAGTCACTCTATACCAAAAAAGACTCAAAAGACACGATTCCACTGTAGTGGCCCCAGAGGTCCTTTTTTCTTTAATTTTTTCTAATTTAAGTTGGGTGGGAATTTCCCTTCTCGTATATATGAGTGAGAGGGGATATCCCCGCCCACTCGTTTTTTCTTCTTCTTCCTCATCTTCCTTCTTTATCTGTTTGTGTTTTCTTCTTCGTTTTCCTCATTCCGTCTCCTTTCTTTGGAATATAGCAAACACACACTCCATCTCATCTTCAAATAAATAAAAAATAAAAAAAGTCATTGCAAACTTCATTTCAAAGTCTATAAAAAAAACTTATTTTTTGTAAGCAATTTTTTAAAGGAAAAAAACTCATTTTTTCAAATCTCTCTTTAGACCCAAATTAAGGCAAGAATACTAGATGTTTTGAACCTCTTTCCAAACTCGTGGCAAATGAGATGCTGGAGAAGAGGATGAGGATGCCGACTGTGACGAGTTCGAAGTAGCGAGATGATGGTGCTGGAAGAGGGGTGGTTGTGTTGCAGGCGGTGTGTGGGACTAATGCGAGATGAAGATTGGGCTAAGATGGATTGTGCTAAGATAAGGTTTTTTCATTAGGGTTGGAGGGTTAAGAAATAAGGAAGGAGAAGAGAAAGGAGAACAAACGAAGAAAAAAAGGAGTAAGCAGAGAGCAGGAGGAAGACCAAGATGAAAAGTTGCGGGGATATCCCTGATATTCTCGCCCAATTCAGATTTCATAAATTTAAATTAGAAAGGCCCTATTAGACTACTATGGTGAAATAATGTCTTTAAGGTCCTTTTTGGTATAAAGCGTATGTACGAGGATTTTTTTAGTAAAATTCGCTGTTTTTTTCCCAATTTTTTGTAGAAGTGGTTGGCAAATTTTCTTTTCAATTGTTATGGTATATTGAAGTGTTGGCAGAAATTGAATGGAGAACCAATCTCGTTTGGATATTGTTGGCATTCCATAGCATAACGTAATGCCATCTAGTGGTGGAATTGGCGGTCATATGAGCCTTTTATCCAGTGGACCAATCACTCTCAACCATGTTACCGTGGTGGTCCACTCACAGTCACTTAAAAAGAGTTAAAGAGGATTCGGCATCGTGGTGGTCGGGCAACTAAGAATTCCGTCAGAAAACCTTTATCAGGAAGGGAATTGTATTGGAATCGTTTAATCAGACTCCTATTTTTAAAATATTTTTTATATCACTCGAATCTTGGAATTGGAGGACCCATTCTGAACTATGAATGGAGCGTTTTTATATGGCAAGAAAGGAGTACTTGATCAGATCATCTATATGGACCTACAATCAAAGCATCCACCAAGAGGGCCCCCCAGTAATAGTTGACAATGGATTTATCACAGAACGCATTTGGGCATTTCCTACAACATGCAATTCATAATTAAGCTTTAACACAAACTACACTTGGGTACCTTATGGCTCATACACCTCCGATTAAGCCAAGAACCATGAAATTTTGCTTCTAAAACTAAGGCTAATTACCTAGGATCGTTGAAAGTGGCCGAGATAAGACTTTCTAAACTAAGGCTAATTTCCTTGGGTCGTTAAAAGTGACCGAGATAAGACTCCTAACGTGACGTTTTTCAGAGGAATAAGAAGAAACCCACTTCAGAGAAGCTTCAGCATAACGCATGGACCTGCCCAAGCAGTCTTTACTCTGACTGAAGGTCAGAGAATAGGTCAAGCTCTTATTGAACTTGGAACCGTGGGGCTTTATGATCTCCACAGAGTAAGTGGCCTTGGCTTCCCCAACGTTTGTAACCGTTCATTTTAAGTGTCTGAGAGGGCCCGAAGGTTTTTGGGGTAGTCCTAAATATGCATGTGATTTCTAGATTGAAAATAATTACACAATATGCATACAAAGTGAAAATTAAAAGTAAATCACATGCAAGCACACACCACAAGAAAACACAAATTTTTAATGTGAAAAGCCCCAACGGGTAAAAAACCAAAAATCCAACAAAAACTAACTATCAAGCAATAGCGAATAGTTACAAGATATACTCACACCCTTTTAGCACCTTAAGGATTGAGTTCTTCTTATGCAACTCCTTTTGCTCAAGACACTCATTTTCCATAGATTGCTCTCCGCTTGATCAACTTACATATTGATCATGCAAGATGGCCTAAACCTTCTACAAGAGATGTAGAAGCTCAAGACACTCATTTTCCATATACTGCTCTCCGCTTGATCAACTTATATATTGATCACGCAAGATGGCCTAAACCTTCTACAAGAGATGTAGAAGCAACAGCTCCAGAACAAAGCTTCAGCACTTAAACTCTCCAAAGAAATCCTTAGACAAAAAAGGAATTTCCAATGTGAAATCTCAACTTAGATTATGAGATGAATGCCTTAGGGTTGAGAGAGAGAGACCCTTTAAATAACTCACATAAATATACTCCTTATAAAACTCAACTTATCAATCCAGGTACAAATAAGAAATAACTTCGCAACAGGTAGGTGGGTTTCTGTTCATCAGGCGTTGAACGGGCAATGCTTTTGCCTTGCGAAAATCGTCAGGTCCGCTCGAGTAGGAAGAGCTTTTGTCCCTACTTCAATTTCTTCATGAACTTTCTTCTATTCTTCACTTCAGCTCTTCCAGTGACAAGAAATATAATCCATCTAAAAGAAATATAAAATTACAACTTAATAGACTTGGAGTTTTGTACAACCCATGAATTAGCCAACATACAAAAATTCTTTCAATCTCCCCATTTGGTAATTCATTGACAAAACTCCCTATACATTCAATATACTCAAACATAAAACTAAAATTACATTGAGTAGCAAATATAAATATACACACCATCAGCATTTTACCAATTACAAATTGAATACTATGCATCTTCAGCAGCTCTGAATCTTCAAATCTTTATATCTCCCCTCGAATTTCGTATTTTGCCCCTTTTGTCCATAATTGACAAGGATAATGTTTTCAATATGCAATACATTTGTCAATCGGGATTCAGCAGTAGCTCCTCTTCAATTGCAACTCCATCTTAATCGTAACTTCGTAGCATCACTAGGGGTGGGAGCTTGATCTTCTTTATCAGGGGCTTAGAGACTTCGATACCCACACATGTGAATTAAGAACTTTCAGCATAGTGTGTATGAAATCAGTAGGCAATTCACTTTTTAACTCATTGTTGTAGTCTTGTGTGGAGAAAAATTCTACCGCCATGCTTGGTATTTGGTAGACTTCTCAGCTTATTGCAATAGGGATAGATGTCTCCTTTGATTCTGCAATGATAACAAGTGGATATGTGTGTAGATAGTGACATATTCTTCTTCTTTGAAGTACTCCCGACATGATTTGTGTGTGCATCATGTGGAATAGTTGGTGCCATTGAATTTAAAGCAAACTTTTAACAAATATAGTTTTATCTTTAATCTTTGAAGTAGATGCACTATAATTATAACCAACCCCGCATGTGTAATTGGACCTTTTTCTAATTGCTTCAGATGTCTTCAAGAACTTTCAAGCCAGTGTTTACCTTATTCAGACAAGCCTTTGTAGCTTTTAGCTTAGAAAAAGCAATCTTCAGTTTGCCATTTAAATCTTCTTTCTTTGATTGGCAAGATCACAACTCTTTCTTAAGAGACTCCAATTCTTTTGAATGTAGCTCAAAGTCATCATACAATGAGTCATATTTTTTATTCTTTGAACTTTTCTGTTCTTCCAAGAGTTTAACATTTTTTTGTATATCCACTAATTCAGACTTGAAAGGCACAATCTGATCTTTAGATGCTTTCCACTTGTGTGTAATCTTATTCTCAAACTTGATTAGCATGACACACTCTTTATACAATATGTTGTACTTCACTTCCCAATATGCCTCTTTATCTAAAGTCTCATCATTATCACTATCACAACTACAGTCAGAAGAATTATGTGATGATCTACCCATGAAAGCTACAAACTTGCCATTGACCATGTCAGACTTATCAGGCTCAAGCTTTTTGTCACAACCCGGGCCCAGAAATCGGGGGTTAGCGAAAAGCTAAACCAGTGACACACGTACTCCCGTGCACGTGCATCTAAACCCAGTCCAGATGCACACACACAAGGGATCTAACACGTGCGAAACAGACGAACGCGGAAGCTGTAGATATCATAGCAAGCAACGAAGGAAAATAGCGGAAGCCAAAGCAAATACAAAACGGAAACGACCAAGACAAATACACCGATATAAAACCGAATACACACCAAAATCACTATATACAAATACACAGAATACAAGTCCCAAAGTCCAAGGTCTGAATCCAATCTCCAAAAACCAAAACTCGAAACAAAAGCCACGGGTATGCATGTACGCACTTGGCAGAAGTGATCAGGCCCACTCTGCCAGACCTGAGGGTGTCTCTACACTCGCCCCTGCAGCCTCCTCGACCGCCGGGGAGCTGGGCAAGGTATCTGTGCCTGCAACACCACAGACAATACAAATGAATACAACGATCCAGCAAATACAAGTAACAGAGATGAAACACTCATAGTATCAAATAGAATAAGGACCGAATAGTAATTGCAGAATTTCATCTTAGTATGCTAAGCAAATCGTGCGTAGAAGTAGAGCATGATATGTGAATCAAAACATAGAAATACTGAACTAGTTGGCTACTACGTTAACCATGTTCTCTCCAATAGAGAGCAGAGCAAAGCAGAGCAGAGGAGAACACCACTGACCGGGCCAGGGTACAAGTGGGTCTCAGGTTCCTGGGTTCCGGGGTCCCAAGACAAAGCGACACTGCAGTGAATACAGAGATACAGAGATCTAAGCCAGAGGTAACCCCGTCGGGCATCCTAGGGCTGAGGCTGAGTAGAGCCAGACTAATACCAATCAATCAAATCCATAGAAATGGGAGATTATCCGCTTCGGACTCACCGATGGCAAAGACCGGATCTTATCCTCACGTATTAACCTCTGGGCAGAGCCACCCGGGAATACCCAAAATATACAAAGCCAGAAATGTACAAAGCATAGCCAAAATACAGATTAGAACATAGATTAAATCAAAGCACAGCATAGATCAGAACTTACTGCCGAACGGAGAGTAATACAGATATACAGGACGAAAGCAAAATGACTGAGGAATACATAACATAGATTAACAGAACAGAGGGCAAAACCATAAACAATATGCAATGCATCTCAGATTAATACGGAGTCAAGGTTCATTACAAGCCAGTCCTAAGCTAGTTGTTCACTGTCACTAACCGTGCATGTTGATGTAGTTTTAAGTTAGTCAATGCACCGTTGCCATCAAAGTGTTGCGAAATCTTTGCGTGCACCGACGTCCCTTAAACCAACACCCATGGGGAGGTGCTTAACAGTGATCAACACTCACATGCATAAGTCACAGCCTAACAGACTATTCATGTGATCCAAGGAATCCATTGGGCCGGTTTACACGGGTGGTTAACCTGTATTTGAGCCCTATAAGTCTCACCATTATCCTAAGTTATGTTCCGAATTGCCATGCCTAACGGTTTAGCCATGAGGGACCTATGGTTGAGCCGGAGACATCTTACGCTCTCGACGTATTATGCACTACAGCTTAACCATGGTTCCATTCAAAACACAGCTAAACTGGTCATCTTTCACCTCTGATCTGATACCTTTTTCGGCTGAGCTACAGTCAGTATACGGCTTAGCCGTAGCCCAATCCACGGCTTGGCCGTAGCATTTCACGGCTTAGCCGTAGCCACACCGTAGGAGTTCTGTGTTGGAAAAGTTTCGACTGATCAGAGATTTAATTCACGGCTGGGGTACGGGTTGGGTCACGGCTAGCTTACGGCTCAGCCGTAGGACAAATTACGGCTTAGCCGTAGCCTAGCCGTAGAACAAAAGTGCAATTTCGAGGCTCTGGAATGTGAGCCGTAGAAGCTTACGGCTTAGCCGTACAATACAGAACACAAATTCGGGATAGTTACAGAACTGAAATTCGGTACAGAAGCTGAACAAAATGAGTTACAGAGGTTCCAAATTCACAAAATGTGGCTGTAAAACATGCTAGACAAGGAATAAGAGGAAATCAAAGCCATCAAACAAAATACCCATATGTGTTATCAAGCTTGTACTTATACTTGCCTCAAATCTCTACCAAATCCACTGAAGCAAGCTCCAAATCCACTAAAATCAAAACAAATCAAAGCAATGACCCATGCATGAGATGAAAACACAGAAATCAGAGAATGAGAGGTGCAATTGGAGAAGAAGAGAGAAGAGTTGGGAAAGAACCCACTTACCAAGCCCCAAACAGAGATGGAGAAGAAGAAAGGAACCCAATCAAAAAGAGTGCAAGATCCCCACACTAACCAAAAACAAGAAGAGAATGAAGAGAAGAGATGGAACGTGGAGCTTCTCCTGGAGATCTCTCTTGCATGCAACGATCAAGTGAATGAGCATGAGAGGGGGACACCTGGAGTGACTCATATATATATGGTTTGGGAAGTTTAAAACAAGATCCATGGAGTTTAAGCTATTTACAGTTCAAGTCACACGAAGGTCCATCTTCCCCAATTGACTCCAAATGGTTCTGAGACAGTTACGGAAATTGTCGAGCTCAACGAAATACATATGCTGACACCAATATGATGCAAATATGATGCAAGCAACGCAAAAGCAATATTACGAAAAAGGGCTTAGAACTACCTATCTCAGGTCAAAGGTTGCTCAACTACCTATCCAAGACCCAAAACCAAATCCAAAAGAAATAAACAAAACAAAACACACACTAATGAGCCACTAATCCGGCTCAAAGGGGATCGGAGTGTTACACTTTTTTACTTTTTTATTAGAAGAATTATCATCCCAGGTCAAATTAAAAGCCTTCTTCTTTGACTTCATTTTTAAATTTCCACAATCACGTGTAAGATTACAACAGCATTAGCACTTCAAGCATTTAACTCATTTTAAATACTTCTTTTTAGATTTAGACTTTTTGAAATAAGACTTACTCTCCTTCATAAATCGTTTAAATTTCTTCATAAACAAAATAGCCTCTCATGGATCAATTTCCTCAGAATCAGAATCTCTTTTTTTTTTTCTTTTGAACTTTCTTTCCTGATTCTTTGGTAACTTTCGAAGCAATACCTTAGATTTAGATTTTTCCTTATCCAAACAGTTTGCTTCAAATGTCTAAAGATTTTCAACCAGTTGGTTTACCTTGAGGGTGTCAAGATTCTTATTTTGTTTAATTGCATTAATCTTTGAGTAAAACCTTGCAAGTAGAGACTTCAGAATCTTTTTGATAATTTTATTTTCCCAAATTTCATCGCCCAAATTAAATTAGAATTGACAATATCATCCAGTTTAGCATAAAATCCATCAAAGGTCTCATCCTTTTTCATTGTAATGGTTTCAAAGGCTTTATTCAATCTTTACAGCTTGGCTGGCTTCACAGTATTTGTGCCCTCATGCATAGTTTCTAAAATATTTTATGCTTTCTTTACAGTTTTGCATGTGAAAATCCTATGAAACTCTTCAGTAGATACTATATATAGCCTTATTATTGCAATTGAAGGCATGTTTCTCATCTTTAGTCCATTGGGCTTTCGGTTTAGGAACAGTTTGTCCATCAACAATAATAGTTGGACTGATATAACCTTCCTCAACGATATCCCCAACATAATTATCAATGGACTTAAGAGAGCCAATCATCCTCACTTCGCAATATGTAGAATTAGTACCATCAAATAGAGGAGGCTTAGTAGTCAAAGTGCCTTTTTGATTGAGTACCATTATAGAAATCAAAATGGATTATAGTTCATACGAACCCGCTCTGATGCCACTTAAAGGTTTTTTGGCGAGGAGTCCTAAGTATGTATGTGATTTCTAGATTGCAAACAATCATATAGATATATATATATATACATAATCGAAATTAAAAGCAAATAAAAAAAACAAGAACACACCACAAGAAGGCAATAAATTTTTAACGTGGAAAACCCCAATGGGTAAAAAATACGAATCTAACAAGGATCAACTATTAAGCAATAGCGAACAGTTACAAGATATACTCACACCATTTTTGCACCCTAAGAACCGAATTCTTCTTGCACAACTCTTTCTGCTCACGACATTCTTTCGCTGTGCATTGCTCTCTGTTTGATCAACTTACACCTTGATCACACAAGATGACCTTAACCCTTTGCAAGAAACATAGAAGCAACAGCTCTTTAGAATAAAGCTTTAGTACTTAAACTCTCCAAAAAAAGCTCTAGAGAAGAAAGGAATCTTTAATATGAAATCTCAACTTAGATTATGAAGATGGATGCCTTAGGGTTGAGAGAGGGATCCTTTTAAATAATCTACAATTCATGCTTCATAAGTATATTTATTGTAAAACTGAACTTGTTAATCTTAGCACAAATAGGAAATAATTCCGCAACAGGTCGATTGGTTTTTTTTCGTCAGGCGCTTGAGCGGGACGATGGGTGCTCGAGCGGGCAATGCTTTTGCCTGACGAAAATCGCCAAGTCTGCTCAAGCACGCAATCCTTTACTCGAGTGGGCAGAGTTTATTTTTCTGCTTTAATTTCTTTACGAAATTTCTTCTCTTCTTCACTTCAGCTCTTTCGGTGATACAAAATACAGTCCATGTAAAAAAAAATATAAAACTACAACTTAATGGACCTAAAGTTTTATCTGACCCATGAATTAGCCAACATACAAAAATCCTTTCAAGGCCTAATGTCACTGAAAAAAAGGGTAGTTACTAGTCCAACTCTACTTCCTTGATGCTATTGGTGTTGGCATAACTGACATTACTACTTGCAATGAGTCCCACATTACCAGCTGAGTACCCCAACCCGCATAGATAAGAGATGTAATCATCAGGTTTAATATCATATTCTAGACTTGGATTGTTGGCTCTTGAAGGGTTCACATGGCCCCTGCCAATAGCAAAGAGGTCTACTGGTACTAACCTGTCTTCCACGATCCTTGTGCCTTTATGATCGACCACATCAGCTGTGGTCATGATCGCTAATCTAATTGCAACAGGGGATCAATTTGGGTGCGAGCGCTTGAGCAAAGCTATGATTCCACTAAGATAGGGAGCTGACGTGGATGTGCCAGACAAGATGTTGAAAGGAGATTCTGATATCAGAAATGATCCCACATGGAGCGGCCATGCAACTAGAATACTAATACGTAGGCCTAGAGATGGTAAAATCCAGCTCAACTCAACCCGTTTCTGACCCACCTAACCTTACCCATTTAAAATGTAGTCGGGTAGGGTTAGAGTTTACCAACCCATATAAAAGACGGGTCGGTTTAGGGTTGACCCACTTAATACGTTTTACTCATTTAGATTTTACTAATTTACCATTACTTTTCAATTTTCATGAAACTTTTTTTATTCATGTAAGCCGTAAAATGCGTACTTTTAATCTTATGTAGAGGAGTTAAGCAAAATTCTGATACTTAAATTATAAAATTTATTTTTTTATTTAACAATATGATGTTTTTGTAGTTAAAATATTAATGTGTCTTTTATTTTTATGTTGGCATAGAAGTTTACCTTTAAAATATGGATAAGAATGGAATATAATAGCGTTGAGGAGTCTTATACTTATGCTCAAATATGGAATTATAAAATTAAACAAAAATTGAAAAAGAATTATCTCAAGAAATGAGCTAGAAAATATTTATGGATTTTGGCCTCATTTTGTACACCTTGAAAATTGATAAATTATAAATTTATACTCAATGCAACATTTTAACTGAATTTAGAAGTAAGGAGAGCTTTACAAATGAAATTGGGCAATGTAAAATGAGTTAAATTATATACAAAAATGAGAATTAAATAAGTTAAGTTGGGTCAACCTGACCCAAGCTGTATCAAATTTGGGTTAGGCGGGTCGGGTCAGGCTAACCCACCATGGGTGAGGGTTGAAGGTTTCTAACCTTTTTCAAAAACGGATCGGATTAGGCTTGGAACAAACAAATTAGGGTTGGGATTGACCCAACCTGAATTTGGTCAACTGGACCTGTTTGCCAGGTCTACCTGGGCCAATGATGTTCGGCTGAAGAATACCGAGGCTCAACAAATTAGGTCCTCTAGAGGACATCAATACAATCATACGAGATGGTAAGGTGCCAAGAAACATCCTTTGAAAATATTTTTAAATGATTGGATGTAAACTTACTAGAAAAAAACTTTTTCATCAATTTGAAAAGTTTTGAAACTTATATTCTTTTTTGGAATAAGGCAAAATTCTAAGTTCTTATTTGAAATTTCCCATCATTTTATACACATGCATTTATATATATATATATACACATATACAAGAGAAGGGTGTTAAGAAGAAGAAACCTCAGAGATGGACATGGCTATTACATGAGGGAAAAGAAAATAAATGACAAGAAGCATGTGTCGCATAAAAATAAAAAACTTTAAAAAAAAAAGAAACAAAGAATCATGCCCGATTCCCTGAACTCCTTCATCTTCTTTTTCTTCTTCTCTTCTTCCTCCTTTTTGTTTTCCCTTTTGTCCTCTTCCTTCTCTCCTCTTTTCCTCTTTTTTCCCTTGTTTTCCCTCTCCCTGGTCTTCCTCTACCTTAGTTGTGCATTGTTTCAATCAAAAGGTTAAAGATGAAAAGCCCCTTTTTAGGGTTGTCATTTTGAGTAGATGGATGGGCTTAGTTTGTGGGCCCACCATTTTTTAACAAAACTTAATATATGGGCCCAATGGTATAATGCTTGTCAATAACGCCTAGTTATATGAAGCACTCAAATATATGTTCATCTTAAATAGACCTTCAACAAAATAATCTAAAATACAAGTTCGGCCAACTATAATTTTGATTGCTTTAAAATATCTTTAAAGAAATTTAAAAAAATTGAAATACTTTAGAGTGAACAAAACAATGGTACCCCTAAGTCTTGGAGTATATGGACTTAAAAAAAAACTTATACCCCTTTAATAGGACCCACTTCTAAAAGAAATTAAATCACTCAAATAAATGCTTCCATAATGGGCCCTCAATAGAATTTATTCTAATAAGATTTGGTTTCAATCTCCAATATCATATTGGTCACTTATAAAAAGAATGTGAAATAAAAAATTCATACTTTATAATGGTCACTACGGGCTACATTTATAGACTTATAAATTATAAAATGGGCCCAAAAGTTTAAACATTAGAACTTAATATATTCAACAGTTAATAATAAAACAGCGATACATTATGTTATAACTTAAGGAGATTGATATTTTTGCATTATTGTGTGTACTAATGAGAAAAGACATTGTTTTCTAGTATTTTCTAATATTCTGAATTTTTTGAATATTTTTTCAAAATTTTTTGAGGTAAAAAAAATTTACACCGCAATGAACCATGAACCACGACCGATATCGATATCGTATCGGTTTTTGGGGTAGACCGATATCGCGACCGATACTACGATTTTAATCCATGCTAATAATCATCCACTAGACAATTGCCAAATGAATAGCCAAATGAGTCGTCGTTTATCCTTTGTTAATTTCTAGGTGACCCACTATTTCATAATTCTTTGGTTTTTCTTTACAAGTTTGTAACGAGACTATAATATTCTAAACGACCCGTTTGCCAAACTATTCATTAATATCCAAGTTTGTGATGATTTGGCCCAAATTTTTTTGATGAGATGAATGATGAATATTCTTTCTTATTTGTTCTAATGACCAAGGGGAATGAGTTGTATGATGTGTTGTAGTTTCTTTGAATTCATGGAATAATATTGGTCGAAGCTTTATCCTAAAGACATTGACACCTTCCAAGATGTCCATTGTCAAGTGGTTTGATTGTCGTGTGGAATGTGAAGATGGATCTATTTCATTTTGTTAATTACTTTTGATTTATTACTCATGTTTTTATAATGATATTTTTTTACCTATGTAAAAGAAATAAGGTAAGAGCATGCTTTTAATTCTAAATAAAAAAATATATGGGCTTATCATTCATTCAATCAAACTATGTATTTTTTTATTAATATTTTATTTTAATAGCCTCATAAGACTCAAATGTTGAAGTCTCATATCTAAATTTTATGGTTGAGCCCGGGCTTAGCGCAGGCCTTTTTTGCTAGTAATTCCAATTATGGTGGTCGTATGTATGTCCTTGGTTGACAAAATTCCTTCAATATATTTCAATATCAGCAAACCTTGGACTTTCAATATAGCTCTGTTTCATAATTAACTTATCTCAAACACATGTGTTTTTAACATTTTTTTCGCATGTTTTTGGAAGTGAAAAATCATATGGTGTTCCCAACTCCGATCAAAGTAAATTTCAAACTAGTCACACAGAAATAGAGAATGTTAAAAATATTTTAACTTTAACTTTTATTGAGCTAAAATTTGACATGAGCTATAAAATAGGGTGCAAATGTTTAAGATGTGGTGTGCCCCACGCTGGAGACTCAATAATTTGCCCAAGCCCAAGAGATTTAGAGACTCCATCTTCAGTTGCACTTTGTCACATCTGTCTTTCAGCTATTTTTTTTAAAACAGAATACAGAAATGTGGTAATAAAAACTCACATATATGACAAGGAGGGAGAGACTAGGTATAAACCCATGACCTCCTATTAAGAACAAGCATTAGGAGTGATTCTCATCTTTTAGCTACTATTACATCTCTATAGTTGCAAATACATGCCATTTTATTTTGAAACTGTAAGCGCATGTTTCTTGACAAGGAGAGTTTTCAAATTGTCCAAATTAAGTGGTCGTGAGATTGGAAATCCTAAATCTTCCTCCTAGATGGAGAATTGGAATTCCAAGAGTTACAAAAGGTCATTTAAAAACTTTTTAAATGGTTTGGAGTTCTGTAAGAGACATTTAGGATTTTATATGCCCAGGGACATCACATCAAAAAAGCTCCAACACACCAATTTTTTGTGAATTAATAGCCCCTAATGGCCTGTTTCTTTTCCAAAATTCCAAGAATTCAAATCTAAGGAATCTGAAATTCTTTAAAAGCGATCCTCATGAGGTGGAATTTAAAATCCATCCACTTAGTGAAGCATTTGAAATTCCAACAAAAAAAAAAATTGAAATTTCAAGAATATAGTGGTTCGAATTTAAAACTATGTTGAAAGAAGCATGGCATTTTAAATGTCAGGGGATAACCCATCACATCATATTAAAAAAATCTAATATCTCAAATTCTTATTACAAATTCTGGTAAAGAAATAAGCTTTAAGGCCTCATTTATGCACAATCCATGAAAAGAAAATGGATTGTGTTTACTAGTTTTCTACAATAAAATGTGCCCCATTAGAGTCTAGATTTCTGCCATTGAGTGAGCAAGTGGCAGTGCACTATGTCTGTAGCAACACCATATAAGTGTTGTGTCATTGACTAAAATGAGTTTGGATCCTCTTTTACCTTTGTTGTATTATATCCGTGAGTGAGTCAATCACGGTCCTCCACATCTCCTGCAAAAACTATATTTTGAAGTTTGAATTGAACGGGAAATATGCACTTGTGATTTGTGTCAGCGTGGTGGCTGACTTGGTGGATCGTAATTGGGAAATAGACAACTGCTACAGGGGTTTTTTCATAAATATGAAAAGGCTCACACCAATAATAGAGATGAAGAGAATATGAGATTGAAGAAATCGGCTTGAAATGCATGCTTCAGCTAGTGTACAATTGTCATTACTCCAGCCATAGCATTTGCAGGAGGTGGAAATTTCTTCCAGCAAAGGAAGTAGAGTGGAAATACCCAAGTCTTTGAATACTTAGTGTGGTCCTTGTTGCCAAAAATCCCCGCAAATAGGATGAAACTTACAGACTTGCCGGCTTACAAACAGGCTTGTTAAAGTCATCGCTAACTCAGCAAGTGTTTAGATTAGATCCGCAAGAGATTGTTGATAAAAAGGTCACGGTGGTTATTTACTATGCTTTTTAAAGACTCACACAGATCATAACTAATCACACAAGAGATCAAGGAGTTGTAAGATGCAAGTGCGATCAAGTTGTAGCCTTGATTGGGATGAGACATGACAGATGGTTCTATGTCTTGTTGGGGTGAAGACAATTAGATTCATGTGGGTCGTCAACTTAAAAAGTCCGTCTAGTAGGATTGCAAATCCGTATACAACATGGTTGGAAACTAAGGAATTCAACCATAAGTACGAGTTAGATCTTGTTGAGACTTTTGGTCTGGTTGCAAAGATCAATAACGTACAAGTGTAGATTGGCATCGCTGTTAGCGAAGGGTGGAATTTCAAGGAAATAAAACTCAATGATGCTTTTTAGCATGAGGGAGTTGACATGGGAATCTATTTGAAGAAATTATATGGTTTTGGAGACCAGTGAAAACTTGCACCGCAAGCATGAAAATTTTTTCATAGATTTTCAATGCAAATTTAGTATGATGATGCCCATTGAAGGAAAGTGTTGAAGTCAATATCGCTTACTTAGCACATTCACGAAAGGGTTGGGTGGGTGGTGCTTTTTAGGGTCAGTTTCGATTTATTTATATTGATTTACAGGAGTCGACCTTTCGGTGGGGGGGGGGGGGGGCGCCAAAGGTTCCCCCCCACAAAAAAAAAAAAAAATCCAAAAATTTAGGAATAATCACCTATATTTTTAATATTTTTAAAATTTTTTTACATATGCACCCCCACCCCCCCCCCCCCCCCTCCCCAAAGATTTTAGAAAACTCCATATATATTTTGAAAATTATATATATATTTTATATGTGGTCCTGAAAAAAATTTAGATAGTGGCCCCCCCAAAAAAATTCCTAGATCAGCCCCTGATGATCTAGGATTTTCCTTTTATGACGGTGTTTCCTATTTTGATTAAGATTTTACTTTGCAAGTGCTCAGGGTGTTCCTATTTATACCAATGAATGTAATGCTTTTATTTAGAATACAATAAACAAATTTTTTTTGCGCTCTCAATTGTTTCTCTCCATTCTCTCTCAACACCGCGACATCGGCATTGTTGGCTAGCAATCCCCACCTGCTGTGGGTGCAGAGGAACCTAGCCGGTGCTGATGGGTGGGTGGCACTCGGGTGATAATAGCAGTAGGATTTCTGCAGACTTTGGTTTGGGATGAATTCTCTATATTTATGGAAAAACCCCTACAGCAACTTATTCCCTGCAAATCCATCAGCAGTATATTTTAGTGAGTGGAAAGACTTGACTCTTTGTACTTTAAAAATTGCCTTAATTGACGCTCTTGACTTGGCCAAGTCTCAGTCAACAATTAGAAAAAAAAGGACTTGGCCAAGACCTGCCTCACTTGTTTTTGCTGGATTGGCTCTGTGGCCAGAGACGGAGAGTTGATACTTTCCAAGTGGGGATCAGGATCTATCATCTTGAGACACTGGTGCCCGGCTGCTGTCAACTTTTCATATTTCTGAGCTTTGATGCTCAGCTTTGTTTGTGATATCAAATGAGGCCTTTGGAAAAACATTTGGCCTACACCCACTCTAATTAGCTACTAGCCCTGTCTTTAGCGTAGCCCACATGATTACGAATTTAACCTATATCTGGCGGAAGTGGGCTGGAACAGAATTTAGCTTTGCTACCAAGAAGACTTGCAGCCCAAGCGAGTTCGGATCCTCTGAGGAAACGCCCCATGCTGACCAGGTCTCCCCACGGTTAGCATGGGGTGCTTCCTTATATAATCTTAATTCCAATTAACAATGCTCTCCTTGTCCCAACTGAAGGACATGCATCCACTTGTAAAATCACCCCAGAGGAGCTCGTTTTGACATGTGGATTACAAGTTTAATTAATACTTCTCCTTTTTAACCACCTGTCAACCGTTTATAATATAATTCCACAAAGAATGGCTGCATCTTCTTACTACATAACCATTCATAATAAGGTTTAACCAAAAAAAAAAAAAAACGTAGGCGCCTCATACACCTCTTATTTAACTAGAATTATATAATTACCGAACCGATTATTTGCTGCTGGCAAAAGTAACCGAGATTGGACTCCTGACTTGATATTTAGCAGGGCTAGAAGAAGAAACCCACCTCAAAGAACCTTCAGCAAAAGGCATAGACCCGCCCGAGCCGCTTTCCATCCGACTGAAGGTCACTGAATATGTGTGCCTCTCATTGACCCTCGAAAATTGGAGGACGTTAGGTTGCACAGTCACGTCCACTCCCGGAGGCTTTATGATCTCCACAGAGTAAGCGGACATTGCGTCCCCCACATTTGTAACGGTTCGATTAAATGTCTGAGACGGCCCTAATGTCACAGAAAACGAAGGGTAGTTCAGCTCTCCTTCCCTGATGCTGGTGATTCTGGAACAGCTGAAGTTACCACCAGCAAGGAGTCCCACTTGGGCATCTGTGTACCCCAACCCACACAGATAAGCGATGTAATCATCAGGTGTAAGATCATAGATGAGCCCTGGATCGTTGGCCCTTGAAGGGTTCACATGGCCTGCCCCGGTTGCGAAGAGCTCTGCTGGGGCTAGCCTTTCGTCCATAATCTGCTTGCCTTGATTATCCACCACATCAGCTGTGGTCATGATTGCTGATTTGATTGCAGCAGGAGACCAATCAGGATGTGAGCTCTTTAGCAGTGCTGCGATCCCACTGAGATGGGGACACGACATGGATGTTCCAGATATAATGTTGAAAGCGGAACCTGAAATCGGAAATGATCCGACATGTAAAGGCCATCCAGCTAAAACACTCACACCCGGGCCAATGATGTCCGGCTTCAGGATACCGGGGCTCGGCAAATTGGGTCCTCCTCGAGATGAGAACCATGCAACCATTGGCGATGGCGATGTGCCCAAGATCGTCCCCTTGAACGCTATCGTTGCATTGGGAGAGAGGGATGAATTTACGTAACCTTTGATCTTCGACCCATCTAAGAAACTAACATGCGATGCAGGAAGCACATGAGCTTCGGCATCGATACTGAAGCCTGCATCTGCTATGTTCATGAGAATCATGGCGGCCCCTCCCGCATTCTTCACAACCATTCCCTTTCTAATGCCTTCCGCTCCATCATGGTCACAAAGTACCGCCTTCCCTTTGACGTCGATGCCATTCAAGGAGCCGTTTATGCACATGGCGCTCCTGGCAATTCCATTCACACCAGGATAGATAATAGGCAATGGATTTTTGGATTGAAAGTCTTTTGGCTGGTACACGGATTCTCCATTGAAGAACTCCCCATTCCCCAGTATCACTGTAGTTCTAATGCTTCTGTCCATGGTGCTTGCACCCACCGTCAGATACCACGGGGCCGCATTCGAGGTAGAGGAGTTGAGCGGGCCATCATTCCCCGCGCTGCAGCTGATAAAAATCCCCCTCTGCATCGCCTTAAATGTGCCTATGTCGATGGGGTTTGTGTACAAGTTGGCAGGGGGGCGGTGTCCACCTAAGGAAATGGACATAACATCTACTCCATCTTGGACCGCGCTATCCAGACCTCGCATCAAATCACTGTCTGCACAAACCAGATTAATGCATACCTTGTAAATGGCAAGGTGGGCTAAGGGGGCCATCCCAACTGCTGTGCCATTGGCGTTACCGAGCACATTGGCACCTTTGACGAACGTCCCAGCGGCTGTGCTGGCCGTGTGCGTCCCGTGTCCGTCCTCGTCAGATGGAGAGGCTATCGTGGTTCCTCCAAACATGGCCTTGGCCCCCTCAACGAAAGATCTAGCGCCAATGATCTTTTTATTACAGGTGCTGAATTCGCATTGCCCCTTCCACTTTGTTGGAGGTGAAGGCATTCCCTCGTCGCTAAACGAGGGATGGTCGGGCATTGCACCAGTATCGAGGACACCAATGATCACACCTTTTCCAAAGTTGGAGTCCTTCCAAACGCCCATGTCCTGTTTCAACCCCAGGAAATCGGGCGTGTGTGTTGTGTGAAGAGGCACCAGATCGTCAGGAGATGCTGATATAAAGCCGTCCTTCTTTTCCATGGCCTTAACCTCATCTGCGGTCAACCTCGCGGCAAATCCGGTCATAGCATGTTGGTATGAATAAACCATCCTATCAGAACCATCTTCCGAGCCCGTGATGCCGCTGGTGGGCAAGAAGGATCTGTACCAACTCTCCCGATCTAAATGTAAGGAGTTGGGGGAAACGGTGGTTTGGGGCTCTCGTACATGAACTATGTAGGTTTGAAGGCCATTGCTCTTTGTGCCTTGGTTGGAAACAGCAGTAGAAAGATCTAAAAACAAGAAGATAGCAAAGAGAAACAAGAGAGCCATGATTGAGATGGGCTATAGCTTGGGCTATAGCTTTTGCCTCTCTTTGGAGAGGAGGATGAGGGACTAACATAAATTCAGTTTTTGGTTTTTCTTTTGGTATCCAACATGAATGCAAATACAGTTGAGCAGTATCCTGGGGAAGTCGTCGCGCAACTCAATCTTAGTACGTTCGATCAGGCAGCTTGGATAAAAGACAAAGGAAAAAAAGGATAGAAGGGAAGAAACATTAGATATTAAATTGATCGAATTGAGGTTACGTCCGTAAAAAACCCCACAGTCAATCAGAGGATCAGGACTCTAAATTGATCATGACGACTGCTCACTTCTTTTTGAAATAAGGCAAAATTCTAAGTTCTTATTTGAAATTTCCCATCATTTTATACATGCATGTCTGCTAAATTATTATTATTTATTTATTGAAGGCCTAAGATTCTTTGATAAGCATTCTTCTAGTTCTAGGCCAAAAAATAAAAGGGTGTAAGTTTACAATTTGGTAGTAGATTCCCACGAGACCTGGTCAAAGGCATCTAGACCCCACGCGCTTTTATTATTTTAGACGCGCTTTCGAGTGGTCCTCTGTTTGTACGATTGAAAGTCCTGTTCCAACTACTTGCAATGTTTGTAGCTGGTGAATAAAAGGACTGAATAATACCTTTCTTTCTAAGATCTACTAGCACAAAATGACTAAGCAATTAGGTCCCTGTAATGAAAGCACCTTGCCAAGAGACTTGTAGAAAAGTCAGAAAAAAACATCAGATGGATAGACCCAAAATCATCAAGCGGGCACTCCGGTAGTTGGACAGTCCCTACTTCCATGAATTGCGCTCGACAGGGTCCACATTGACAGATGAATAATTCTTCCACATTGGTAGTCCATAGCTGCTTCAAGGTTTAAAAACGCCTCCCTCGCCATACCATTTGCAGTTGCTGTCACTCTTAATATAAATACATGAGATTTTTGCGAAGAAAATTTAATTTAAACTCTTACTTTACGACACAGTTAAAAAAAAGAAATTTTAAAATAATTAGCAAAGTACTTCATTCATACTGTTAGTTTATTTATTTATTTATTTATTTTTTTGGCAAAAATAAACTTAGTAGCAAAATTGCCTAATTATTCTCTGTTATTTTTTCAAACCTCCAACTCCGACAAACCTTTTGGTGGAATATGACCCATCATGCTTTTTGGGCAGGTTGGGAAAGAGGTCTGTTTTGCCCTCCTGAGAGCACATACCAGTCATAATGCTCTCCCTGTTCCAAAAGAAAGGACGCTAACAAAACAAAAGGGCCTTTTCCTCCGAACTCTCTCAACTTTTCCTTAAAAAAAAAAATCTGTGTACTGTTTTTTTTTATCTGATTTTACAGACGCTATGCATTGTATGGGCGAAAAACTGCGAAAGACTACATTGGGCAATCGTTGACGGTCCTATTGCAAAGAGAGTAAAAGAAGGGAACAGTCGTCCTGATCAGTTTTGAGTCCGGATCCTCTTATTAACTGTGGAGTTTTTTACTCATGTAATCTCAGTTCGATCAATTTATTATCTAATGTTTCTTCCCATTTATCTTTTTTTTTTTTTTTTTGTTTTTGTGTTTCATCAAAGCGGCCTGGTCGAACGTACTATCTAGGATTGAGTTCCACGACGTGTTCCCCAAGACACTGCTCAGCTGTATTTGTATTTATGTTGGTTACCAAAAGAAAAAAAAACTGTATCTATGTTAGTCCCTCATCCTCCTCTCCAAGGAGAAGCAAAGCGGCTCGGGCGGGTCTATGCCTTTTGCTGAAGGTTCTTTGAGGTGGGTTTCTTCTTCTAGCCCTGCTAAATATCAAGTCAGGAGTCCAATCTCGGTTACTTTTGCCAGTAGCAAATAATCGGTTCGGTAATTATATAATTCCTAGTTAAATAAGAGGTGTATGAGGCGCCCACGTTTTTTTTTTTCGTTTTTTGTTAAACCTTATTATGAATGGTTATGTAGTAAGAAGATGCAGCCATGCTTTATGGAACTATATTATAAACGGTTGACAGGTGGTTAAAAAGGAGAAGTATTAATTAAACTTGTAATCCATATGTCATAACGAGCTCCTCTGGGGTGATTTTACAAGTGGATGCATGTCCTTCAGTTGGGACAAGGAGAGCATTGTTAAATGGAATTAAGATTATATGAGGAAGCACCCCATGCTGACCGTGGGGAGACCTGGTCAGCATGGGGTGTTTCCTGGGAGGATCCGGACTTGCGCGGGCTGCAAGTCGTCTTAGTAGTAAAGCTAAATTCTGTTAGAGTCAGCTAAAGACAATTTAAGGCCTAAAACAACAATCCTAGATGTGGTATTTTTTTATTTTTAATATTTTTATAATATTTTATTTAAAATTATTTTTTTTATTTTTTGTAATGCAATATTACTATTTAAGTTTTTATATTAAAATTTTGCTAATATATCTTTTTCAATTAATAGTATGGCTAATCTACTTAATCTTTTTTGTGACATTGTTGTTCTAAATTAGGATTTTATCAATTTTTATTTTGAAAAACTTCTTTCTATAAAAGAAACAGTTGCAGGTAGTTAATATTTTTCTAATGGACATATTTAATATTTATAAATTATAACTAATAATATTTACAATTAAACAAACACTAACTATAATAAACATATAATATGATCTTGTAATTAAATTTTTTTTTAAAAGCATAGAACCATAAAAGCTAATTTAGTGATTTATCAGTGTTGACCACAAATATTATAGATGTAGATTACTTTTGAATTTGATGCAGTTTTTTCAATATGAAAAAAAAAGATTATATTTGAAGTTGTCTTCTAAGGATTTCAAGCAGTATAGATATAGGGGGAAAAATGTGCAAACTGAAAGATTTTCAAAACAGAAAATGATTTCTTACTTGTTGTGATTTTAGGTTTTTTTTTAATGGCAATATTTTCTCAATAGTGAAAATGGTCTTTAATTCTTTTTTTGAAATATGAAAAGAGAACACTTGTTTTTGTTTAAATGTAAAAAGATGATAGTTGCTTTAATTACTTTTATGAGGCCTTAAGTTGCTACAATTACATTTTTGAGGCCTTATTTTTTTGGATTGAATAAAAAAATAGAATTTATTTTTTTGGAGGCCTTATTTTTTGGGGGGCCTAAAGCAAAGGCTTTTTTTACCCAATGGTTGAGCCACCCTTGAAATCTGTTCCAGCCCACTTTCATGAGATATAGGACAAATTCATAACCATGTGGGCTACGCTAAATACAGGGCTAGTAGCTAATTGGAGTGGGTATGGCCAATGTTTTTCCAAAGGCCTCATTTAATATCACAAACAAAGCTGAGCATGAAGGGGGTGTTTAGATGCAGGATAAGGGGCTAATAAGTGGGGAAATAAGTTTACGTTTTCCATCTTATTCCGCTTATCCCTTGTTTGTTTGCACTTTTAGTGCATGCGATAATATTATCCTAGTCTATCCTAGTCTCGACCCTACAGTGAATTAATACCTAGTATGGGGGCTTAAATAATCTCACTTAGGAGATGGGATAACTTGAGTTGCTTGGATGGGGGGATTATATTTTTTAGACCCTTTTGTCCCTATTCCACCTTAATTGGCTTTAAGTGGGAGGTGGAATTATATTTTTTAAATCTTTTTTGTCCCTTGTCTCTCATTTATCCGAACGCAACTAAACATGAAATTGGATTCACCTTTGGAATAAATGGAATTACATCCCATACAATAACACCATTGGATGGGCTTGAATGTTATTAGCTATCCAATCCTACTAAAAATTTATCCTACTTCCAAATACACCCGAAAAGTTGACAGTAGCAAGGCACCAGTGTCTCAAGATGATAGATCCTAGATCCCCACTTGGAAAGTATCAACTCTCCGCCGCCGCCCACAAAGCCAATCTAGCAAAACCAGGTGAGGCATGTCTTGGCCAATTCCTTTTTTTGATACTTGTTGACTGAGACTTGGCCAAGTCAAGAGCCTAAATTAAGGCAATTTTTAAAGTACAAAGAGTCAAGTCTTTCCACTCACTAAAATATGCTGCTGATGGATTTGCAAGGAATAAGTTGCTGTAGTGGTTTTTCCATAAATATAGAGAATTCATCCCAAAACAAAGTCTGCACAAATCCTACTGCGATTATCAGCCGGGTCCCACCCACCCATCAGCAGCAGCTAGCTTCCTCTGCACCCGCACTAGGTGGTTATTGCTAGCCAACGATGTGGATGTCGCGGTACTGAGAGAGAATGAAGAGAAAAAATTAAGAGCGCAATAAAAATTTGTTTATTGTTTTCTAAATAAAATCATTACATTCACCGGTACAAATAGGAATACCCTAAGCACTTGCTAGGTAACATATTAATCCAAATAGGAAACACAATCATAAAAGGAAAATCCTAAATCAACAGGGGTGGATTAGGAATTTTTCCTTGGGGGGCCACTATCTAGATTTTTTTAGGACCACATATAAAAAATATATAATTTTCAAATATATTGTGAGTTTTCTAAAATTTTAGGGGGGCGGGCATATGTAAAAAATATTAAAAATATTAAAAACATAGAAGGATATTCCTAAATTTTAGGTTTTTTTTTGGGGGGGGGGGGGCATGGCCCCTGTGGGCCCCCCTAGGCCCGCCCATGTAACTCAATATAAGGAAATTGAAACCGACCTAAAAAGCTCCACCAACCCAAACCTTTTGTGAATGTGCTAAGTCAGTGATATTGATTTCAACACTTTCCTTCAACGTTGACTCCCAACATCATCGTACTAAATTTCCATTGAAATCTATGAAAAAATTTTCATGCTTGCGGTGCTAGTTTCTACTGGTCTTCAAAACCATGTAGATTCTTCAAATAGATTTCCATGTTAACTCCCCCATGCTAAAAAGCATCATTGAGTTTTATTTCCTTGAAATTTCATCCTTCGCTAACGATGATGCCAATCTACATTTGTACGTTATTGATCTTTGCAACCAGATCAAAAGTCTCATCAAGATCTAACTTGTACTAATGGTTGAATTCCTTAGTTTCCAACCATGCTGTATAAGGATTTGCAGTCCTACTAGAACAACTTTTTCAATTGACGACCTACATGTATCTAATTGTCTTCACCCCAACAAGACATAGAACCATCTCTCATGTCTCATCCCCAGTCAAGGCGAAAACTTGATTGCCCCTTGTGTCTTGCAACTCCTTGATCTATTGTGTGATCAGTTATGATCTGTGTGAGTCTTTGAAAAGTCATAATAAATAACCACCTTAACCTTTTTATCAACAACCTCTCGAGGATCTAATCTAAACACTTGCTGAGTTAGCGATGACTTCAACAAGCCTGTTTGTAAGCTGGCAGGTCTGTAAATTTAGCAACGAGGACCGCACCAAGTATTCAAAGACTTAGGTGTTTCCACTCTGCTTCCTTTCTTGGAAGAAATCTCCACCTCCTACAAATGCTTTGGCTAGAGTAATGACAACTGTACACTAGTTGAAGCATGCATTTCAAGCCAATTTCTTCAATCTCAAATTCTCTTCGTCTTTGTTCTGGGTATGAGCTTTTTTATATTTATGAAAAAACTTCTGTAGCAGCTGTCCATTTCCCAATTACGATCCACCAAGTCAGCCACCACTCTGACACAAATCACAAGCGCATATTTTCCATTGAATTCAAACTTCAAAATATAGTGTTTTGTTGGTGATGTGAAGGACCGTGATTGGCTTACTTATGATCATAGTACAACAAAGGTGAAAGAGGATCCAAACTCATTTTAGTCATTGACACAACACTTATATGGTGTTGCTACACACGTAGTGCACCACCATTTGCCCACTCAATGGCAGAAACAACAAGGGATCTAGACTCTAATGGGCACATTTTATCTCAGAAAACTAGTAAAAACATGCCATTTGCTTTTCACGGATTGTGCATAAATGAGGCCTTAAAGCTTATTTCTTTACCAGAATTTGTAATAAGAATTTGAGATATTAGATTTTTTTAATATGATGTGGCGGGTTGTCTCTTGACATTTAAAATGCCATGCTTCTTTCAACATAGTTTTAAATTCGAACCACTGTATTCTTGAGATTTCAATTTACTTTTTGTGTGGAATTTTAAATGCTTCAATAAGTGGATGGATTCTAAATTCCAACTCATGAGGACGGCTTTTAAAGAATTTCAAACTCTCTAGATTCGAATTTTTGGAAATTTGGAAAAGAAACAGGCCCTTTAGGGCTATTAATTTACAAAAAAATTGGTGTGTTGGAGCTTTTTTGATGTGATGTCCCTAGGCATATAAAATCCTAAATGTCTCTTAGGGAATTCCAAATTTCAACATTTTAAAAAGTTTTAAATGACCTTTTGTAACTCTTGGAATTCCAATACTCCATCTAGGAGGAGGATTTAGGATTTCCAATCTCACGACCGCTTAATTTGGACAATTTGAAAATTCTCCTTGTCAAGAAACATGCACTTACAGTTTCTAAGATAAAAATGACATGCATTTGCAACTATAGAGATGTAATAGTAGCTAAAAGATGAGAATCACTCCTAATGCATGTTCTTAATTATAAGATAAATGACATGTATTTGCAACTATAGGTCATGGGTTTAAACCTAGTCTCTCCCTCCTTGTCATATATGTGAGTTTTTATTACCGCATCTATGTATTATGTTTTAAAAAAATAGCTGAAAGACAGATGTGACAAAGTGCAACTGAAGATGGAGAATCTCTTGGGCTTGGGCAAATTAGTGAGTCTCCAGCATGGGGCACACCACATCTTAAACATATGCACCTTATTTTATAGCTCATGTCATATTTTAGCTTAATAAAAGTTAAGGTTAAAATATTTTTAACATTCTCTCTTTCCATGTGACCAGTTGGAATTTTACTTTGATCAAAGTTGGGAACACCATATGATTTTTCACTTCCAAAAACATGCGACAAAAATGTTCAAAACACATGTGATTGAGATAAGTTAATTATGAAACAGAGCTATATTGAAAGTCCAGGGTTCGCTGATATTGAAATATATGGAAGGAATTCTATCAATCAAAGACATACATACGACCACCATAATTGGTATTACTAACCAAAAAAAGGCCTACGCTAAGCCCGGGCTCAACCATAAGAAAATATTAAAATTTAGATATGATGAGGCTTCAACATTGTGAGTATTATGAGGCTATTAATATAAAATATTAATAAAAATTACATAGTTTGGTTGAATGAATGATAAGCCCATATTTTTTTTATTTAGAATTAAAAGCATGCTCTTACCTTATTTCTTTTACATAGTTAAAAAAATATCATTATAAAAACATGAGTAATAAATTAAAAGTAATTAACAAAATGAAATAGATCCATCTTCACATTCCACACGACAATGAAGCCACTTGGCAATGGACATCTTGGAAACTGTCAATATCTTTAGAATAATGCTTCGACCAATATTATTCCATGAGTTCAAAGATATTACAACACATCATACAACTCATTCCCTTTGGTCATAAGAGCAAATAAGAAAGAATATTCATCATTCATCTCTTCAAAAAAATTTAGGCCAAGTCATCACAAATTACTTGGATATTAACGAGTAGTTTGGCAAATGGGTCGTTTAGAATATTATAGTCTCATTACAAACTTGTAAATAAAAACAAAAGAATTATAAAAGAGTGGGTCACCAAGAAATTGACAAGGGGTAAATAACGACTCATTTGGCTATTCATTTGGCAATTATCTGTTGGATGATTATTAATATGGATTAATATCGCAGTATCAGTCGTGGTATCGGTCTACCCCAAAAACCGATATAATATCGGTATCGATTGTGGTTTATGGTCCATCGCAGTGTGAGTTTTTTTTTTTTTTACCTCAAAAAATTTTGAAAAAATATTATGAAAATTCAAATATTAGAAAATATTGGAAAACAATGTCTTTTCTCATTAGTACACACAATAATCCAAAATATTGATCTCCCAAAGTTATAACATCCTATATCATTGTTTTATTATTAACGGTTAAATATATTGCATTCTAATGTTTAGACTTTTGGGCCCATTTTTATAATTTATAAGTCTATCAATGTAGCCCATAGTGACCGTTATAAAGCATGAATTTTTTATTTCACATTCTTTTTATAAGTGAACAATATGATATTGGAGATTGAACCCAAATATAATTAGAATAAATTCTATTGAAGGCCCATTATGGAAGCATTTATTTGAGTGATTAAGTTTTTTTTATAAGTGGGTCCTATTAAAGGGGTATAAGTTTTTTTTAAAGTCCATATACTCCAAGGACTTAGGGATACCATTGTTTTGTTCACTCTAAAAGTATTTCAATTTTTTTAAATTTTTTTAAAGATTTTTTTAAGCAATCAATCTTATAGTTGGTTGAACTTGTATTTTAGATTATTTTGTTGAAGGTCCATTTAAGATGAACATATATTTGAGTGCTTTACATAAGTGGGCATTGTTGACAAGTATTATACTATTGGGCGCATGTATTAAGTTTTGTTAAAAAATGGTGAGCCCACAAACTAAGCCCATCCATCTACTCAAAATGAAAACCCTAAAATGGGGCTTTTCGTCTTCTATCTTTTGATTGAAACGATGCAGAAGTAGGGTAGAGGGAGACCAGTTGGGAGAGGGAAAGCAGGGGAAAAAAGAGGAAAAGAGGAGAGGAGGAAGAGGAAAAAAAGGAAATAAAAAGGAGGAAGAAGAGAAGAAGAAAAGGAAGAGAAGGAGTTCAGGGAATCAGGTATGATTCTATTCTGTGTTTCTTTTTTTTTATTTTTTTATTTTTATGCAGCACATGCTTCATTTCATTTATTGTTCTTTTCCCTCATGCAATAGCCATGTCCATCTTTAATGTTTCTTCTTCTTAACACCCTTCTCTTGTATTTTCTTTTTAGTTTTGTCCTTAACGGCTGATATTTTGAAAATATCGGTTGTAACGGCCGATATTTGGCTGATATTATGAGATATTGACTACAACGAGACCGTGACAGATATCTCAGTTAGATATCGTTGAGGTACGCATCGGCCAATATTTTAAACCACGATTATTAGGTATTAAAGTAGACTCAGGAATAAAGAAGTGGAATAATTACAAACTCAAAAAAAGGGGCAAGAGGAATGATGGGAGAGGCAAAAAATAAATCGAACACTCAATTGAGACAAACACCTGTCCTAAGCCCAGCCAAAAAAATAAAAGTAAATTCAAATTTATTTTTTTTCTTTAAAATACTATTGGTAAAAATAAAATCGTATAATATCTAGTACATAAGCATTAAAAACAAAAAGGTATATTATTTATCAAAAAAGGCCCATGCTAAGAATGGGCCAAATATATATATATATATAGATAACCATAACACTAATTTCATCTAGCTCTCAAATTGGTATAAAAAAACTATAAAAAATTGAGAAAGATGATAATTTGGAATTTTATCTAAGAAATTGAAAATAGCCATTTTTAAAAAAAATTAAAAATATCCTAAGCACCTGGATGGATGGCTTCAAGTTTACTATAAAACAAAAAAAAATTATATAAAAAAACATGCACAATAAAACTCCAAGCCAAGAAAGAAATTAAATTCATTCAAACTAAATATTGAAAAGTAAAAGAAGATGAAAAAAAATAAAAGCATCATAAATCCGAAAATAAAGCTAGAGTTAAACAAATTATTTGATAAATAGCAAAAATAACACCAAATCGAAAAAGAAATTAAGTTCCAGAAATTAAATCTCTTTTGGAACATAGCTTTGAATGGCACCCACAAATCGTAATATAATTACATCATCATCACATAAATAAACCACAAAAGATACGGTCTTTAATTAACAGAAGAACAAATCGAAGAATAACCGGAGTACACAACATATATTTTATTTATTCTCCCACCACAATATTCATTTTTTCGCACAAAAGATATTATTTCCAAAAGGTATATATCTATAAAATCTTCCTCAATAGTAATCAGTGAAGCAAAACAAAGTGAATTATCACATAAGCAAAGCAAAGTCAGAAGCATGGAAAGACTACGCTTCAAGTAATATAAGATAAAACACGAAAATTGCATATCTTAATAGTGAAGCAATTAAAAACTAATCACATTTTTGTTCTACCTTAGCTCCAAAAATCTGTTCATGACATCCTAGAGGCCTAAACCATGATCGCTGCCAGCACTCGATTGTATCGGGCCTCTTCTACCGTCAAATTGGTCTGCTCACCATTAATAAGCAATGCGTGAGGAAACCCGCAAAGCAATAAAAAAAAATGCATGGAAACATTTTGAGGAAAAAATTATAAAAACATGTAGAGATTTCTGCAATCAAATCATATGGTATTGGTCAGTGATCTAAAAACACAAAAAATATTGTAATAATTAAATTGAGCAAAAAAAAACAGATCAAATTGAAATGTAATGAAGAAGGCTCCTGCATTCGACATCTAGAGAATTTTGACAAGCAAGAAGAAAGAAAAAGATGAGGATAAAATATAAAGAGTGACTATCGCAAAAAGGTAAAAAGGAGGGGAAAGAAGGGAGCTACGAGGGTGCTGGTATGGTGTTGTTGCCTTGCAAGACCATGGAGTTGCAAGGAGAGAAAATGAAAAAAAAAAAACGGGAAAAGATAAGGCAACTTTGTAGTGGGAGATGAAAAGAGGGAGGAGAAAGATTGGATTTCGTGTGTTTTTTTGTGGTATGCTTAGATTTCATGTGCTTATTTTGAGTAAAAATCGTAGTAGTAAATAGGACTAGCAAAATATACCGTGCTCAACACACACAGTATAGTTTATACTATAAGAAATGTACTTAAATTTTAAAACTTATAAAAAATTTTAAATATGATATTTCCTGTATATTTTATATTGAAATGAAAAATAAATTAAATATTTAAGATATAATATTTTTCTATTAGGGGAGGCTCTTTTACTGTGTGGGTCAACTTTTGGATGGGTGTGGGCTTTTGGACTTTGGCCCGAGCCATCACTTCATATCTGAAGATTCTTAGGTCTTGGAGGTAAAACTTAATGTTGATAATTAGATCATAATATTTCCACAAGCAATGTAATACAACATGTCATCATCATCATAATCAAACTATATACAGATCCGAGCCCAAAAGAATTACCTTCCAAAAATGGTTTGGCCATAAAAATTAACTTTCTAAGACATTTGTCTGAGAAATTATAAAAAGCCTTCCCAAACAAAGCCATATTTGATGAAATAAGCAGATTGAAACTACATGAAAAAAGCCATTCGAAAACATTACTCCAAATAAAAGAATCCAAATATGAAAAGATATCTATACATGGAACTGATAGCATATATACCAAACTCCTTGCACCAATGGGTACGTGATCAAAAAAAAAAATTGCAGCATCTATAGTAATATATATTTAACATGTGAATTAAGATCTGCTCCCAAAATCAATCAAAAGCAATAGCATTCCTTTTTTTTCGCCAAGTAAATATATGGAAAATTTTAATTTTCAAAGGGAGAATCAATATAAGTTTGCACATCCATAAAATTTAACCCTCTTTTCAGTTGTTCTAATACAAAAGTTAACTGCTTGGTGAAAATCATGGAAACTCTAAAATCAAAACCATGAATTTCGAACAAAAAAAAAATTCTTTATAAAATAGTAATTGAAACTATGAAACTCCTTGAATTATATAAGGCCAGATGGTGGGGACGCCCATTTGTCTGAGGGGGCATAGACCAATTGGTTGTTGCATACTTTACGAGGATGACCCATCCATCCAAAATCTTTTCATCTATGCCCTTTATGCCTTCTAGTTGCCTCTTCTACCGCATATTGAGCAAAATCAAACCCTTTTGAATGTTTCAAAATTCACTCAGCTACACTCTATCAATGATAATTTGGCAAATTTTAAAAAGGATTCTCGAAGGCCTTCTAATGTAGTCTTTTTTGAGCCATGAGACAAAAGGGTCAATGAAAGGCACCACTCTAGGAACGCTTCTATTGCCGCCCCCATGGGTGTGTAGTCCATAGCATGCAAGAAGAGCAATTAAATGATATCTTAAATGACAATTGTTATAGACTTTAATCTGTTATAAAGCAACCGTTATGCAATAATGGAGCATGAATTATAGGTCTGATATAAGGGGCATGAAGTCCATAGCATGCAAGAAGAGCAATTAAATGATATCTTGACTGACAATGGTTATAGAATTGAATCTGTTATAAAGCAACCGTTATTTGATAATGGACCATCTAAAATAGGTTTAGTATTTAAGATTATAACAAAATTAATAGCTGTTATGGATCTAGTAATTTAGGCATGTGATTTAAGATCTACTCCTAAAATCAATCGAAAGTAATAGCATTCCTTTTTTTCGCCAAGTAAAGATATGGAAATATTTAATTTTCAAAGGGAGAATTAATATAAGTTTGCACATCCATGAAATTTAACCCTCTTTTCAGCTATTCTACTACAAAAGTTAACTGCTTGGTGAAAATCATAGAAACTCTATAATCAAAACCATGAATTTCGAACAAAAAAAAATTTCTTGATACATTGACACTTAAATAGTATTTGAAACTATGAAACTCTTTGAATTATATAAGGCCTGATGGTGGGGACGCCTATTTGTCTAAGGGGGCAAAGACCATTTGGTTCTTGCATACTTTGCGATGATGACCCATCCATCCAAAATCTTTTCATCTATGCCCTTTATACCTTCTAGTTGCCTCTTCTGCCGCATATCGAGCAAAATCAAACCCTTTATAATATTTTAAAATTCGCTTGGTTACACTTTATCAATGATAAGTTGGCAAATTTTAAAAAAGATTCTCGAAGGTCTTCTATTGTAGTCCTTTTTTGAGCCATGAGACAAAACGGCCAATGGAAGACACCACGCTAGGAACACTTCTATTGCCGCCCCCATGGGTATGAAGTCCATAGCATGCAAGAAGAGCAATTAAATGATATCTTAAATGACAATTGTTATAGAATTTAATCTCTTATAAAGCAACCGTTATGCAATAATGGAGCATCAATTATAGGTCCCATATAAGGGACATGGAGTCTATAGCATGCAAGAAAAGCAATTAAATGATATCTTGAATGATAATTGTTATAAAATTGAATCTGTTATAAAGCAGCCGTTATGTGATAATAGAGCATCTAAAATAGGTCCAGTATTTAAGAATATAAAAAAATTAATAGCTGTTATGGATCTAGTAATTTAGGTGGGTCAAAATAGAGAACCTAGTACAAAATAGATAGGAAATTAGCTTCAAAATCGAGTTGAAATTCAACCAACTTAATATATAATAATTGATTTCATTTACTCACATAGCCACATTATATAAATATTAGCACGAAAAAGGTTGATTGGGTTTGTTGTTGGTTTAAGTGTAAGAGGATGGGATACGGATGTTGAAAGTTCTCTAGAAAAGCTGATTTGTTCATATTTCCTTGCCTGATGAGAATAAAGGGTTTGTCTACTGGATAAAAAAAAGGTGCAGGTGCTTAGTAGCGATATTTGAGAGAGAATTTTTTCTTTTCTTTCTCTTAAGTTAGACTACCAATCATGTGTGACTTTTAAAATTTGAAGATCCAATGTTTCAATCAGTAGGCATGTTTGATCCAGTGCCTCGTCAATTTCAGAAAAAAAAGAAAAGAAAAAAAAAAGAGCAAGTCAATCACTAGTGTGTCAATGTATTGCAAGGGTTTTTTTTTTTTTTTTTTTTTTTTTTTTTTTTTTTTTTTGGTGTAGAAGTGGTTGGCGGTTTTTCTTTTTATTTTTTTACCAGCACTTGGAGAAATGCTTGGAGGAGGGGGGTTTTTTTTTTTTTTTGGGTAAGGGGAATATAATTGAATGGAGAATAAATCTCGTTTGGATATTGGTAGAAACTAATGCCATCTAGTGGTGGAATTGGGTCCAATGAGGCTCTTGACTGGTGGTGATTGGGAGTAGATCAATTATGGTCCACCACATTACCGGTGATCCACTAACAGTCATTTTGAATTTTGCTTCTAAACTAAGGCTAATTTCCCAGGGTCATCAAAAGTGACTGTAGACATCAAAAACTTGCCTAACAAAATTTTTATGGAATTGGGCCCAACCATTTGGCCTAAATCATCATGCCTTGTTAAAATTAATATTTTGACAAGATTATACACCCAAGTAAGTGAAGTAGAGTGGGCAGAGGTTTTGATTCCAACTTGGAGGGCTATAGTTCACATCCTTGAAATATGCATCTCTCTTCCTCAAAGCTCAAAAAATGGGCCCCACAAAATGATTAAAAAAAAGGTCCAAAATGATCTGACAAGAATGGAAGGAGACCAATTCAAACATGGGTTTCAAAATATCTCTCCACCTTCAAAGCCCATGATTGAAAGTGGCTTGTTAGGGTGGTTTCAAAATTTGAAATAAAAAGGTTAAGTTTAGAGAATAGAAGTATCATCATCTCCATTAAAATGGAAAGGAGGTTCTGATCCTTATTTGAATGAATCTGCCCCCTAATCCACTTTTCATCGTCATCTCCATTAAAATGGAAAGGAGACTCGGATTTTTATTTGAAGAAATCTGCCTTCCAATCCACTGCATTTTCATTAAATGAAAAGGATATTCGGATTCTTATTTGAAGGAATCTACCCTCCAATCCACACTACACCTTGCATCTCTTTTTTTCATCTTCTCCAACATTTTTAAAAAAAATTAAATGGAGATTGGGGCCCTCATTTGAAGAGGAATCTGCTCTCCAACCACTTCAGTCATCATCCTTTAAAAAAAATGGAGACTCAGAATCCCATCACAAGGGAATTCTACCCTCCCTTCTAAAAGAAATCATGGAGACTCGGACCTCTATGCAGGGTGTCTGCCCTCAAACTGAGTTCACTAAGGCATGAATTTGCTTGAACAAACAGCCCGGTGTTGCACTACCCAATCCCGGCCCTGCTCCATATTACATTGTGACAGAGAAATGGAACCTGATTCCATGAAATTGTCACTTAAGTCGTAAAGAAAAGAAAATGGGAACTTAAGTTTCTATTACAGAAGGAATCTGCAAAATAAAAGGAAAAGGAGTCTGCATCAGTCTCTCCGTTTTTATTTATTTATTTATTATTATTATTGGTGTCAACAATCAAGTACAAAGTTTCAGAAGTCAATTCACTGGAATGATATAAGTGGGAATGACACCAGCAAATTACTTTACAAACGATGCAATTGTGATTGACATTTGAGCTTCGGGCCCACTTAGATGCAAACCATAGCTGGAATTGGGTTGAAATTAGCCAACATGGCTGCATACGGGTTGAAGACTTTGACCAAATTATGGTTCTAAAACGATCAAAGGTCAGTCAGAATTGTGACCTGAAAATGGATTTGGATTATAAAATCAACCCAATTATCAACAACCGATCCAAAATTAATGATAGTGGTATTAAGCCAGACCAAGCTCAGTTTCTGAATCTATTGAAAACCAGCCCAAATAATGGTGAAATCGGACCCGATTCAACCTAAATTCTCTTTGAAATTTGGCTGAAATATTGCTCAAACAGATCTCAAATTGGGTTAAAAGATGGCCCAAACACTGTTGGGATTGGGCTAGAATACAGTCCATACAAATGGCTGCAAATGGGTTGAAAACCCATCCCGCTTTATGTTCCTAGAATGGGTTGAAACCTTACCCAAATCAACCTGATCTTTTCAAAATAGGTTGAAACTCAACTCAACCCAATTTTTCTATAAATGAGTTAAAACTTAACCCAAACTAGTTCATTTGAATGGGTTAAGTCCAAACTAAGATGGTATTCCAGAAAACGGGCTAAAATTCTGCCCTGGTTTACTTTTAAAGAATGGGTTAAAACCCAACCTATTTTAAGCTCATATTTGCTTTTATACGGGTTGAAATTCAGCCCACACTTATTTTTAATAGGTTGAAGGATCATACCACAAAAAGGTTTGAAACTCAGCGCACGCTAGCCTTTAAATGGGTAAACTACAACCCAAGTGGGTTCACATTGGTAGAAGATTTGGTCTAATGTGTGATTCCAAAACAGCTTTAAACTTGGACTAGACCATGGCTGAAACCGGGTTAAAATTTGGCCCAAGTTTCGTTTGAATTAGGCCAGGTTCAGCCCAAATATTAATTGAAATTGGGCTCAAATATAGCCCAAATAAAAGCTCAAATTGGGCTATGTTCAGCCTAAATACTTTTTGGATTTGGGCTCAAAGATAGCCCAAATAAATTCTGAAATTGAGCTCAAAATATAGGCCTAATAAAGGCTATAAATAGGCTAAGCTTGGCCCGAGTACTTGCAAAGATTAGGCTGAAAAAACAACCCAAATAAGGGTTGAAATTGAACCGGGTTCAACCCGAATGGTATTTGAATTGAGTTCAAAATGTAGCCCAAATGAAAACTAAAATTGAGCTAGGTTTGGCCAAAATATTATAGGTATTGGGTTGAAATTTTCCCAAACAAACATCACAGATTATATCTTATATGAACCAACCCAATTAGTTCAACTCATTTAAAGTGAGGCCTGTATCTAATACCCATATGGATAATGGCCCACTAATAACCGAAAAGCCATCATCAATTTTATTCTTTCAAATTAAAAAAAAATGCAATCTTCATGAAGATCCAAGTGAATCCAAATGACAGTTTTTTGATGGTGAAGGCAAGGAGTAGAAGAATTTTCTTTTAAATTTTCTTGTATTTTCTTTATAAATTTTATTGAGTTATATTTCCTTGTAATCAGAGGTTTTCCGTTAAGGATGTAATTAACGGTCGATGAAATTTTCACGATCGAGAGTATGATGTACCCACACCAAATTAAATATAAAACCTCCCATTAAATGGAGGGAAATTTGTATCCAATGAATTTTTGTGCATTCATTTTATTTATGCATGAATTTCTTGTGTACAGTGACAAAGATAGGATTCCTAACTTGGTATTTTTCAAAGGAATAAGAAGAAACCTGTTGTGCGCGTGTGTGCAAACGCAACCAAGATCAAACAATCACCACACAAGAAGACAAGAAGATTTACGTGGTTCGGCAAGGATGCCTACGTCCACGGGAAACCAATTTCCACTGGGTTCTCCTCCAATCTGTGAAACAACAGCCTTGGAATCTCAGCCTCTCTGACTGACTCACCTTAGGGTTACAGATTACATCTCATATTTATAACCAGTACATCCTTATCCCCCAAGAACTCTATCTCAAGAAAAAGGAAAGTCCTAATACATTAGGAAACTACCCCAGATATAGAACCCAATCATGGTCTGGACCCACATGGCCAACAATCTCCCCCTCCAGACCATAGGGAAGATGCCCTGAACCCCTTACTGGGAGTTCAGTCCGGCCAACTCTGAACACAGCTCCAGCTTTCCCTTAGACACAACCTTGGTCATCATGTCCGAGGGATTCTTGTCCGAATGAATCTTTTCCAGCTTCATGAAGTTCTTCTCGATCACCTCACGAATCCAATGGTACTTGATATCAACGTGCTTCATGCGACCATGATATGTAGCATTCTCACTGAAATCCATAGCACTCTGACTATCACAATAAACTACATATACTTCTTGCTTCAAACCAAGTTCTTGAAGGAATCTCTTCAACCAAAGCATCTCTCTCCCTGCTTCATTAGCAGCTATGTATTCCGCTTCAGTTGTAGACTGTGCTGTACACTTCTGTAACTTTGATTGCCAGGAAATAGCTCCCCCTACAAAAGTAAACAAATAACCAGAAGTCGACAACCGACGATCAAGATCGCCTGCAAAATCAGCATCAGTATAACCTTCCATGACTGGTTTTGAGCCTCCGAAACATAAGCACACCTTGGAAGTACCTCTCAAATACCTAAAGATCCACTTCACTGCTTCCCAATGCTCTTTTCCAGGGTTTGCGAGAAATCGACTCACTAAACTCACAGCATGAGCAATGTCTGGCCGTGTACAAACCATGGCATACATGAGACTCCCCACAGCAGAGGAGTAAGGAACACATGCCATCCGTTCCTTTTCATCATCTGTAGAAGGACACAAGCGCTTGCTTAGTTTGAAGTGACTGGCTAGAAGTATGCTAACTGGCTTAGCATTCTTCATGTTGAACCGTTCGAGAACTCGTTCAACATATTTCTCCTGTGACAACCACAGCTGCTTGGAACTCCTATCACGACGTATTTGCATGCCCAATATCGTTCGTGAGGGACCCAAGTCTTTCATGTCAAACGACTTTGACATCTCCTCTTTCAACTTGCCAATCAACTTGCTATCCTGTCCAACTTCTCTCTGGAAGATCATAATTCAAAGGAACTGAGAAGGATCTGTTAATCAGATAAACGGCAGTCAGAACGGCTTCACCCCAGAATGACTTAGGCAACCGTGCTAATTTTATCATGCATCTCATCTTCTCAAGAATAGTGCGGTTCATTCTCTCTGCCACACCATTGTGCTGTGGAGTACCAGGAACTGTCTTTTCATGTCGAATGCCATGCTTCAAGCAATAGCTTTTGAACTGGTTGGATGTGTATTCACCCCCATTATCTGAACGGAGACACTTCAAGAGTTTACCTGTTTCTCTTTCAACCTGGACATGAAACTGTTGAAACATCTGGAATACTTGATTCTTTGATTTCAACGGATAAACCCAGACTTTCCTGGATGCATCATCGATGAACGTGACAAAGTACTTATTGCCACCCAATGATTCTACCTCTATGGGACCACAAACATCAGAATATACTAAATCCAACACATGTGATTTCAATTTTGATGTCGAAGAGAAAGCAACCCTATGCTGTTTACCATATAAACAATAATCACAAGGGTCAAGGGACATACCTTTGGAGCAAGGAATTAAATCCTTCTTTGCCAACATCTGCAAGCCTTTCTCACTCATATGACCAAGCCTCTTATGCCACAGATTCAGAGAGGAATTTTCTTGAACTGCATTCAACGCATCTTTGCACAGCTTGACTTGTGTTTTGTAAAGAGTATTACCTGCTGTTCCTCTCGCAATAACAAGAGACCCTTTAGTGAGCTTCCATCTGCCATTTCCGAAGTAATTCTCATAACCAGCACGGTCCAATGCAGTCCCGGAAATCAGATTCAACCGCAGATCAGGAACATGTCGCACATCTTTCAGCGTCATTGTGCAACCAATATCGGTTTTAATGCAGACATCACCGATACCAACAATATCTGAATGACTCGTGTTGCCCATCCTCACAGTACCAAAGTCACCTGCTTTGTACGTCGTGAACATCTCCCTGCAGGGAGTAGCATGGTAGGATGCTGCTGTGTCAACAACCCACTCAATCTGACCATCTGCAACACTCAAACACTTATCATCATCGCCGGCGAGCACCACTACTTCCTGTTCCAAAGTAGCTGTAGTGTTATCATTGTCATTCTTCTTCTCATTGTTGGATCCTTTCTGTTCCTTCATGGCAAAACAATTTTTTCTGATGTGGCCCATCTTGCCACAGAAAAAGCACTTTACAGACTTTTTCTTGCTCTGTGATTCACTGCTAGATTTAGACTGTGATTCACCTTTAGACTTGCCACGACCCCCCTTTGGTCCTCTACTCTTACTCCTCCCCCTGTTCTCAGTAACAAAGGCCTGTGCATTATCTGTCCCTGCAGATTTCCGTCTTGTTTCTTCATTCTGTAGACTACTGGTAACCTGACTCATAGATAACACACCATCTGGAGTAGAATTGCTCAAGGAAACAACCAATGTCTCCCATGAATCTGGCAAAGAACTCAGAAGCAACAAAGCTTGCATCTCATCATCATGGATCATCTTCATAGTGGCTAACTGATTTACCACACTTTGGAACTCATTGATGTGATCTTCGATCTGACCACCATCCTTGAATTTCATGTTTACAAGCTTTCTGATCAAGAATGTTTTGTTCACCGAGGTCTTTTTATCATACATTGCTTCTAGCTTTTTCCAAAGGGTATTCGCATTGGTTTCATTAGACACGTGGTGAAATATACTGTTATCAACCCACTGTCTGATGTGACCAATCGCTTTTCTATGCAATTTGTTCCAATCAGCATCTTGCATATCTTTCGGTCGGGCACTATCCCCCTCAACGGGATCATGGAGGTCTTTACAATAGAGAATATCCTCCATCTTCGGTTTCCAGATCAACCAATTGGAATGGTTGAGCTTAACCATGGTGGTGTTGATAGCATTGTTCTCCATCTTAATCAAAATTAAGTAACAGGAAAAACAAATAATTAACACTGACCTCAACTCCTGCACCAAGCTGTAGATCTCGTCAACACGAGCACGCTGGAAGAAACGGATCTGAAATCCGACCCCGGATGGCTCCGATATCGCAAAAACGGTTTTCTGCGCTCCCGATTTGGTCAAACTCCTTGTTGACCGTGAAACAGCCAATCTTCTTCCACTAACACGTAGATCTGCTCGAAACGAGTCCGTAGGCGTAAACGGATCTCCGATCGGACTTCGGATGATCAAGATATCGCAGAAACAAATTTCTGCCGTCAATCTGGTCAACTCTGGCCGTTGACTGTCTGTCCGATGACGTATGCTGACGTTAGCCTGATGACGTCACTCTGCTGACGTCTGCGGGCGGTGCTGACGGGCTGGACCGTCTGCTTACGGGTTCAGGTCGACCCGACCCGACCCGAACGGCCTGCACTGCTGACGGACCTGGGCTTGCACAGCGGGTTGGTTCGGACCCAACCCGGAACTTGACCCAACCTGTAGAAAGGGCGCTGGGCTTATCTCTTCTCCGCGGGTCAGGCAACCTGACCCGACCCGACCCAACACCCAAGACCCAGAACGACAGGGTCGTCCCCTTCTCTGCGCCTGGGTCTGCAACCCAGTTGCAGGCGGCGCAGAGAGGCCGCGGTCGGGGCTGCTGCGGCTGCGGCTGCGGCTTCCCTGGTCCGGCGACTGCCGCGCTGGACCGGCGACGGCGCGGCTACGGGCGGCGGCAACCTGCGACTTGCCGGCGACCTCTGGTAGCGGCGACGGTGAGTGGTTTTTTTTTTTTTTTTTTTTTTTTTCTGTTCCTCCGGTCTTCCTTGTTCCTTCTCCGGTCTTCTTCCTCAGAACCGAGAAATCCCTCTTCTCCGATGAAGATCTGGAGCAACCAAAACCACCCGTCAACTGCGTCTTTGTTTCCGGGAAAAACAGAGTAACGAGAACCAATCTTCTTCTTCTGCGATCGTGTGGTCCAGTAGAGATCAACCTTGATCTCTCTTGTTCCCCGTTGATCTTCCACGCACAATCAATCGCTCTGATACCACTTGTTGTGCGCGTGTGTGCAAACGCAACCAAGATCAAACAATCACCACACAAGAAGACAAGAAGATTTACGTGGTTCGGCAAGGATGCCTACGTCCACGGGAAACCAATTTCCACTGGGTTCTCCTCCAATCTGTGAAACCACAGCCTTGGAATCTCAGCCTCTCTGACTGACTCACCTTAGGGTTACAGATTACATCTCATATTTATAACCAGTACATCCTTATCCCCCAAGAACTCTATCTCAAGAAAAAGGAAAGTCCTAATACATTAGGAAACTACCCCAGATATAGAACCCAATCATGGTCTGGACCCACATGGCCAACAAAACCCACATCAGAGAACCTTTAGCATAACGCATGGACCCACCTAAGCGGTCTTTATTAAGTGCATATAATCGAGTGGTTGCTTTTTGACTTTTTTTTAAAAAGAAGGGCGGAAGTTTTATTTTTTTTTGAAAAAAAGGGAGAAATTTAAATTTCAAATATTTCAGTTTATCCACCCACTAAAATATGCTGCTGAAGGATTTGTCAAGGAATAAGTTGCTGCTCTGTGCTCTTTTGGCAATCATTTCCTTGCATAATGAGAACAAAGGGTTTGTCTACTAGATAAAAAGAAGGAGGTGCTTAATAGTGATATTTGAGAGAAAATTCTTTTTTACTTTCTTTAAGTTACACTACCATTCACGAGTGATATTTAAAACTTAAAGACCCAAGGTTCAATTGGTGGGTAAGTGTGACCCAGTGGTGAGAGGCACAATCTGATCTTTAGATGCTTTCCACTTATTTGCAATCTTATTCTTAAACTTGATTATCATGACACACTCTTCATACATTATGTTGTACTTCACTTCCCAATATGCCTCTTTATCTAAAGCCTCATCATTATCACTATCAGAACTACAGTCAGAAGAACTATGTGACGATCTACCCATGAAAGCTATAAATTTACCATTGACCATATCATACTTATTAGGCTCAGGCTTTTTTCCTCTTCATCAGAAGAATCATTATTCTAGGTCAAATTAAAAGCCTTTTTCTTTGGCTTTGTTTTTAAATTTCCACAATCAAGTGTAAGATGACAGAAGCCTTAGCACTTCAAGCATTTAACTCATTTTAAATACTTCTTCTTAGATTTATAATTTTTGAAATAAGACTTACTCTCCTTCATAAATCGTTTGAATTTCTTTATAAACAAAATAGCCTCTTAGGGACCAATTTCCTCAGAATCAGAATCTCTCTTTATTTTCTTTTCAACTTTCTTTCCTGATTCTTTGGTAACTTTTAAAGTAATACCTTAGATTTAAATTTTTCATTATCCAAACAGTTTGCTTCGAATGTCTAAAGATTTCCAACCAGTTGGTTTACCTTGAGGGTGTTAAGATTCTTATTTTGTTTAATTGCATTAATCTTTGAGTCAAACCCTACGAGTAGAGACTTCAAAATCTTTTTAACAATTTTATTTTCCCGAATTTCCTCGCCCAAATTAAACATAGAATTGACAATGTTATCTAGTTTAGCATAAAATTCATCAAAGGTCTCATCCTTTTTCATTGTAATGGTTTCAAAGGCTTGATTCAATCTTTGCAGCATGGCTGGTTTCACGGTATTCGTACCTTCATGCACGGTTTCCAAAATATTTTATGCTTTCTTTATAGTTTTGCATGTGAAAATCCTATGAAACACTTCAGCAGATACTCCATTGTAAAGACTATTTATAGCCTTATTATTGCAATTAAAGGCATATTTCTCATCTTTAGTCCATTGAGCTTTCAGTTTAAGAACAGTTTGTCCATCAGCAATAATAGTTGGACTGGTATAACCTTCCTCAACGATATCCCTAACATAATTTTCAATGGACTTAAGAGAGCCAATCATCCTCACTTCCCAATATGTAGAATTAGTACCATCAAATAAAGGAGGCTTAGTAGTCAAAGTGCCTTTTTGATTGAGTACCATTCTAGAAATCAAAATGGATTATAGTTCATGCGAACCCACTCTAATACCACTTGAAGGTTTTTGGCGGGGAGTCCCAAGTATGTATTTGATTTTTAGATTGTAAACAATAAAATATATATATATATTTATATATACATGATGGAAATTAAAAGCAAATAAAAAAAGAACACACCACAAGAAGGCAGTTAAATTTTTAACGTGGAAAACCCTAATGGGTAAAAAACAAAAATCTATCAAGGATCAACTATTAAGTAATAACGAACAGTTACAAGATATACTCACACCATTTTTGCACCCTAAGGACTGAATTCTTCTTGCACAACTTATTCTGCTGACGATATTCTTTTGCTGTACATTGCTCTCTGTTTGAACAACTTACACCTTGATCACACAAGATGTCCTTAACCCTTTGCAAGAAATGTAGAAGCAACAGCTCTTTAGAACAAAGTTTCAGCACTTAAACTCTCTAAAAAAAAGCTCTAGAGAAGAAAGGAATATTTAATATGAAATCTCAACTTAGATTATGAAGATGGATGCCTTAGGGTTAAGAGGGGGATCCTTTTAAATAATCCACAATTCATGTTTCATAAGTATATTCATTGTAAAACTCAGCTTGTTAATCTTAGCACAAATAGGAAATAATTCTACAACCAGTCGATGGGTTTCTTTTTGTTAGGTGCTCGAGCAGGATGATGGGTGCTTGAGCGGGCAATGCGTTTGCCTGACAAAATTTGTCAAGTCTGCTCAAGCACACAATCCTTTACTCGAGCAGGCAGAGTTTCTTTTTCTACTTTAATTTCTTTACGAACTTCCTCTCTTCTTCACTTCAGCCCTTCCGGCTATACGAAATACAGTCCATCTAAAAGAAGTATAAAACTATAACTTAATGGACCCAAAGTTTTATCAGAACCATGACTTAGCCAACATACAAAAATCCTTTCAGGGCCCAATGTCACTGACAAAAAAAAGGGTAGTTACTAGTCCAGCTCTACTTCCTTGATGCTATTGGTGTTGGCACAATTGACGTTACTACTTGCAATGAGTCCCACATTATCAGCTGAGTACACCAACCCGCATAGATAAGAGATGTAATCATCAAGTTTAATATCATATGCTAGACTTGGATTGTTGGCTCTTGAAGGGCTCACATGGCCCTAGCCAATAGCAAGGAGGTCTACTAGGGCTAACCTATCTTCCACGACCCTTGTGCCTTTATGATCAACCACATCAGCTGTGGTCAGGATAGCTGATTTGATTGCAACAGGGGATCAATCTGGGTGCGAGCGCTTGAGAAAAGCTGTGATTCCACTAATATAGGGAGTTGACATGGATGTGCCAAACAAGATGTTGAAAGGAGATTCTGATATCAGAAATGATCCCACATGGAGCAGCCATGCAACTAGAATACTAATACCTAGGCCTAGAGCTGGCAAAATCCAGCCCAACTCAACCAGTTTCTGACCCACCTAACCTGACCCATTTAAAATACGGGTCGGGTAGGGTTAGGGTTTACCAACCTATATAAAAGACGGGTTGGTTTAGGGTTGACCCACCTAACCCGTTTGACTCATTTAGATTTTACTAATTTACCATTATTTTGCAATTTTCATGTGACGTTTTTTATTCATGTAAGCCATAAAATGCATACTCTTAGTCTTAAGTGGAGGAGTTATGCAAAATTTTGATACTTAAAATATAAAACTTATATTTTTATTTAACAATATGATGTTTTTGTAGTTAAGATATTAATGAGTCCTTTATTTTTATGTTGGCATAGAAGTTTACCTTTAAAATATGGATAGGAATGGAATATAATAACGTTGAGGAGTCTTATACTTATGCTCAAATATGAAATTATAAAATTGAACAAAAACTGAAAAGGAATTATCTCAACAAATGAGCTAAAAAAAATTTATGAATTTTGGCCTCATTTTTTACACTTTGAAAATTGATAAATTATAAATTTATGCTCAATGAAACATTTTAAATGAATCTAGAAGTAAGGAGAGCTGTACAATTGAAATTGGGCAATGTAAAATAAGTTAGATTATTCACAAAAATGAGAATTAAAGAGGTTAAGTTGGGTCAACTCGACCAAACCTGCATCAAATTCGGGTTAGGCGGGTCAGGTCAGGCTAACCCATCATTGGTGAGGGCTGAAGGTTTCTAACTCTTTTTAAAAATGGATCGGGTTAAGCTTGGAACAAACAAATTTGGGTTGGGTTGATCCGACCCGAATTTGGTCAACCGGACCTGTTTACCAGGTCTACTTGGGCCAATGATGTCCGGCTTAAGAATACCTAGGCTCAGCAAATTAGGTCATCTAGAGGACATCGATGCAACCATATGAGACGGTAGGGTGCCAAGAAACATCCTTTGAAAATACTTTTAAATGATTGGATGTAAACTTACTAGAAAAAAACTTTGTCATCAATTTGAAAAGTTTTGAAACTTATATTCTTTTTTGGAATAAGGCAAAATTCTAAGTTCTTATTTGAAATTTCCCATCATTTTATACACATGCATATATATATATATATATACATATACAAGAGAAGGGTGTTAAAAAGAAGAAACATCAGAGATGGACATGTCTATTACATGAGGGAAAAGAAAATAAATGACAAGAAGCATGTGTTGCATAAAAATAAAAAAATTAAAAAAAAAAGAAGCAAAGAATCATGCTTGATTCCCTGAACTCCTTCATCTTCTTTTTTCTTCTTCTCTTCTTCCTCTTTTTTTTTTTTCCTTTTTTCCTCTTCCTCCTCTCCTCTTTCCCTCCTTTTTTCCCTGTTTTCCCTCTCCCTTGTCTTCCTCTACCCTAGTTATGCATCGTTTCAATCAAAAGGTTAAAGACAAAAAGCCCCATTTTAGGGTTTTCATTTTGAGTACATGGATGGGCTTAGTTTGTGGGCTCACCATTTTTTAACAAAGCTTAATATATGGGCCCAATGGTATAATACTTGTCAATAATGCCCAATTATATCACTACAACAGAATGGTGTTTTGGCGAGGAAATATGGCGACGAAATTTTATTTCGTCGCCTAAAGTCATTATTAGCGACGAAATTTATTTTTCTTCGGCAATTTAAGGGAAAAAAATTATTTTAGCGAGGAGTAGAATTTCGTCTCTTTAAGGTAAAATATCGTCGCAAAAAGCTATTATTAGCTACGAAATTTATATGTCGTCACAAATTTCAACAAATACGTATGTTCGTGCAAAAAAAATTTGTGTGACAAATAGGCGACGAAAATTATCGTCGCAATAAAAAGGGACTAGTTGGCGACGAAATGAATTTCGTCGCCCCAAAGTCTATATATTCCTTTGCGCTTGAGATCAGACGTCTCCTGATCATTTCGGCCCTGCCTCCAGAAGCATCCATCCTCCATCCTCCATCCACACTTCGAAGCCTCCGTCCTCCATCCTCACTTCGAAGCCTCCGACCTCCATCCTCACTTCGAAGCCTCCATCCTCCATCCTCCTGTCCACGCCGAAGCAACTACATCAAGAGACGTCTGCTCCAACCTGATCACGTGAAATCGAGAGATCCAGGTCTGTTTCAAGCCCTAAATCTCGGTTTTTTATTTCCCCCTAGTTTGGATTGTGATGTGTTGGTGAAGAAATGATTGTTGCTTGCAATGTGTTTGATGAAATGCCCGAAAGTAATGTTTCCCATTTTTGAAGCATTTCAACATTCATAGCCAGCAAGATGAAATGTACCGATTTAGAAACAGGACCGATTGATGCAAACAAGATGATCGAATCATGGGTACTTTGCAGGCTAGTATGTACAGCAAACAAGATGATCGAATCATGAAAGTAATTTTTCCTAATATACCACTTCCAAGGGCAAGGATCTGTCTTCTTCTGATTACAAAATCTGCATTGATTTGAAAGCTATTCTGAAAAAAATTAAAAAGATTGGCTTATAGGTTAGTGGCATTTTCACCTTCCAAACTGCATGTATCCCAGCTTGTTCTTTTGTTCATGATTGCCATGGACTGCATCTTGTGCTGTTGTTTGACCTGACAGTGGTGAGATTTCATTGTCTGTTTAATTATGCAGTTGCAATCTGCTTCTTCCTTAAGTAAAAATGTTGATTTTTATTATTATCAACTTAATAATGCAGTCCAGTTCTACCATAGGACAAAAAATGCAGGTGACTTGTGGATCACTCTTCAATAGTCCATGTGACCTCTGCTGTAGGTTATTTGTATTTGTATCAGTTCATCCTGTGGTTCTCATGTTCTGCATTAGTTAGGCTTCCCCCTGATTTTGGACAAATAGCTGTGGTTCTCATGTTCTGCATTAGTTAGGCTTCCCCCTGATTTTGGACAAATAAAGCACCCATGATTGCCTGTATCAGATGGTCTACAGTCATGGATATATCAGTGGAAAGTACACTAACTAGAACTTCAGCGCAGCGATGATTTCAGAGTGCTTTGGACTGTCCAAGCTGTGCTCTGCATATAGGACAGCTATCTGCAAGGTCTGGTTATCAGGTAAAAAGAATTCATTGCCATTCTATATAGGATGCGAATGTGTTAGGTTTGGGTAGGGTCCACATGGTCCATATCTAATTCTGTCAGAGTTGGTTTCTTGGGTTAATCAGCTAGATGCACTTGTTTATGCCACTGGTGTATAAGCCCATACTTAAGATCCATTTGGTTGAGGAAGCGGTAGGAATGGAACAGTCACTGATATGGGGAGATTGTGAATCATGAGTGGAATCATTGCATTGAGCCATCTCATTGTCCTTCCTTAAAGTGGCCCAACATTATATGATGTCTCGGGATGCATCAGGTTTTCTCATGTCTTGCTGTTTCCATTTGGGCCTTTTTCATGTTTTCGTTTTCCCCTCTTTTCTATCATTAAGGATTTGGCACTTTGGTCTATTTCACTGTTCTTTTTTTTTTTGTTTTCTAATTGTTTATAAAGTTGCGAGTTAGAATGACTTACCGGCCATTGACGGAGAGACTGCATCGAGATGAGTTGTAATCTCATGGTGTGGGCATGAATTCACATGGTCTTATCGCTGGCAGCTATTTTCACATACTACCAGAACTGGTTGTCCCAATCATGTCTCCACTAAAGACACGCACATACAAACAGCACATTGTAACCTACAAGAGATTAGTGTGGCCTGCTGGGGAGCATGTGAGTTGGGGGATGGGAAGGGCTTGGTTTGATTAGGGGGGTCACCTACTCTTAGATTCAAAGGATTTGAGATGATTGGTATATGGGCCTCAAAAAATCACTTACAGGAGGAATCTCGAATATGATGGTGAGATTGGTTCAGATGGGAGTCAAATTGGGTCTAATGGTGATCCATGGGGGTTCTGTGAGGGTGGGCTTAGATCAAAAGGAGGCACAAAAGTGGTCCCACAGGGAGGTTGCCCTGTAGGCTATAGGTGACACTGTGACAGCACTGGAGATTGGCAGTTGTGCATGCTTGTGTTTAGTAGATCAGTATTTGTGTATCTGTTGGGCCGTGTGTTTGGCCACCTCTGTGCAGCGTACATACGAGAGAGAACTGTGGATGAAAGGTTTTTCATCTCTTTGAACGGCTATAAAAAAAAATAAAATAAATAAAAAAGACCCAGTTTTATATGCACACCAGTAATAATGCTCTCATGTATAAGCTGTTTTTTTTTAATTTTTATTTTATGACCTAAGATATCCATCTAGCCTAGCATTCAGACGTTTGGCCTTCGGTTTGGGATTTACTTGATTCTGACAAGTAAGGATTATTCTTTTTGAAGGGGGGTATATATATGGCCGCATATATAATATCTGAATAACGCAAAGGGTAAGAGTCAAAGATGAGATATTGGGGTGCAAATCCAAGACTCAAATTAATTGAGCCACTTTTTGTTCAACCTTTTCCTATTGTCTTATTGTACAATTCACCTCGTGGGGCTCATTTGGGACCCCACAAATATTGGAATAGGATTGGATCGAAAGATCTAAGTGGGGCTAACCTAGATATCAAACTAGAAGTCAATCTAATAACTTTGTTTGATTTTGTCCCACCCCAGTCCTAGGAGCTTTAATTCCAGCGATGGAATTAATACCAAGAACTGCGCTGCCGTGTTCATGATGTGAAAACATCAAACAGACCCAATTTGGATTTGGAAGATTATCATCCTTTGATTGCTTCTTTCCTACATTCCTCTCGCACTTTTAAATGGAAAATGATTCAAAATTATGTTGAATGGGTTGGGTTACTGGGTGTTTCTATTTCATATAGTTATTTTATGATTTTGGCTGCTAGATCTAGCACAATGGTGCTAGTGACCGATGAAACCAATAGTCACTTATAATGCTCATGTGGCTTCTTTTGGTTCCATGGATTATAATATATTGTCGCAATATATCTGTTTGGGTTGAATTGTATATTGCAGGTGATCAGTACTCATGGATAAGAGTTGGATGACACTAGCCGGGACAGCTGTTGGTAGAATTAATTCGAGATATATGGAAGGGGTGAAAGCATTTGTTCAGTTTGCAATGGGGGTTGCCGACCGGGAAGGAAAGATTAGGTGCCCCTGTAAGAAGTGTGTGAACTTTTACCGGCATCCTGGTAATATTGTGGGAGGTCATCTGATTCAGAATGGAATTATCCCATCTTACACTAACTGGGTGTATCATGGTGAAACTCGTACATCGGTGGATGTTCAGGGTGATATTGAAATGGTAGATGACGGGGACGATGAATTGAGTGGTATTGATGCTTTGGTGGAAGACCGGATAAGAGCAGAAAATATTAATGGTGACGAGGCAGGGGAATCAGCTGATACGACGCAGAGGGATGAGGTGCGAAAGTTTCACAAATTGTTGGAGCATGTCCAGTGTGAGTTGTATCCTGGGTGTACGGAGTTCAGTCTGTTGAAGTTTGTCATTACAATGCTTAATGTGAAGGTGATGAACAAATGGAGCAATAAGTCTTTCAACATGTTGCTTGACGTGCTACAGAAACTGTTACCGAAAGAAAATTTGGTCCCAAGGTCAACTTATGAAGCCAAGAAGATATTGTGTGAGTTGGGCATGGGATACAAGGCCATTGATGTATGTAATAATCAATGTGCCTTGTTTTGGAAAGAGAATGCAGGCCTAGATACATGCCCGGTATGCAAGGAGTCAAGATATAAGCACAATCATGGTCGGGGTAAGAAGATTGCTCATAAGGTCCTGCGTTGGTTCCCATTGCTACCGAGGTTGCAAAGACTGTTCATGTCAAGGAAGATAGCCGAGCGGATGAGATGGCACAGTGGTCAGAAGCACATGGATGACGGTTTGTCAAAGCATCCGTCCGATAGCTTGGAGTGGAAGGAATTTGACATACAGCATCCAGAGTTCGCCATAGAGCCTCGGAATGTAAGGCTGGGCCTAGCAACCGATGGTTTTAACCCTTTTGGGAATATGAGCACCTCATACAGCATGTGGCCCGTCATACTCATGCCATACAACCTGCCACCATGGATGTGTATGAAGGAGCCATTCTTCATGATGTCTCTACTTATTCCTGGACCAATTCCACCGGGGAGAGAGCTTGATGTTTACTTGAGACCCTTGGTGGACGAATTGAAAGATTTGTGGGAAAACGGTGCATTGACATACGATGCCTCGACTGAACAGACTTTTCGGATGCGGGCCGCCGTGATGTGGACCATACATGATTTTCCAGCATATGGCGACTTATCTGGGTGGAATACAAAAGGTTATCTAGCTTGTCCCACCTGCAATGATAGCCCTGTTTCGGTACGTCTGAAAAATAAGATTGGGTTCCTCAACCATCGATGCTACTTGCCAGAGAACCACCCTTGCCGGAACAATTATAAGGCCTACAACGGGAAGTGTGAGCGCCGGGTGAAATCGCTGGAGTTACCAGGTCAGAAGGTACTAGATCAGTTGGAGCGCATGCCAAAAATTAGGTTAGGAAAGGGTCCAAACAACAAGAAGGGACCCCGTGACATGTATATACTGAACTGGACAAAGGTGAGCATATTGTATGAGTTGCCGTACTGGAAAAAGAAGAAACTCAGGCACAACATTGATGTCATGCATGCAGAGAAGAATATCTGCGAAAGCTTGTGCGGAACTCACTTGGGACTCGATAAAAAGAATAAGGATACAAATAATGCACGATTGGACTTAGAAGATTAGGGAATAAGGAAAGAGTTGCATATGAAGCAGCATGCTGACGGATCTTATGAGAAGCCTCGGGCAAGTTTTTCGTTGTCACTGGCGGAGAGAGAGGGTTTCTATAATTTTTTGAAGTCGGTTAAGTACCCTGATGGATATGCAGGAACATATCAAAGTCGGTGAATACGCGAAATGGTAAATTGTTGGGCCTCAAAAGCCACGACTGTCACGTACTTATACAACGGATTCTTCCAATTGGGATGCGTGGTTATGTGAACAAGGAGATTGGCAGGGCGTTGTTTGAGTTGGGCAACTTCTTCGAGAATCTATGCTCGAAGACTCAGCGACTCAGCGACCTAGAGCAGCTAGAGAAAGGGATAGTCCGGATACTATGCAAATTTGAGAAGATCTTTCCTCCGGCTTTCTTCGATGTCATGGTCCATCTTGTCGTTCACTTACCCCGTGAGGCTATGCTTGGAGGACCGGTGCAGTATCGGTGGATGTATCCGATTGAAAGGTAACTCGTGGTCCACTTGAGTATGGTTGAATGCTATGCTTTGCATTCTTAGTTTTCTTGAGTACATGCAACATAACTCTAAACTAGTATGATGTTTATTTAAAGGTTTCTTGGAACCCTTAAGGGATACGTTTCAAATCGAGCTCGTCCGGAAGGATCGATCGCTGAAGCATACATTGTCAAAGAGTGCATCAATTTTTGCTCATTGTATCTTGATGGGATTGAAACCATATTTGATTGAGTTGAGCGGAATGTAGATCAGGGCAAACGGCCCCCGGGTCTGGTAGTCTTCACAGAGACGGCCCGTCCAATAGGTCTAATCACGCGGGACGGCGACTTATCAAAGTCAATGCGGGATGTGGCCCATTGGTCCTTACTACTCAATAGCCCTGAGGTGGAACCATATCTAGAGTACGTGATTCGGCCCATTGGTTCTTGTTATTCAATCAATTTGCTTCTTGATAAGTGTATAATGCTAAGTCATCACTTGTACGTTGTGATTAGGGAACACAAAAGAGCCTTACATGTTCCTTTCGGAAATGACATCAACCAGATACAACAACAGAAATTTCCCAAGTGGTTTAAGCAGCGTGTAAGGCATATACAACTTTGCAATACTTATTTTTCTTTTTTACTAATTTACCTTTTAGTAACATAAGTCACTTGTACTTCATGCTTTTTATGTTTGTAGATTAATGCATTACATCATGCCCGTTCACATGAGGTAGATGATCAACTATGGTCATTAGCAAATGGTCCACAACAGTTGGTGAAAAAATATTCTGGTTGTATAGTTAATGGTGTGAGATTCCACACACGTGACCTGGACGACCGCCGTACAACCCAGAATAGTGGTGTGCTTGTCGAAGGACCACACAGGGATGAGTTGACGCACGAGTTTTACGGTCACCTGTGCAATGTTTGGGAACTCGAGTAGATGTGTCGGCATACGGTTGTGATTTTCGAATGTGCCTGGTACAATACTGGTAACGTAACCGGCAGAAGGGCAACTATACAAAAGGAACCACACTGCACAAGCATTGATATTAGGAGTCGGTGGTATGAAAATGACCCTTTCATCTTGCCTAGTCAGGCGAAGCAAGTGTTTTACCTTAACGATACTAAGTTGGGTGAGCACTGGCGAGTCGTGCAACGTGTCCAGACTAGGGGCTTGTATGATTTCCCAGTGGTGGGTGATAGGGAACCCAGTAGCTCATATGGGCTTGGTGATGGTGTGTTTCAAAAAGAAATCAACACCATGGCTATCCAAGTGGTTGATGAAGATATTGATGTTCCTAATCACAGGGATGGAGTGCAAGGCGAGGTCATTGCAGGTGATATGATTATCCGGGCAAGGAGCCAGGATAACATCGGTGATGATGATGCTGATACGGATGAAGCTGGGATGGAAGATGGGATAGATGAGGAACAAGATGAGGAGCATGTTGATGCTTATGATATGGATGATGATATTGATTATGATATGTAGTTTTTTTTTTTTTCATGCTTTGTACAGGACAAAATTAATTTCTATGCCATGTATGCTGATGATATGGATGATGATATTATGTATGTGTTTGTTATTTCATATATTTGTGTTATATGTTTTTTTATGTGAATTTACGTTCCGTACGTGGAGGTAAATGATTATGCCATGTATGTTTTGCAATGATTATACATAGCATGTCTTACAATCTAAGTGAATTCAATCTTTATAGCATCACAAACAATGCCTAAGGGTGGAAAACGATATGTCAAACCTGGCCATGTAACAACAAGATACGAGAATGTCAGGGCAAAAAGAATTATGGAGAACAAAAAGAGATTTGATGCCCTGGGGTTGGGGCATATTGCTTTTTCCATGGGGGAGCCCTCCGCTAAGTTAAGGCATGGGATGAATAAGGGTAGGCGAAATAGAGATGGGGATGATGCCTACATACCATCAGATCATGATGATTCCAGCTCTCCATCAGAAGAGGTAATATGTCCAATTTGTGTGACAGGTGTGCTTAATATCTTGACGATCGGAGTGATTTGCAAAAGTATCGAGATATTTGAAATTATTTATCATTTATTGTTGTTAGTTTCATTACATATGCATATGTGTAGTAACGATGTCATGTTATGTGCACTAATACTCAATTATGTTTTGTTAGGTCTCGGAGATGCCACCGCGTGCGATGACCCGCACAAGCGCATCCGGACGTGGCCGGGATGAAGGGGAGCCCTCCACATCACATGCTGAGGAAAGGGGCGGGTCCACACAGAATACTTTGGTGGATAATTCGGCTAGGGGGGACGGGAGCAGTACAAGCAGTGCAGGTACATTTCCAAATCGATGTACATTGTTACTATAATGGATATAGATATTTTATATTGACTAAATGAATGTTATGTTTTAACTTATAGGTTCAGCCGCTAGTAGGCGTACCCGTGGCCCGACGCGGGGTGTACAGCTTTCGGAGCTTATTCATGGAGAGAACGCCAAGCTCCCAGTGCCCATCCCCACAGAGTTCTATGCTCCTGTAGGGCGTTATGCCAACAAATTTGCATCCGAGGCAGGAGTACAGGTTCGGACCGATCTGGCAGACCTATTTACTGAGCGTTGGTCTGCCATTCCGAAGGATACTAGAGCACCGATCATCGCATCCCTGAAGGTTATTGCTTTTATGTCTATTCTGAAGAATATTCGAGTATTGTTCATTTTTACTGTTTAATATGATTTTCATAAAATGCATATATATATTTTTTTGCAGAGCAAGTTTGACTTGCAGGGTGATCTGGTCGTTATTGAGACAGTCACAAATACAAAATGTGCTCGGAGGCTTAGCGACAACAACCACAAGCTATACAAGGATTATCAGCAACTTGTTGCCAAATTTGGAGAGGAGTATGCCCAGAGCCACCCACCGAAGCGATGCCAGTCATTAGATAAGTGGATTGGTCTCATCGACAAGAAGTGGAAAACCGAGAAGTTCTTGGTAATTCATACTTCTAATGCTCATGTAAGTTTTTGTATTAATTTTTTTAATAATTCTATAATTTCATTGATTTAACTAGAAACAATCAGAGACCAACAAAGGGAACCGACGGCAGCTGAAGACCAACCATGCATGCGGCTCCAGGTCGCTCCCTGTCAGGGCCACTGATGCGGTGCGTGTCATATTTTATTTGTGATATTTTAGTGTAATCGTTGTTATCATTGATTTCACATATAGAATTGCTAATCTCTCAGATGCAAGCCAATGAAGGTCGGCTGCCTGAGTTTCCTGAGTTCTACAAAGACACTCACTTCAATAAGAAGACGGGAAAGTGGGCGGCTGCGGAGTGCGAGCGTATATATGTATGTATACCAATTGTACTTTGCTTTGAAATGATAAATGACACCAACTTCAAGTTTATAATTAATTGTTTACTTCCTCTAAAAAATGACAGGATGAGCTTGTGGGAATGCAAGATTTGCATTGCTCGCAGCCTGATGCGATCCCACTGACAGCAGAGGAGCTGTCAGTGAAGGCCCTAAAGCTGAGGTCTGTCTACGTCAAGGGCATCGGCATGAGGCCCTCTTCCTCTCTTCGGACCACTGCCACCTCCAATCAAATACCGAATCCAGAGGTGGTCCGCCTACAAAGCGTGGTCGAGGAGCAGCAGAGGCAATTGGATGAGGCACGATAGCTCCTCTCCTCACAGGCGAGCCAGATGGAGACGATCATGGAGTTTATGAGGAAGATGGGTTACCAGGGGCCTTCTCCGCCCCCTGATGGCTCAGCTGGTGCTGGTCTTATAGCCTGGTTAGTATTTTCTTTCTTCTCTATCTACTATGTCCATGGTTCACCAGTAAGGATTTCTCCACGGGCAAAGGAGAAGACCATTTCCATGCAAGAAGAACTGCAGTCTAATAACGACTCTTTCTAATAACAGAGCCACCACTTTCTTTTTTGAGCAAAGTTGGAACTGATTATCAGTTTAAAACACCAGTGAGGCCCACCTTTTCTACTTTATACATGCATGCCAGTGGATCCTTGGAACTCGTTTACCCAATACTTAGGTTACTACTTACTAGTAGTTGGTGATGATAAAAAAAGAACTGCAGATTTACCTGTAATTCATGCAATTCAAATGCAAGAACAATAGCTAACACATTAATGAACCTACCTCCAATCAAGCTAGTAAACTCAGTGGAAAAGAAAACTAAACCGATGAGATTAAGTTTCCCACTGTAGCATCCTGTGCATGATAATTTTATTTCTCTACACAATGAGCAGAACACAGCAAATAACATGTTAAATATATAAAATGCTCTCATTTTGAGTTTTGACACATCAGCATAGACCAGATTTATGCTAAAATTTTTCATCTGCATCAAGGATAATAAGGTAAGCAAAATGAAAGAAACAACAGAAAGATTGGTGCTTGAATGAAATGGGGCTTCACGTTGCAAGAGCCCCCTATTTATAATCTCTTATCCTATCTTTATAGACTAAAGAATCTAATCTATTATCATGCCCTTCACTTAGGCTAATTTCATCTTTCAACTAAATTATATAAAAAAAAGGCACCAATCAGTAAAAGAGATATATAATGACCGGCAGAGGAAAACAACACTATTGAGCCACAGGAAAAGCATAGAACAGAAAACAAATACAGCAAGAGGACCAGACAACCAAAACAAGCAAACAAAAAAAGACAGACAGAATCCAGGCTCCACAGAAAGGAGTCACAGCTAAAAAAACCATCAGCCATCAAACTCATGAATAGCCACCTCTCTCCAGCTGCGCATGATGAGCTTGAATAAACAAACACATAAAAAGATTGCTGTAATCCAATCTCAACATCCAACATCTCAATCAGGTTCAGTATCTCAACTCAAAGTTCAACATTTAACATCTCAGTCAAGTTCAACATCAACTTATCTGTGCAACAAATTAGTTGTACAATGTGTTTCTCTGTCTGCAGTAAAACAATGCTGAATTCTGTGCGTACGAGAAGGCGTGATGTGTGAGTTGTATTGTTGTGATTCTTGTGGAGTACCTGAATTGGGGTTCTGGAGTCTGTTGTTTTCCCCTTTCTTCTGTTTAGTTCTACCTGGAAGATGTAGAAGCTTGTTATAGAAACTCGCTGTATGATTGACACTCTATTTGTATCATACAGTGCATAGTTAACTTTTAATCTATTATCTTCCATTTGATGACTACAAGTCCAATTACTGATTAAGAAAAAAAAATGAAAGAAAGAAATCTGGGAGTTCTGCATAGTAAACTAGGTTTTTGTCAATGTTAAAGGTAATGGCAAGTTCAATGCATCTGTATGATACAATATAAGAAGAAATCTAAATCTAAAACTTGCTTGTTCTGCAGATTTACAAAGCTTGAAGGAATGTAATTCTCTGCACTGCTGCCTGCTTTCTCCAGATGGTGAATTTTTGGCATCTTTATTTTTCAGGAACACCAGATGTGGTAGAACTCTCTAATTTCCATGCTTAGAATATCCTGTGTACTGTTCTCAGGTTTGCCTATCGCATTTGCAAGTATTACAAGGATGTTCAGGTTTTGGAAGAAACTAAGAAGAGATACAAGGACAAGTAGCTATTTGAGCCAAGGATATTTTTCTCTAATTGCTGTGTATGTAACTGAATTGAATAGAGCTATTTTGTAAGAATAATATGACAACATATATTTTGTGTCCAAATCATATATTTTAGGAAGATGATGTGTTATGGTGTGGATTTATCACTTTTTAGAGGATTGGCGTACCATTTGCGTATGGTCTATAAAGATGTGACTTTTATCATGTTTGTTGTATTCTGCATAACCCATGTCATTTCTCTTGCAATGAATCTCCCATGTTATTGTCCCCTTTTATGATACAGGAAACAGTGTTTGCAATGCTTGTTGAAATTACAGAGCGTGCCATGGCACACTGTGACACGAAAGATATTTTTATTGTTGGTGGTGTGGGATGTAACGGCGGGTGCAAGAGATGATGCGAATAATGTGCTCTGAGAGGGGTGGCAGGCTATTTGCAACTGATGAGAGGTATTGCGTAGACAATGGGGCAATGATAGCATATACTGGTCTCCTTGCTTATGCCAATGGGTTAGCACAAAATCCACTAATTGAAAAAAAAAGGAGTATAAAAAAAATCATCAGAATTGCGAGTCTAAACAATCGTGAAATTAATTCACTGAAGCTCTTACTTTAAAAGTGAGATCTGACAAAATGGGCAAGGAGATAGAAGTGTGCAAGGAAATGAATTTTCTTTTCGATTTCCTTGCCGAATCTTGGAGGGTGTATCCAAATTGAAGGATAGCGTCAAGCATCTGGGACTTATCGAGGCTCAGGGTGGAGTTGAAAGTGAGAGGGCAAAGTCCATTCTTAAACAATAATAGAGAAGATCATAGTGCATTATAAAAAAGGACAGGTTAGTTTTGGAAACAATTATATAACTATGGACGACTCTGTATCTGACGTGTGGGATTGGCGACGAAATATTTTGTAGCCTATGTTACGATTTTTCGTCGCTAAAAGTCCCCAGGGCACAGAAATTTGGCGACGGAAAGGTACTATTACGCGACGAATTAGCGACGAAATCTCGTTGTCGCCAAATTGGCGACGACATTAAAATTTCGTCGCTAATTAGCGACGCAATTAAGATTTTGTTGCCAAACAGCATTGTCGACGAATCTATGGCGGGGATATTGGCGACGAATATTTTTCGTCGCCTATACTAAAGGCGACGAAATTTTGAATTTAGGCGACAAAATTTTTCGTCGCCTAAGATAATTCCTGTTGTAGTGTATAAAGCACTCAAATATATGTTCATCTTAAATAGACCTTCAACAAAATAATCTAAAATACAAGTTCGGCCAACTATAATTTTGATTGCTTTAAAATATCTTTAAAAAAATTTAAAAAAATTGAAATACTTTAGAGTGAACAAAACAATGGTACCCCTAAGTCTTGGAGTATATGGACTTAAAAAAAAAACCTATACCCCTTTAATAGGACCCACTTCTAAAAGAAACTAAATCACTCAAATAAATGCTTCCATAAAGGGCCCTCAATAGAATTTATTATAATAAGATTTGGGTTCAATTTCCAATATCATATTGGTCACTTATAAAAAAGAATGTGAAATAAAAAATTCATGGTTTATAATGGTCACTATGGGCTACATTAATAAACTTATAAATTATAAAAATGGGCCCAAAAGTTTAAACATTAGAACTTAATATATTTAACAGTTAATAATAAAACAGCGATACAGGATGTTATAACTTAAGGAGATCGATATTTTTGCATGATTGTGGTACTAATGAGAAAAGACATTGTTTTCTAGCATTTTTTAATATTCTGAATTTTCTAAATATTTTTTCAAAATTTTTTGAGGTAAAAAAAAAAATTCACATCGCGATGGACCATGAATCGCGACCGATATTGATATCATATCAGTTTTTGGGGTAAACCGATATCGCACCTGATACTGTGATTTTAATCTATGCTAATAATCATCCACTAGACAATTACCAAATGAACAGGCATATGAGTCATCGTTTACCCTTTGTCAATTTCTTGGTGACCCACTCTTTCATAATTCTTTTGTTTTTCTTTACAAGTTTGTAATGAGACTATAATATTCTAAACGACCCGTTCGCCAAACTATTCATTAATATCCAAGTTTGTGATGATTTGGCCCAAATTTTTTTGATGAGATGAATGATGAATATTCTTTCTTATTTGTTCTAATGACCAAGGGGAATGATGTCACAACCCGAGCCTAGGAGACCGGGGGTTAGCAAAAGCTTAACCGATGACACACGTACGCTCGTGCCTATACACTTAGAACCGGTCTAAATGCACAAGCACAAGGGAAGATTCACACGTGCTAAACATGTACGCGGAAGCTGTAGGTATCAAACACAACACAAGAAATACGGAAACCAAGTACATAGACAAAAAATGACACATATATAAAGGTTTTACAAAATGAAGCAAAATATCCATATACGAATCATGACTGGATCCAATCGTGACAATTCTCAAAATGAAGAAGACCCATATGCAAATATGTCCATGACGCTCTCCGATGGAGTGACTACGCCCCACTTCTTTAATCCGGATGGGACATCGGGGGCTTCCCTAGGAGTCTGGTCGACCGACGAGGGGTTGCTCTGGATATCTGAGCCTGCAACACCAAGGACAACTCATGAATACAACGATTCAGCAAAGTATAAGCAATAATAAGTTAACACATGTTGTCTCTACTAGAATAAAGAATACAAGATAAATCATAGCAGTTCACGTTCGTATACTAAGCAGTTGTGCAATAATTACAGCATGCCTTGTGAATCAAGATATACGTGCAGTATACATAACTAGTTGGCTACTGTTACATCTCTATAGTTTCAAATACATGCCATTTTATTTTGAAATTGTAAGCGCATGTTTCTTGACAAGGAGAGTTTTCAAATTGTCCAAATTAAGTGGTCCTGAGATTGGAAATCCAAAATCTTCCTCCTAGTTGGAGAATTGGAATTCCAAGAGTTACAAAAGGTCATTTAAAACTTTTTAAATGGTTGAAATTTGGAGTTCTGTAAGAGGCACTTAGCATTTTATATGCCCAGGGACATCACATCAAAAAAGCTCTCGCACACCAATTTTTTGTGAATTAATAGCCCCTAGTGGCCTGTTTCTTTGCCAAATTTCCAAGAATTCGAATCTAGGGAATTTGAAATTCATTGAAAGCTATCCTCATGAGGTGGAATTTAAAATCCATCCACTTAGTGAAGCATTTGAAATAACAACAAAAAAACAAATTGAAATTTCGAGAGTATTGTTGTTCAAATTTAAAACTTTGTTGAAAGAAGCATGGCATTTTAAATGTAAGGGGATAACCCATCACATCATATTTAAAAAATCTAATATCTCAAATTCTTATTACAAATTCTAGTAAAGAAATAAGCTTTAAGGCCTCATTTATGCACAATCTGTGAAAAGAAAATGGAGTGTTTTTACTAGTTTTCTACAATAAAATGTGCCCAACTAGAGTTTAGATCCCTTGTTGTTTCTGCCATTGAGTGGGCAAATGGCAGTGCACTGTGGTGTAGCAACACCATACTATTGTTGTGTCACTTACTAAAATGAGTTTGGATCCTCTTTTACCTTTGTTGTATTGTAACTGTGAGTGAACCAATCACGGTCCTCCACATCTCCTGCAAATACTATATCTTTAAGTTTGAATTCGACAGGAAATATGCACTTGTGATTTGTGTCAGCGTGGTGGCTGACTTGGTGGATCGTAACTGGGAAATAGACAACTGCTAGAGGGGTTTTTTCATAAATATGAAAAGGCTCACAGCCAGAACAGAGACGAAGAGAATCCGAGAATGAAGAAATCGGCTTGAAATGCATGCTTCAGCTAGTGTACAATTGTTATTACTCCAGCCAAAGCATTTGCAAGAGGTGAAGATTTCTTCCAGCAAAAGAAGTAGAGTGGAAATACCCAAGTCTTTGAATACTTTGTGTGGTCCTTGCTACCAAAAATCCCCGCAAAGAGGATGAAACTTAGGTTTACAAACAGGCTTGTCAAAGTCATCATTAACTCAGCAAGTGTTTGGATTAGATCCGCAAGAGATTCTTGATGAAAAGGTCACGGTGGTTATTTACTATAACTTTTTAGAGACTCACACAGATCATAATTGATCACACAAGAGATCAGGGAGTTGTAAGACGAAAGGGGTGATCAAGTTGTAGCCTTGATTGGGGATGAGACGTGATAGATGGTTCTATGTCTTGTTGGGGTGAAGACAATTAGATACATGTGGGTCGTCAAGTTAAAAAAATCCGTATAGTAAGACTGCAAATCCTTGTACAAGATGGTTGGAAACTAAGGAATTCAACCATAAGTACGAGTTAGATCTTGTTGAGACTTTTGGTCTAGTTGCAAAGATCAATAACGTACAAGTACATGGTTTTTCATACCAGTAGAAACTTGCACGCAAGCATGAAAGTTTTTTCATAGATTTTCAATGCAAATTTAGTACGATGATGAACATTGAAGGAAAGTGTTGAAGTCAACATCACTGGCTTAGCACATTCACGAAAGGGTTGGGTTGGTGGTGCTTTTACGGTCAATTTCGATTTCCTTATATTGATTTACAGGGGTGGACCTAGGGGGGCCCACAGGGGCCATTGCGCCCCCCCCCCCCCCAAAGATGTTAGAAAACTCCATATATATTTTGAAAATTATATATATATTTTATATGTAGTCCTAAAAAAAATTTTAGATAGTGGCCCCCCCAAGGAAAAAATTTCTAGATCAGCCCCTGTCCTTTTATGACTGTATTTCCTATTTTGATTGAGATTTTACTTTGCAAGTGCTCAGGGCATTCCTATTTATACCAGTGAATGTAATGCTTTTATTTAGAATACAATAAACAATTTTTTTTTGCGCTCTCAATTATTTCGCTCCATTCTCTCTCAACACCACGGCTTCCGCATTGTTGGCTAGCAATCCACACCTGGTGTGGCTGCAGAGGGACCTAGCCGGTGCTGATGAGTGGGTGGGACCCGGGTGATAATAGCAGTAGGATTTGTGCAGACTTTGTTTTGGGATGAATTCTCTATATTTATGGAAAAACCCCTACATCAACTTATTCCTTGCAAATCCATCAGTAGCATATTTTAGTGGGTGGAAAGACTTGACTCTTTCTACTTTATCAAATTGCCTTAATTTCCGCTCTTGACTTGGCCAAGTCTCAGTCAACAATTATAAAAAAAAAGGACTTGGCCAAGACCTGCCTCACTTGTTTTTGCTGGATTGGCTCTGCGCCCGGAGACGGAGAGTTGATACTTTCCAAGTGGGGATTAGGATCTATCATCTTGAGACACTGGCGCGTGGCTGCTGTCAACTTTTCATATATCCGAGCTTTGATGCTCAGCTTTGTTTGTGATATCAAATGAGGCCTTTGTAAAAACATTAGCCCACACCCACTGTAATTAGCTACTAGCCCTGTCTTTAGCGTAGCCCACATGATTACGAATTTATCCTATATCTCGTGAAGGTGGGCTGGAACAGAATTGAGCTTTGCTACCAAGACGACTTGCAGCTCAACCGAGTCCGGATCCTCTGAGGAAACACCCCGTGCTGACCAAGTCTCCCCACGGTCAGCATGGGGTGCTTCCTCATATAATCTTAATTCCAATTAACAATGCTCTCCTTGTCCCAACTGAAGGACATGCATCCACTTGTAAAATCACCCCAGAGGAGCTCGTTTTGACATGTGGATTACAAGTTTAATTAATACTTCTCCTTTTTAACCACCTGTCAACCGTTTATAATATAATTCCACAAAGAATGGCTGCATCTTCTTACTACATAACCATTCATAATAAGGTTTAACCAAAAAAAAAAAAAAAACGTAGGCGCCTCACACACCTCTTATTTAACTAGGAATTATATAATTACCGAACCGATTATTTGCTACTGGCAAAAGTAACCGAGATTGGACTCCTGACTTGATATTTAGCAGGCCTAGAAGAAGAAACCCACCTCAAAGAACCTTCAGCAAAAGGCATAGACCCGCCCGAGCCGCTTTCCATCCGACTGAAGGTCACTGAATATGTGTGCCTCTCATTGACGCTCGAAAATTGGAGGACGTTAGGTTGCACAGTCACGTCCACTCCTGGAGGCTTTATGATCTCCACGGAGTAAGCGGACATTGCGTCCCCCACATTTGTAACGGTTCGATTAAATGTCTGAGACGGCCCCAATGTCACAGAAAACGAAGGGTAGTTCAGCTCTCCTTCCCTGATGCTGGTGATTCTGGAACAGCTGAAGTTACCACCAGCAAGGAGTCCCACTTGGGCATCTGTGTACCCCAACCCACACAGATGAGCGATGTAATCATCAGGTGTAAGATCATAGATGAGCCCTGGATCGTTGGCCCTTGAAGGGTTCACATGGCCTGCCCCGGTTGCGAAGAGGTCTGCTGGGGCTAGCCTTTCGTCCATAATCTGTTTGCCTTGATTATCCACCACATCAGCTGTGGTCATGATTGCTGATTTGATTGCAGCAGGAGACCAATCAGGATGTGAGCTCTTAAGCAGTGCTGCGATCCCACTGAGATGGGGACACGACATGGATGTTCCAGATATAATGTTGAAAGCAGAACCTGAAATCGGAAATGATCCGACATGTAGAGGCCATCCAGCTAAAACACTCACACCCGGGCCAATGATGTCCGGCTTTAGGATACCAGGGCTCGGCAAATTGGGTCCTCCTCGAGATGAGAACGATGCAACCATTGGTGATGGCGATGTGCCCAAGATCGTCCCTTTGAAGGCTATCGTTGCATTGGGAGAGAGGGTTGAATTTATATAACTTTTGATCTTCGACCCATCTAAGAAACTAACATGCGATGCAGGAAGCACATGAGCTTGGGCATCGATACTGAAGCCTTCATCCGCTATGTTCATGAGAATTAGGGCGGCCCCTCCCGCATTCTTCACAACCATTCCCTTTCTAATGCCTCCCCTTCCATCATGGTCACAAAGTACCGCCTTCCCTTTGACGTCGATGCCATTCAAGGAGCCGTTTCTGCACATGGCGGTCCTGGCAATTCCATTCGCACCAGGATAGATGATAGGCAATGGATTATTGGATTGAAAGTCCTTTGGCTGAAACACGGATTCTCCATTGAAGGACTCCCCATTTCCAAGTACCACAGTTGTCCTAATGCTTCTGTCCATGGTGCTTGCACCCACCGTCAGATACCACGGGGCCCCTTTCGAGGTAGAGGAGATGTACGGGCCAGAATTCCCGGCGCTGCTGCTGATAAAAATCCCCCTTTGCATCGCCTTAAATGTGCCTATGTCGATGGCGGTTGTGTACAAGTTGGCAGGGGGGGCGGGTATACCTAAGGAAATGGACATAACATCTACTCCATCTTGGACCGCGCTATCCAGACCTCGCATCAAATCACTTTCTGCACAACCCAGATGAGTGCATACCTTGTAAATGGCAAGGTGGGCTAAGGGGGCCATCCCAACTGCTGTGCCATTGGCGTTACCGAGCACATTGGCACCTTTGACGAACGTTCCAGCTGCAGTACTGGCCGTGTGCGTCCCGTGTCCGTCCTCGTCAGATGGAGAGGCTATCATGGTTCCTCCAAACATGGCCTTGGCTCCCTCAACGAAAGATCTCGCGCCAATGATCTTTTTATTACAGGCGCTGAATTCGCATTGCCCCTTCCACTTAGTTGGAGGTGAAGGCATTCCCTCGTCGCTAAATGAGGGATGGTCGGGCATTGCACCAGTATCGAGGACACCAATGATCACACCTTGTCCAAAGTTGGAGTCCTTCCAAACGCCCATGTCCTGTTTCAGCCCCAGGAAATCGGGCGTGTGGGTTGTGTCAAGGGTTACCACTTCGTCAGGAGATGCTGATATAAAGCCGTCCTTCTTTTCCATGGCCTTAACCTCATCTTCGGTCAACATCGCGGCAAATCCGGTCATGGCATGTTGGTATGAATAAACCATCCTATCAGAGCCATCTTTCGAGGCCTTGATGCTGCTGGTGGGCAAGAAGGACCTGTACCAACTCTCCCGATCTAAATCTAAGGAGTTTGGGGAAGCGGTGGTTTGGGGCTCTCGTACATGAACTATGTAGGTTTGAAGGCCATTGCTCTTTGTGCCTTGGTTGGAAACAGCAGTAGAAAGATCTAAAAACAAGAAGATAGCAAAGAGAAACAAGAGAGCCATGATTGAGATGGGCTATAGCTTGGGCTATAGCTTTTGCCTCTCCTTGGAGAGGAGGATGAGGGACTAACATAAATACAGTTTTTGGTTTTTCTTTTGGCATCCAACATGAATGCAAATACAGTTGAGCAGTGTCCTGGGGAAGTCGTCGCGCAACTCAATCTTAGTACGTTCGATCAGGCAGCTTGGATAAAAGACAAAGGAAAAAAAGGATAAAAGGGAAGAAACATTAGATATTAAATTGATCGAATTGAGGTTACGTCCGTAAAAAACCCCACAGTCAATCAGAGGATCAGGACTCTAAATTGATCATGACGACTGCTCACTTCTTTTTGAAATAAGGCAAAATTCTAAGTTCTTATTTGAAATTTCCCATCATTTTATACATGCATGTCTGCTAAATTATTATTATTTATTTATTGAAGGCCTAAGATTCTTTGATAAGCATTCTTCTAGTTCTAGGCCAAAAAATAAAAGGGTGTAAGTTTACAATTTGGTAGTAGATTCCCACGAGACCTGGTCAAAGGCATCTAGACCCCACGCGCTTTTATTATTTTAGACGCGCTTTCGAGTGGTCCTCTGTTTGTACGATTGAAAGTCCTGTTCCAACTACTTGCAATGCTTGTAGCTGGTGAATAAAAGGACTGAATAATACCTTTCTTTCTAAGATCTACTGGCACAAAATGACTAAGCAATTAGGTCCCTGTAATGAAAGCACCTTGCCATGAGACTTGTAGAAAAGTCAGAAAAAAACATCAGATGGATAGACCCAAAATCATCGAGCGGGCACTCCGGTAGTTGGACAGTCCCTACTTCCATGAATTGCGTTCGACAGGGTCCACATTGACAGATGAATAATTCTTCCACATTGGTAGTCCATAGCTGCTTCAGGGTTTAAAAACGCCTCCCTCGCCATACCATTTGCAGTTGCTGTCACTCTTAATATAAATACATGAGATTTTTGTGAAGAAAATTTAATTTAAACTCTTACTTTACGACACAGTTAAAAAAAAGAAATTTTAAAATAATTAGCAAAGTACTTCATTCATACTGTTAGTTTATTTATTTAATTATTTTTTGACAAAAATGAACTTAGTAGCAAAATTACCTAATTATTCTTCTTTATTTTTTCAAACCTCCAACTCCAATAAACCTTTTGGTGGAATATGACCCATCATGCTTTTTGGGCTGGTTGGGAAAGGGGTCTGCTTTGCCCTCCTGAGAGCACATACCAGTCATAATGCTCTCCCTGTTCCAAAAGAAAGGACGCTAACAAAACAAAAGGGCCTTTTCCTCCAAACTCTGTCAACTTTTCCTTAAAAAAAAAAAAAAAAAAAATCTGTGTACTGTTTTTTTTATCTGATTTCACAGACGCTATGCATTGTATGGGCGAAAAACTGCGAAAGACTACATTGGGCAATCGTTGACCGTCCCTACTGCAAACAGAGTAAAAGAAGGGAACAGTCGTCATGATCAGATTAGAGTCCGGATCCTCTGATTAACTGTGGGGTTTTTTCACTCATATAATCTCAGTTCGATCAATTTAATATCTAATGTTTCTTCCCATTTATCTTTTGTTTTTTATTTTTTGTCTTTCATCCAAGCTGCGTGATCGAACGTACTATCTAAGATTGAGTTCCACGGCGTGTTCCCCAGGACACTGCTCAACTGTATTTGCATTTATGTTGGATACCAAAAGAAAAACAAAAAACTGTATTTATGTTAGTCCCTCATCCTCCTCTCCAAGGAGAAGCAAAAGCTATAGCCCATCTCAATCATGGCTCTCTGGTTTCTCTTTGCTATCTTCTTGTTTTTAGATCTTTCTACTGCTGTTTCCAACCAAGGCACAAAGAGCAATGGCCTTCAAACCTATATAGTTCATGTACGAGAGCCCCAAACCACCGTTTCCCCCACCTCCTTAGATTTAGATCGGGAGAGTTGGTACAGATCCTTCTTGCCCACCAGCAGCATCAAGGCCTCGGAAGATGGTTCTGATAGGATGGTTTATTCATACCAACATGCTATGACCGGATTTGCCGCGATGTTGACCGAAGATGAGGTTAAGGACATGGAAAAGAAGGATGGGTTTATATCAGCCTTTCCTGACGATCTGGTGCCTCTTCACACAACACACACGCCCGATTTCCTGGGGCTGAAACAGGACATGGGCGTTTGGAAGGACTCCAACTTTGGAAAAGGTGTGATCATTGGTGTCCTCGATACTGGTGCAATGCCCGACCATCCCTCATTTAGCGACGAGGGAATGCCTTCACCTCCAACAAAGTGGAAGGGGCAATGCGAATTCAGCACCTGTAATAAAAAGATCATTGGCGCGAGATCTTTCGTTGAGGGGGCCAAGGCCATGTTTGGAGGAACCACGATAGCCTCTCCATCTGACGAGGACGGACACGGGACGCACACGGCCAGTACAGCCGCTGGAACGTTCGTCAAAGGTGCCAATGTGCTCGGTAACGCCAATGGCACAGCAGTTGGGATGGCCCCCTTAGCCCACCTTGCCATTTACAAGGTATGCACTAATCTGGGTTGTGCAGAAAGTGATTTGCTGCGAGGTCTGGATAGCGCGGTCCAAGATGGAGTAGAAGTAATGTCCATTTCCTTAGGTAGACGCGGTCCCCCTGCCAACTTGTACACAAACCCCATCGACATAGGCACATTTAAGGCGATGCAGAGGGGGATTTTTATCAGCTGCAGCGCGGGGAATTCTGGCCCGCACAACTCTACCTCGAATGCAGCCCCGTGGTATCTGACGGTGGCTGCAAGCACCATGGACAGAAGCATTAGAACAACAGTGATGCTGGGAAATGGGGAGTCCTTCAATGGGGAATCCGTGTACCAGCCAAAAGACTTTCAATCCAATAATTCATTGCCTATCATCTATCCTGGTGCGAATGGAATTGCCAGGACCGCCATGTGCATAAACGGCTCCTTGAATGGCATCGACGTCAAAGGGAAGGCGGTACTTTGTGACCATGATGGAAGGGGAGGCATTAGAAAGGGAATGGTTGTGAAGAATGCGGGAGGGGCCGCCCTAATTCTCATGAACATAGCGGATGAAGGCTTCAGTATCGATGCCCAAGCTCATGTGCTTCCTGCATCGCATGTTAGTTTCTTAGATGGGTCGAAGATCAAAAGTTATATAAATTCAACCCTCTCTCCCAATGCAACGATAGCCTTCAAAGGGACGATCTTGGGCACATCGCCATCACCAATGGTTGCATCGTTCTCATCTCGAGGAGGACCCAATTTGCCGAGCCCTGGTATCCTAAAGCCGGACATCATTGGCCCGGGTGTGAGTGTTTTAGCTGGATGGCCTCTACATGTCGGATCATTTCCGATTTCAGGTTCTGCTTTCAACATTATATCTGGAACATCCATGTCGTGTCCCCATCTCAGTGGGATCGCAGCACTGCTTAAGAGCTCACATCCTGATTGGTCTCCTGCTGCAATCAAATCAGCAATCATGACCACAGCTGATGTGGTGGATAATCAAGGCAAACAGATTAGGGACGAAAGGCTAGCCCCAGCAGACCTCTTCGCAACCGGGGCAGGCCATGTGAACCCTTCAAGGGCCAACGATCCAGGGCTCATCTATGATCTTACACCTGATGATTACATCGCTTATCTGTGTGGGTTGGGGTACACAGATGCCCAAGTGGGACTCCTTGCTGGTGGTAACTTCAGCTGTTCCAGAATCATCAGCATTAGGGAAGGAGAGCTGAACTACCCTTCGTTTTCTGTGACATTGGGACCGTCTCAGACATTTAATCGAACCGTTACAAATGTGGGGGACGCAATGTCCGCTTACTCTGTGGAGATCATAAAGCCTCCGGGAGTGGACGTGACTGTGGAACCTAACGCCCTCCAATTTTCGAGTGTCAACGAGAGGCACACTTATTCAGTGACCTTCAGTCGGATGGAAAGCGGCTCGGGCGGGTCTATGCCTTTTGCTGAAGGTTCTTTGAAGTGGGTTTCTTCTTCTACCCCTGCTAAATATCAAGTCAGGAGTCCAATCTCGGTTACTTTAAACAGCAGCAAATAATAGCTTCGGTTAACTATACGATTCTTAGTAAAATAAGAGGTTTACGACATTATCAATTGATTCGTGCTCTCAGATTGTGCGGGGGAAACCTCTATGTACTTTTTGTTCGCTAGTTTTGGCTTGTAAAATATCCCTCTAGTAATCTCTCTTTACATGAAGAAGAAAACAGAGTTTATACAGAACTCCTAACCTGGACCAACTCCAGATACCAATTAAGATTGCATAGATCGATCTAAAGCCTGATCAGATTACATCATAAGTAATGGTCCTAAAAGTGTCCAAGTTGATTAGATTCTAAAAATTCATCATATGGGTAACCTAGCTAAAGGTGCGATTCGTCTGGGCAGCAAAGCTCTACTCTGTTCCAGCCCACTTTCACGAGACTTCAATTTGTAAACATGCGGGCTAGGGTAAATAAAGGCCTAATCGCTAATTACACTGGGTATAAGCCAATGTTTTTCCAAAGGCCTCATTTGATATCACAAACAAAGATGAGCATCAAAGCTCAGAAATATGATAGATCCCAGAAACCCCCTTGGAAAATTACAACTCTCCGGCCACAGCCCACAGAGCCAATCCAGCAACAACAAGGCAGGTCTTGGCCAAGTCCATTTTTTTTGTCTCATTGTACACTTAGACTTGGCCAAGTCAAGAACGTAAATTAAGTCATTTTTTAAAGTAAAAAAGAAAGTCAAGTCTTAGTCAACAAGCCCAGCCACCCAATAAAATGTCGACTCTCCGGCCACAGCGAATCTAGCAAAAACAAGTGAGGCATGGCTTGGCCAAGTCCTTTTTTTTTTTTTTTAGTTGTCTCATTGTTGACTGAGACTTGGCCAAGTCAAGAACGGAAATCCTGGCAGTTTTTTAAGTTAAAAGAGGTAGGACCTAGTCAACAAGCCCATCCACCCACTAAAACGTGCTGCTGATAGATTTGCAAGGACTAAGTTGTTGTAGAGGGTTTTACATAAATATAAAGAATTCATCCCAAAACAAAGTCCGCACAATACCTACTGCTACTATCTCCCCGGTTCCACCCACCCATCAGCACAGCTTCCGCTGCGCCCACACCACGTGGGGATGGCCGGCCAACATTGGGATCTCGAAGACTTGTCTAAAGAGAACCATAGAAAAAATTGAAAACACAAGGAAAACTTATTTATTGCATTCTAAATAAAATTATTATATTCATATTCACTATTATAAATAGAAGAATTCTAAATAATCCTGCTAAATAAACGAAATAAAGTCTAAACCAAAATAGGGAATACTATCATAAAAGGAAAACCCTAAATTAAATAGTGAAATGGAAGCCTACCCTACATAGTGTTATGATAAATCTTTAAAAATGCATCATTTTATATATAATTTAATAAGTAGTTTTAAGGACTTACAAATTAGAAATCTCTTCTTTTAATTAAAAATAATGTTTTTGTGGATTAAACTCATTGTGGTGTTTTCATGAAAAATTTATTCAAAATTTATCATTTTTCCATAAAATCATAAAATTCTCGAACAAAAGAGTTCCTAGTAAATTAAAAATTAGATTTAATTACAAATCAGAAATAAAAATTAAAAACCTAATAAGAATCCTAAACTAGAAAACCTAATCTAAAAACTGCAAAACAAGAAACATCATCAAAACACTAATGGAATAAAGTGCATTAAAATAAAATTTAGAAATATAAAAATAAAAAGAAAAAAGGAGATGGAATTTAGGTTATCAAGTTTTGAATTGAAAAGTCCATATTTAGGGTCAATAGACAACTCTAAACTACACTATCAAATGTAGTCTGTTACCCGCATTAACACAACGTATCAGTCTAATAAAATAAATTACTACGACTCACAAATCATTATTTAATCATTTGTACATCACTAAGACATAAATCACTAAGACATAAAAAAGAATTCAAAAATACCAAATTTAAAAATAAAACTCACTCCTATTCTAGTTACATGAAACACCAAGCTAAAGGAGCACTTGCACCATCGGAACACTTCATCTCTTGATCTTCACCAACATGCACTGAGGAAGAAGAGAGGTAAAGGGAGAATAGATGGATGATGGGCTAGATGGAATCTAGATTAGGCTTGGCCAACCTAACGTTGGGTTGAGATGCGTGATGGAAGGGTTGATGGGTGTGGGATGTGTTCTATTTGTGCACTTCCATTTGTAGTCTTTATATATATTATAATAATACCCTCTTTCGCGGGAGGGTGACATATGATGCTTCTTCTTTACGGGAGAATAACACGTAGCATACTCCAATTAAAGTTTTAAGATTTTCTCCCAATTTTCTTCCCTGAAATCTCTCTCTTTACTATTTAATCTCCTAAAAGTTTCCACTTTCAGTTTTCTACTTTATTATAAATTAGTACTTTCCAATTATCCTCATACAAATCTTATGTTTTAAAGAGTCCCAATCTAAGACCAAGTATCATTGATGTGCCAGCTCATATCTTGACCTCTCGACCTCTTCGTTATTCCTATTTGTTACTGTTTAAGTGAGAATGAAAAAAAAACAAAAAAAAAAAAAAAGGAAAAAGAGAATCTACCATAGTAGGCTGGTGGTAGGTTGCTAAGATAGATTTTAGGATGATGAATAGAGATACAATATTTTTGATAGTTTAAAAATTGAGTCGGAAGAAAGAGGATTAGGATGAAGATTTATTGATGTGTGTGAAAGGGGTAGAGGGAAATTTGCAACTATTGACCACAATTTGCAAAAGTTGCATAAAAAAAAACTTTCATTTTTCCTAAGTATAACTCTTGAATCGGAGAGCTTGCACATGTTTTTGCACGTGCAATGGCATCAAGGTGGGCCCCTTACTCTCATGAGTCATGACCCATCAGTCTATTTTAGGTTGACAGATGTGATAAGGGCTGTTGGTCAGGTTTCTTTTTCTTAAAAAAAAAATCATCCAACGAAGAAGGCTTAGCCCAGGCCCTTAATAAAATATGGGCTCCACATGAATTAAATTTCTTAATGCATGGTTCCATGTATTGGTCTTGAGATGTTTTTTTATTTCATCAACCGATTTTATTTTTCATTGGGCTACAAGTTTTTTAAAGTTCTTTCTTCTATTCATTCATATCTCTAAGTTTTTTATATCTTTTTTTTAATCTTTTTTTTCCATAAGTAATTACCTTTAGAAATTTGAAATTTAAATGTCTTTAAGACCACTTATTCCTTAAAGCACTACTTGCTAATATTGATTTATTAATTCTCCTTAAAATCTTTCCTAATACGCGGTTTTCTGCACCTAAAATCTTAATAAAATTCACTTGGTCCAAACTATTCTATTTTTCTTTATAGATGACATCTGACTACACTTATTCTATTTCCATGTATAAATCTTTTTAATTTTTTTAATGATTTGGTTAGGCCCAATTAATTAAATGGCGAACTCGGGCCTAAATTTTATAGGTATTGTCAGTCTTGGGCTGGCCTAGTGGTCGTGCTGTCGGAGGCACCCAAAAATAATGAAACTTTTACTCCTAAAAAAATATGTAGTAGTACGAGTAAGGATCGTTCCCACGGAGAGTGTTTAACCAAATTTTATACTTTGTGATCAAAGATGGGGGGTTTTTTTTAGTAAATAAATAAAAGCAAATAAGGAGCAATAAAGTAATGAATTCAATTAAATGAGCAAGCATTGGTCAAAGTCAACATCCACCATCGAAAATTCATAACTGATCATTGATGCAAAAATAAATCAATTAACACTTTGAACACTCATCGTTGTAATTAAACTCCTATCTCCTTAATTAGTTAATTAGAAAACATGCGCTCTAATTAACTCTAATTACTAAACAACCTAAGACAAGCGCTATAGATTTAATTTAATAACAGCATTAAAATTAGAGAGATCGATGAACCTAAATAACACAAACACACGCGGTTGCATTTAATCATGTTCAAGTGTTCTTCCTAATTTCTAATAATTACTGACGCAGTAAATTATTAAAAATTAGTTGCTTCGCAAATTAGAGAGATCAAACAATTACGGATTTGACTTCTAATTCAGCAGTAGATTGCAATGAAAAATATACTAGTATGCATCCTAGCAATTAAACAAAACAATCACGATAACAAATTAAGCATAGAAGAACGACCCATATTCAAAGCATAAATTGAACAATGAAAATAAGTTAGATCTCACAGTATTTATTCCGAGACTTCAATCTCCTTCGAACAATTAAAAATTAGCCACGCAGGGTGTAACACTCTGATCCCCTTTGAGCCGGATTAGTGGCTCATTAGTGTGTTTTTCTGTTGTTTTATTCGTTCGGACTTGGTTTTGGGTCTTGGATAGGTAGTTGAGTAACCTTTGACCTGAGATAGGTAGTTCTAAGCTCTTTTTCATAATTTTGCTTTTGCTTTGCTTGCATCATTTTTTGCATCATCTTGATGTCAGCACGCGTACTTCGTTGAGCTCGTCAATTTCCGTCACTGTTTCAGACCCATTCGGAGTCAATTGGAGAAGTTGGACCCTCGTGTGACTCGATTTGTAAATAACCGAAATTCACCAGACTTTGACTTAAACTTCTAAAAACTATATATATGAGTCATCTTACAGATGTCCTCATTTCCTGTAATTTTTCTCCAACGTGCATGCAAGGAGGCTCCAGGAGAGTCACGTTCATCTCTCTCTCTTCTTTTCACTTCTCTTCTCAGTCTCTGGTTGGTGTGGGAGTTGATTCGATTGGGTTCTTCCTCTTTCTCTCTCATCTCTGTCTGTGTTTTGTGGCTTGAGGTGAGTGGGTTCTCTGCAACTCTTTCTTCTTCTTCTCCAATTGTATCTCTCATTCTTTGTTGCTGTGTTTTCATCTCATGCATGTGTTGTTTCTTTGATTTGCTTTGATTTTAATTGCTTTGGAGCTTGATTCAATGGATTGACAGAGTTTTGAGGCAAGTATAAGTACAGGATTGTTTAACACATATGGGTGTTTTGTTTGATTGCTTTAATTCCTTCTTATTCTTTGTATAAAATGTTTTACAGCCAATTTCTAAGATGTTAAGATCAGATGAACTCGTTTTGGAGACATTTCTATACCAAATTTCCGTTTCTGTAACTATCCCGAATTGGTTCTCTGCATTGTACGGCTAAGCCATAACTTTGTACGGCTTAAACTCCAGAGACTTGAAATTTCACCTTTTGTTCTACGGTTAGGCTACGGCTGAGCCGTAAATTGTTCTACGGTTAAGCCGTAAGCTAGCCGTGACCTAACCGTGACCCAGCCGTGAATTAAATCTCTGATCAGTCGAAACTTTTCCCGATATAGTACTCCTACGGTGTGGCTACGGCTAAGCCGTGGATTAGTCTACGACTAAGACGTATACTGAACCGTAGCTCAGCCGTAAAAGGTATCAGATCAGAGGTGGAAGATGACCAGTTTAGCTGTGTTTTGAAGGGAACCACGATTCAGCCATAGTGCATGTTACGGCTAGCGCGTAATATGTCTTCGGCTAAGCCGTAGGTCACCCATAGCCAAGCTGTAAAACCTGTAAAATATGAATTAAACTTAGGATAAAGGTGTGACTTTGTAGGGCTTATATACAAGGAATCATACACGTAAACCGGCCCAATGGATTCTTTGGATCGCATGAATAGTTTATTAGGCTGTGATTTATTCATGTGAGCATTGATTTACTGTTAAGCACCTCCCCATGGGTGTTGGTTTAAGGGACTTCGGTGCACGTGAAGATTGCATTGCAACACTAGGATGGCAACGGTGCATCGAATAACTTAAAACTACATCAACATGCACGGTTAGTGACAGTGAACAACTAGATTAGTATGGGCTTGTAATTAACCTTGATTCCGTATTAATCTGAGATGTATTGCATATTGTTTACAGTTTTGCCCTCTGTTCTGCAAATCTATGTCTATGCATTACGAGGTCACTTTGCTTTCGTCCTGTATATCTGTCTATTCTTCATTCCGCACTAAGCTTTGATCTATGCTGTGCTTTGGCTTAATATATGCTTTGTTGGCTTTGTATGTCTTTGATTATTGGGTACTCCCTGGTGGCTCTGCCCAGAGATTAATACGTGAGGATAAGATCCGGTCTTTGCCATCGGTGAGTCCAAAGCGGATAATCTCCCTTTCTATGGATTTGATTTGATTGGTATTAGTCTGGCTCTACTCAACCTCAGCCCTAGGATGCCCGACGGGGTTACCTCTGGCTTAGATCTCTGTATCTCTGTATCACTGCAGTGTCGCTTTGTCTTGGGACCCCGGAACCCAGGAAACCGAGACCCACTTGTACCCTGGCCCGGTCAGTGGTGTTCTCCTTTGCTCTGCTTTGCTCTGCTCTCTATTGGAGAGAACATGGTTAATGTAGTAGCCACTTAGTTCAGTATTTCTATGCTTTGATTCACTTATCATGTTTTACTTCTATGCACGATTTGCTTAGCATACTAAGATGAAACTCTGTAACTTTTATTCTGTCATTATTCAACTTGATACTATGAGTGTTTCATCCCTATTACTTGTATTTGCTGGATCGTTGTATTCATTGTGTTGTCTATGGTGTTGCAGGCACAGATCCCTTGCCCAACTCCCCGGCGGTCTAGGAGGCTGCAGGGCCGAGTTTAGAGGCACCCTCCGGTTTGGCAGAGTGGGCCTGATCATCTCTGCCGAATGCGTACATGCATATCTTTAGTGGCTTTTGGTTTTGGTTTTTGGGACTATGTATTTTATATTTCGGACTTTGTCACTTTGTATATTTGTACATCTTGATTTTGTCGTGTACCCGGACTTGTATCTGGTTTTCGTGTATTGTATTTAGCTTTGACTTTCCGTTCCGCATCTGTTTTGGCTTCCGCTTTTCCTTTGTTGCTTGCTATGATATGTACAGCTTCCGCGTACGCTTAGTTCGCACGTGTGAGATCCCTTGTGTGTGTGCATCTGGACTGGGGTTGGATGCACGTACACGGGAGTACGTGTGTCACCGGTTTCGCTTTTCGCTAACCCCCGATTTCTGGGCTCGGGTCGTGACATACGTATTGTATGGTATCAGAGCATGCTAGTTATAGGCATGTAGACATCTAAGATCGTGGTGAGATAACGCTATCAACTATTTGACTCTAAGTCTAATATGTTGACTATTGGGATTTGACTAACTAGGGCCTTTTATATTTGTGTGCTGTGTTTCTTTTCCTTTTGCAGGATGGCATCAGGATCAGGATCTCGGGATGAGAATCAACAAGGCCATAACGGTGATAGTGGATCGTTACCCCCACATATAAGTAGTGAGGAGCGTATGATGATGATGATGCAGTCTATGCAGTCATTACAGGCGCAGATGGCATCCATGGTGGATAGGCAAAGTCAGGCTGCTGCGTCAGCATCACCTCGGGTAGAACAGCAAGTGATCTTCCAGCCCAAGGAATCAGATCCAAATGCTCTTTTTGATAAGTTCCGTAAGCGAGGGGCGACTGAGTTCCATGGGATAAAGGATGGATTGCAGGCTGAGCAATGGTTGGAGCAAACTGAAGAGCTTTTTGATACAATTGTGTGTAGCAACAAACAGAAAGTGGTGCTCACAGCCTCTATGCTTCGGAGTGTAGCCAAGACATGGTGGAGGAGTGTCAAGATCTCATTCCAGACTATGCCCAGTGCCACAGTTTGGGAGACCTTCAAGCAGCAATTCCGTCGGAAGTTCATGCCTCTTCATATTCAGTGAGCCAAGGAAGTGGAATTCTTCAACCTTCAGCAGAGACAGATGTCGGTTGCCGATTATGTACACAATTTTACAGAGTTGTCTCACTTCGCAGAGGATATGGTGAACACTGAGCAGAAGAAGGTGACTCGCTTCGTCAATGGTCTGAATCCGAAGCATAAACGCCACGTAGTTGCATGTATGTGGCCAGCTACCTTGGATGACGCTATTGACAGGGCCTATGATGCAGAGGCCATATTTGAGGAGGAGCGAACTGAGGCTAAGAGGGCGGCAGGTTCCAGTGGCAGAAGTCAGTTCCAGAAGAAGTTCAAGGGTAAGCAGGGTAGTTCGAGCAGTACTCAGGTGGTTTGTGGTCACTGTGGGAAGGATCACCCAACAGACAGATGTTGGAGGAAGAGTGGGGCTTGTTTCGGTTGTGGCTCTACGGACCACAAGCGGGCCCAATGCCCGAAGTTTCAGTCCTCTCCACAGACGAGATCTGCAGGATCTACAGCGCAGGGCAAGTCTCAGACAGCTCGCCCAGCCTAGAAGCAGAACCGCCAGACAACTCGAGCCTATGCTGCTACGCATGAGGGCGCGGAGGAGGCTACGGTCGTGGAAGGTAAAATTTTAATTTTTGATGCTGACGCTTTAGCCTTGTTTGACTCCGGGTCTACGCGTTCGTACGTAGCACTCCATTTTACTGTGCAGCTTCGACAGCGACCTACACCGCTCCCATACCTATTGATAGTATCCACTCCGGTTGGTAAACGGGTGGAGTGCAGTGTTTTCTACCCTCAGTGCGCTGTGCGGATAACTGGTCATCAGCTTCCGGTAGACCTCGTGTTGCTCACGACACTGGATTTTGATGTGATTCTTGGTATGGACTGGCTTGCGAGATATCATGCTTGTATCAATTGTTACAGCAAGGCTATCTATTTTGATCTGGGCAGCGGATTTCGATTTGAGGGCAGCCAGACGAAGTGCCCAAGGCGTATGATCTCTGCTTGTAAAGCGGACAGGATGCTTCGTAGAGGATGTAAGGGATTTCTTGCATTCATTTCAGAGAAGAAAGATCAGCGACAGCTCAGTGAGATCCCCGTAGTCAGCGAGTTCCCGGATGTCTTTCCGGAGGATGTGCCAGAGTTCCACCAGTTCGAGAGGTAGAGTTTTCGATTGACTTGATGCCAGGTACAACACCCATCAGTAGAGCTCCATATCGTATGGCACCTGCAGAATTGTTGGAATTGAAGAAACAGTTGCAGGACCTGTTGGATAAAGGGTTCATACGCCCAAGTGTTTCACCTTGGGGAGCTCCTGTGTTGTTTATCAAGAAGAAGGATGGTAGTTTCCGGATGTGCATTGACTACAGGCAGTTGAACAAAGTGACCATCAAGAACAAATACCCATTGCCTAGGATCGATGAGTTGTTCGATCAGCTTCAGGGTGCAACTTACTTCTCGAAGATCGACTTGAGGTCAGGATATCACCAGCTTCGGGTGAAGGATGAGGATGTTCCTAAGACAGCTTTCAGGACTCGGTATGGACACTACGAGTTCCTTGTCATGCCGTTTGGTTTGACGAACGCACCCGCAGCTTTTATGGCATTGATGAATAAGGTGTTTACTTCCTTCTTGGACCAGTTTGTTGTGATTTTCATAGATGATATATTGGTCTATTTGAAGACTGCTGAGGAACATACAGATCATCTGTGGAAGGCATTGCAGCTGCTTAGAGATCACAAGTTGTATGCAAAGTTGTCTAAGTGTGATTTCTGGCTAGAGCAAGTTGCATTTCTAGGACATGTGATTTCGAGAGATGGATTGATGGTGGATCCAGCTAAGATTGAGGCAGTAGTCCATTGGCCCCGTCCTAGATCAGTGACAGAGATTTGGAGTTTTCTGGGTTTGGCGGGATATTACCGCAGGTTCGTGCAGGACTTCTCGAAGATTTCAGCCCCGCTGACTCAGTTGACTCGGAAGAAGGTCCCGTATGAGTGGACAGAGAAGTGTGAGTGTAGTTTTCAGATGTTAAAAGAAAAGCTCACTACGGCGCCAGTGTTGACTCTCTCGGATGGTAGTGAGGGATTCGTGATTTATTCCGATGCCTTTAGAGTTGGACTAGGCTGTGTACTGATGCAGAATCAGAAAGTGATTGCCTATGGATCCAGACAGCTGAAAGAGCATGAGAAAAACTATGCCACACATGACCTGGAGTTAGCAGCCATTGTGTTTGCACTGAAGTTGTGGCGGCATTACTTGTACGGTGTGAAGTTTGAAGTCCATTCCGATCATCACAGTCTGCAGTATTTGTTTGATCAGCATGACTTAAATATGAGGCAGCGGAGGTGGTTGGAGTTCATCAAAGATTACGACTTTCCGATCAAGTACCATCCAGGCAAGGGGAATGTAGTTGCAGATGCACTTAGCAGGAGGACAGACAGTCTTCAGGTGTTGGCAGGATTCTATATGCTGGTACATGATCAGCCTGTTGAGGTTCGGATGGTAGGTGAATTGGTGACATTAGCTACTACCGTCGTGTTTCAGCCTGAAGTGATTCAGCAGATCAAGGATCGCCAGTTTGAGGACCCCCTTCTGGTGACGTTCAGAGATCGGCTTACAGATCGACCCGACTTCAGCTTGGTAGATGGAGTTTTGTACTTCAGGAATAGATTGTGTGTTCCCGCTGTGGATGAGCTGAAAGAAAAGTTGATGACAGATGCGCACGACGCCTGTTATGCGATGCACCCAGGGAGTACGAAGATGTACCGGAACTTGAAGGATAGATTTTGGTGGAACAATATGAAGCGGGAGATCGCAGGGTTCGTAGCTCGATGTTTGACCTGTTAGAGGGTGAAAGCTGATCATCAGCGACCTCCAGGATCATTGCATCCATTAAACACTCCGCAGTGGAAGTGGGAGCACATTACCATGGATTTCGTCTCCGGTTTTCCGCCGACCAGTAGAAAGAACAATGCGATCTGGGTAATAGTGGACAGATTGACTAAGTCAGCACATTTCCTTCCATTCAAGAAAGGGATGACATTCACAGAGATGGCCAGGAAGTTTGTTGACGAGATAGTCAGATTGCATGGCACCCCAGTATCGATTGTGTCTGATCGCGACAGTGGTTTTGTGTCTTCATTCTGGAGAGCTTTTCAGGAAGCTATGGGCACGAAGTTAAGCTTTAGTACGGCATACCACCCCCAGACTGATGGGCAGTCGGAGCGTACCATTCAGACATTGGAGGATATGCTCAGAGCTAGCGTGCTGAACTTTGAGAAGGAATGGGATATGCATCTGGCATTGTGTGAGTTTGCTTACAACAACAGCTTCCACGAGAGTATTGGGATGGCACCCTATGAGGCTCTATATGGACGTAAGTGCAGGACCCCAGTGTGCTGGGAAGAGGTAGGAACAAGAAGTTTCCATGGTCCAACAATCATTGCTGAGACGACAGAGAAAGTGCAGAAAGTGATAGAGAATCTGAAGATTGCTCGATCCAGGCAGAAGAGCTATGTGGATACTCGGAGGAGACCGTTGGCATTCCAAGTCGGAGATTGGATGTTCCTTAAAGTTTCTCCGATGAAGGGCACGGTGCGGTTTGGTCAGAAGGGCAAGTTAGCTCTGAGATATGTGGGACCGTTCGAAGCCAAGAGCCGAGTTGGAGATTTAGCCTATCGGTTAACGCTTCCAGTTGAGTTCTCCGGTGTGCACAATGTGTTCCATGTGTCGATGCTCCGTAAGTACGTGCCAGATCCGAGCCATATGATTCGCTATGATGATATCCAGATTCAGCCTAATGCAACTTACGTTGAGCGCCCGCTTCACATCGTTGGTACCCGAGAGCAAATTCTACGTAACAGGACTATCAGATGGGTTAAAGTGTTGTGGGAGCATCACGGTCCAGATGAGGCTACATGGGAGCTAGAGGAGCAGCTAGCGCGCCAGTACCCACAGCTCTTTGCGCAGGTAGGTAGTCATTCCGAGGACGGAATGATTCCTAGTGGGGGAGGATGTAACACTCCGATCCCCTTTGAGCCGGATTAGTGGCTCATTAGTGTATTTTTCTGTTGTTTTATTCGTTCGGACTTGGTTTTGGGTCTTGGATAGGTAGTTGAGTAACCTTTGACTTGAGATAGGTAGTTCTAAGCCCTTTTTCGTAATTTTGCTTTTGCTTTGCTTGCATCATTTTTTGCATCATCTTGATGTCAGCACGCGTACTTCGTTGAGCTCGTCAATTTTCGTCACTGTTTCAGACCCATTCGGAGTCAACTGGAGAAGTTGGACCCTCGTGTGACTCGATTTGTAAATAACCGAAATTCACCGGACTTTGACTTAAACTTACAAAAACTATATATATGAGTCATCTTACAGATGTCCTCATTTCCTGTAATTTTTCTCCAACATGCATGCAAGGAGGCTCCAGGAGAGCCACGTTCATCTCTCTCTCTTCTTTTCACTTCTCTTCTCAGTCTCTGGTTGGTGTGGGAGTTGATTCTTGGTGTGGGAGTTGATTCGATTGGGTTCTTCCTCTTTCTCTCTCATCTCTGTCTGTGTTTTGTGGCTTGAGGTGAGTGGGTTCTCTGCAACTCTTTCTTCTTCTTCTCCAATTGTATCTCTCATTCTCTGTTGCTGTGTTTTCATCTCATGCATGTGTTGTTTCTTTGATTTGCTTTGATTTTAGTTGCTTTGGAGCTTGATTCAGTGGATTGACAGAGTTTTGAGGCAAGTATAAGTACAGGATTGTTTAACACATATGGGTGTTTTGTTTGATTGCTTTAATTCCTTCTTATTCTTTGTATAGAATGTTTTACAGCCAATTTCTAAGATGTTAAGATCAGATGAACTCGTTTTGGAGACATTTCTGTACCAAATTTCCGTTTCTGTAACTATCCCGAATTGGTTCTCTGTATTGTACGGCTAAGCCGTAACTTTGTACGGCTTAAACTCCAGAGACTTGAAATTTCACCTTTTGTTCTACGGTTAGGCTACGGCTGAGCCGTAAATTGTTCTACGGTTAAGCCGTAAGCTAGCCGTGACCTAACCGTGACCCAGCCGTGAATTAAATCTCTGATCAGTCGAAACTTTTCCCGATACAGTACTCCTACGGTGTGGCTACGGCTAAGCCATGGATTAGTCTACGGCTAAGACGTATACTGAACCGTAGCTCAGCCGTAAAAGGTATCAGATCAGAGGTGGAAGATGACCAGTTTAGCTGTGTTTTGAAGGGAACTGTAACACTCCGACCCGAGTTGATCCGGTTTAGTGTGTAATTGCGTGTGTTTTTATCGCTAAGTGTGTTTTGATTTTGTTTGTTTTGGTTTTGCCTCGTAGAGAGATCGTTTGGGTTGAGTTTGACTTGGTCTAAGTAGATCGAGCCCTTTTTCGTAATTTTGGCTTTTGATTGACCTTGTCAGTTTCGCGTCATTTTGACGTCAGCGCGTGTATTTCGTCGAGCTTGTCGATTGTCGTAACTGTCTTGAATCCGAATGAGTTCGTTTGCTCTCGTTGGACTGTTATTTGACTCAAACTGATATTTGTATAAGCTATTTGGCCTTCAATGTAATTTAGACTCAAATTAAGTATAAAAATCCCACCAACTCCCTGTCTCTCTCTCTCTCGATCGTCTCTCTCGCTCTCTGTTTGTCTCTCTCTCTCGACAGCTCTCTTTCTCTCCTTCTTCTTTCTGTTTCTGTGCTTGAGGGACGAAGAAAGGAGCTCGTTTGTGCGTGTGTTCCCGGTGGACTGAGCCAATCAGCGTGTGGATTTCGTCCGTGAGGCAAGTATAAGCCCAAGATGTGTGAACACCGATTGATAGTGATTTGATTGTTTTGTTTTTATGCTTCATTGTGTTTCTCAGTGTTAGACAGCCCCATTGAGTTTGTTTTGCTGTTATATTGCTGTTTTCAGTCGTTTCCCTCAGTTTCCGTGTGACTGTAACAAGTTCAGAAAAATGAGTCCGTGCACTCACGGCTAAGCCGTGAAATGTGCTACGGCTAAGCCGTAAAATGGCTTACGGCTAAGCCGAGACCCAACCGTAAACCAAACCGTAGAATAGTACAGACTGTTAGCTGAAAATAACTGGATGTGGGCAATTTGACATTCTTCTACGGCCCAGCCTGATCTAAGCCGTACAGTGTCTTACGGCTAAGCCGTGGACCAGGATACGGCTGAGCCGTAGAGTAAAAGACGGTTGAGCCGTAAATCCGGACGGATATTTGGGGAACCTCAGCTCAGCCGCTGTGCATAGTACGGCTAAGCCGTAAGATGCCACGGCTAAGCCGTAAGGTTACCTACGGCTGCACCGTGAGACCCTGAGAATTGAATGAAAAGGATTAGGTTTAAGCAAAAGACCGTATATGACTTTCATGTTAGAATGTAGCTAACCTGGACATGCCCAATGGAATGTTTGTATGACATGAATGACCTCATGGGCTGTGAATCATTCATGCTTGTTATCCAGCTGTTTAGCACCTCCCCATGGGTGTTGGTTTAAGGGACTTCGGTGCACATTCCAGACACTGCAACACTAGACAATGGTGCATCGGACAACTTAAAACTACATCAACATGCACGGTTAGAGACACTGGATAATTAGTGTAGGATTGGCTTGTAATTGACCTTGATTCGTAAAGGTATCATGATGTGTACAGCATATTGATTACGGTTATGCCCTCTTATGTGTTCTGCGCTGGACCTCTCGATTCTGTGGGACATGCAGCAACCCCAGAGCGAAGCCCGGGCGGAACCATTCTATTGTTATATTGGTATCAGTGTTATCATTGTTCTATTGGAGTACTTGCATCAGTTACGAGTCAGTGATTGTGATTGATACTCATGGTCAGCACTTCCTGTAATTGCTTATGTACATTCAGTATCAGTATATGCGATGCACTTCCCATTGTTTGTTCAGCATGATATGTGAGATCTGTAAGTGGTACATGATATGATTGATTGATTGATTGATTGAGGTGCATCATCTGATTGATTGTGATTGGTCTTGGCACTACTGAGCCTCAGCCTTAGGATACCCGACGGGGTTAACTTTGGTTTAGTTTAAGTGTTTGCCTCTGCAGAGTGTGATTGTCCTGGGGCTCCGGACCCCGGGAACTAGAGACCCATGCGTACCCTGGCCCGGTCGCTGGTGTTCTCATCCTGATTGCTCTCGTAAGGGAGAAAATGGCCAATGTAGTAGCCACTTGATTGTTACCTGTTCATGATTCTGATAGCATGCCTATTCATTTGCATAATTGTTTAGTGTACAGACATCATTTCTATGGATATTGCGTTATGACTATTGTTCAGTATTCTTCAGTTTTAGACACAATTCGTGTTATCTTCTTGTTGGCTTATACTTTGCTAAGTCGTCGTACTTATGTGTTTGTCTTGTGTGTTGCAGGCTCAGATCCCTCTTCCGATCCTGCGTCGGTCGACCCGACTGCAGGAGAGGCTCGCGAGGCCCCCTCCGGCCTAGAGGAGTGGACTTGATCCATCCTCCAGAGTACGGTTTGCATCATTTTGTTTTCCCCATTCTTTGTGTTGGAGTCTATTGAGGGGACTTTTTCTGTAATTGTAAAGTGGGCATTGAGTGATACCTGTATTTTGATTTTGGGATTGTTGTAAGCCCGCTCTATTGTCATACGTTCATGTATTTGGTCTTATCATCAGTGTATATTGTTTTGTAATCTCCTATGTCTTTTGGTATATTTGTGGTATGCCTTGATACGTACAGCTTCCGCGTTCAGTCTTTTGCACGTGTGATTGATCCCTTGTGTGTGTATACTCGGACGGGGTCCAGGTGTGCACGCACGGGAGTACGTGTGTCATTGGTTAGACTTTCTCTGACCCCCGGTCCCTGGGCTCGGGTTGTGACATACGTATTGTATGGTATCAGAGCATTGTCTCTCAGAGCTTTGTCTCTCAGGGCATTGTCTCTATCTTAGTGTGTAAGCATGTAGGCATATAGGACGTGGTGAGATTTCGTAGTCCAGTTTTGGACTGTTGTGTTGGGTCCCCTTGTCTTGTGAGTCTGTGTGCGTTCCCTAGTGTGTTAGCAGATTGACTTTTGTGTTTTGCAGGCTATGGCATCGGGATCTGGAACACACAACAACAATGATCAGGGAGATAACGAGAGTGGGTCAGCCGCCCCACAGCCACTTGTGAATTTCGACGAGCGCTTCTTGACTATGCTACAGGCGATCCATTCTTTGCAAGCGCAGGTCGTTTCCTTAGTAGACCGACAGAGTCAAACGCCAGTTCGGCCTGCAGAGCAGCAAGTGGTCTTTCCGCCTAGAGAGAGCGATCCGAATGCGTTATACGACAAATTCAGAAAGCGTGGAGCCACAGAATTCTACGGCAATGAAGATGCGTTGAAAGCTGATCAGTGGCTAGAGCATACTGGAGATCTCTTCTCTACCATCGTCTGTGACGACCGGCAGAAGGTTATGCTTACGGCCTCGATGTTTCGAGAGATGGCTAAGACCTGGTGGAAGAGTGTTAGTGCAGCCTATCTGACCTTGCCGAGTGAAACAGTGTGGGAGACGTTCCAGAAACAGTTCAGAAGGAAGTTCATTCCTGCTCATGTTCGGCGTGTGAAGGAGGTTGAGTTTCTGGCCTTACAGCAGCAGCAGCTGACCGTCTCGGAGTACATTCACCGCTTTACTCAGTTGTCCCATTTTGCTGAGGACATGATCAATACCGAGGAGAAGAAGGTGAATCGTTTTATTTCTGGTCTACATCCGAGATACGCGAATTTTGTGACTGCCTTTCAGAGACCAGCTACTTTCGATGATGCGGTCGACAGAGCACACGCTGCGGAAGCCAACCACCTAGCAGAGAGAGCCATGGACTTTAAGAGGAGTGCACCAGTGAGTTCCAGGGGACAGAGTCAGAAGAAATGGAAAGGGAAGCAAGGCACTTCGAGTTTCTCCGGGAGCAGATGCGAGTTTTGTGGATTTGGACATCCGACGGAGAAGTGTTGGAAGAAGTCCGGAGCTTGTTTGAGTTGCGGATCGATGGAGCATAAGATAGCTCAGTGCCCGAAGACCAGGACTTTCCAGTCGTCCAGATCTATGGGGTCATCCAAGTCTCTCAGTTCAGCAGCTTCGAACAGCCCCCATCCGTCTCGCCAAAGCCAGAAGCCCCAGCGTCAGACTGCTCGTGTGTATGCAGCCTCTCATGATCATGCAGAAGATGCGAAAGTGGTGGAAGGTAAAGTTCTCATTGCCCGAGCTGAAGCACATACCCTATTTGATTCGGGATCTACGCGTTCGTATGTTACACCTCGTTTTGCGGAACAGTTACCGCAACCCCCTCGACCGCTACCCTATTTGCTAGTGGTGTCCACTCCTGTGGGCAAGAGAGTGGAGTGTAGTGTATACTACCCTCAGTGCGACGTGGTGATTGAGGGTCGTCAGCTGCCAGTTGATTTGATTTTGTTGTCCATGTTGGATTTCGATGTGATCCTTGGAATGGACTGGCTAGCGCGGTATCGTGCCTGTGTTAACTGTTACAACAGGTCGATTTACTTCGATTTTGCGAAGGGGTTTCGTTTCGAGGGCAATCAGGAGAGATGCCCGAGGCGTGTCATCTCCGCATGCAAGGCGGATCGTTTGATACGCAGAGGTTGTGCAGGATTTCTTGCTTTTGTCTCGGAGAAGAAGGAGGTGAAGCAGTTGGGTGAGATTCCGGTAGTACGTGAGTTCCCGGATGTATTTCCGGAGGAAGTACCCGAGTTACCCCCTGTCCGAGATGTAGAGTTTGCGATCGATCTAGTGCCCGGTACAGCACCCATTAGTTTAGCTCCTTATCGTATGGCCCCTGCTGAGTTACTTGAATTGAAGACGCAATTGCAAGATCTTTTGGAGAAGGGTTTCGTACGGCCGAGTGTGTCGCCGTGGGGAGCGCCAGTGCTGTTTGTGAAGAAGAAGGACGGTACCTTACGGATGTGCATAGATTACCGGCGGTTGAACAAAGTCACGATCAAGAACAAATACCCATTGCCGCGTATTGATGAGTTGTTTGACCAACTTCAAGGTGCTGCCTATTTTTCCAAGATTGATCTGAGATCGGGGTATCACCAACTCCGGGTGAAGGAAGACGATATTGCCAAGACTGCTTTCAGGACACGGTACGGACATTTTGAGTTCCTCGTGATGCCATTTGGATTAACCAATGCACCTGCTGCCTTCATGGCTTTGATGAACAAGATCTTTGCTCCTTTTCTGGATCGATTTGTGGTGGTCTTTATTGATGATATTCTGGTGTATTCGAAGACCCCAGAGGAGCATGAGGAACATCTACGTCGAGCCTTGCAGTTGTTGAGAGAGCATCGATTATATGCCAAATTGTCGAAGTGTGATTTTTGGCTCGAGCAGGTAGCTTTTCTTGGTCATACCATTTCACGAGATGGGTTGGCAGTGGATCAGACGAAAGTTGAGGCAGTGATGAATTGGCCCAGCCCAAAGACTGTGACGGAGATACGGAGTTTTCTTGGATTAGCTGGATATTATCGTCGCTTTATTCAAGATTTTGCCAAGATTTCTGCACCATTGACTCGATTGACCAGGAAGAATGTTCCTTTTCTGTGGACGGACGAATGCGAGTGCCATTTCCGGATGTTGAAGGAGAAGCTTACTACGGCTCCAGTCTTGACGTTACCAGATGGGCATGAAGGATTTATGATCTACTCTGATGCTTCTCGAGTCGGTTTGGGATGTGTTTTGATGCAACATGGCAAAGTGATTGCCTATGGCTCGAGACAACTTCGGGAGCACGAGAAGAACTATGCTACGCATGATTTAGAGTTGGCAGCCATCGTTTTTGCGTTGAAGATGTGGAGACACTATTTATATGGCGTGACATTTGAAGTGCATTCAGATCATCAGAGTCTACAGTACCTCTTCACGCAGTCCGAGTTGAATATGCGACAGCGAAGGTGGCTTGAGTTGATTAAGGATTTTGATTTCCCCATCAAGTATCATCCAGGGAAAGGCAATGTTGTTGCAGATGCCTTGAGTAGGAAGTCGGAGATTCTTCAGGCTTTGGACAGCCTTTATTTTGTGAGGCATGCTCAGCCAGTGGAACTACAATTGGTGGAGAACGGTTTGACACTTGCCAGCACAGTGAGCTTTCAGCCTGATATCATTCAGCGGATTAAAGACCAGCAGTTCGAAGATGCGATGTTGAAGCGAATCCGAGATAGCATTGCAGATCGACCAGACTTTCATTTGGAAGGTGATGTTTTGTATTTCAGGAGCAGATTATGTGTGCCAGTCGTAGATGCTTTGAAAGAGAGTTTGATGACAGAAGCACACCATGCACGTTATTCTATGCATCCTGGAAGTACGAAGATGTACCGAGCTCTCAAGGACAGATTCTGGTGGAATAACATGAAGAGGGAAATTGCTGGGTTTGTTGCCAGATGTTTGACTTGCCAAAAGGTGAAAGCTGACCATCAGAGACCTCCAGGTTCCTTACATCCTTTGCACATTCCCCAGTGGAAATGGGAGCACATTACGATGGACTTTGTTTCGGGTCTACCCCTGACGAGCAAGAAGAACAGTGCCATTTGGGTGATCGTGGACAGATTGACGAAGACAGCCCATTTTCTTCCATTCAAGAAAGGCATGACATTTTCCGAGATGGCGAAGAAGTTCGTTGACGAGATCGTTAGACTACATGGTACGCCCGTGTCGATTGTGTCAGATCGAGATAGCCGCTTTGTTTCTTCATTTTGGAGAGCATTTCAGGAAGCCATGGGAACGAAGTTGAGCTTCAGTACGGCGTATCACCCGCAGACTGATGGACAGTCAGAACGAACTATTCAGACGCTCGAGGACATGTTACGGGCCAGTGTGCTGAATTTCGAGAAAGAATGGGATTTGCATCTTTCGTTGTGTGAGTTTGCGTATAATAATAGTTTCCACGAGAGTATTGGAATGGCACCCTATGAAGCTCTGTATGGACGGAAATGTAGAAGTCCTGTTTGCTGGGAAGAAGTTGGAACAAGGAGTTTCCACGGACCGACGATCATTGCTGAGACTACAGAGAAAGTTCAGAGAGTTATTGACAATTTGAAGATTGCCCGATCGAGACAGAAGAGCTATGCAGATATGAGAAAAAGAACTTTAGTATTTCAGGTTGGTGATTGGGTATTCTTGAAGGTCTCACCGATGAAAGGTACAGTACGGTTCGGTCAAAAAGGCAAGTTAGCGCCAAGGTATGTGGGTCCATTTGAGATCAAGAGCCGGATTGGTGACCTAGCGTACAGATTGATTCTACCCGTGGAGTTTTCTGGAGTACACGATGTTTTTCATGTGTCTATGCTTCGCAAGTATGTTCGAGACCCGACGCACGTGATTCGATACGATGACATTCAGATGCAACCTAATGCGTCATACGTTGAGCGTCCGCTCCGTATTGTTGGGACTAGAGAACAGCTCTTGCGTACGAGGACTATTCGATGGGTCAAGGCACTTTGGGAACATCATGGACCTGATGAAGCCACGTGGGAACTAGAAGATCAGATGGCACGACAGTATCCTTATCTGTTTGCTCAGGTACGCTTTCATTCCGAGGACGGAATGATGTCCAAGTGGGGGAGGATGTAACACTCCGACCCGAGTTGATCCGGTTTAGTGTGTAATTGCGTGTGTTTTTATCGCTAAGTGTGTTTTGATTTTGTTTGTTTTGGTTTTGCCTCGTAGAGAGATCGTTTGGGTTGAGTTTGACTTGGTCTAAGTAGATCGAGCCCTTTTTCGTAATTTTGGCTTTTGATTGACCTTGTCAGTTTCGCGTCATTTTGACGTCAGCGCGTGTATTTCGTCGAGCTTGTCGATTGTCGTAACTGTCTTGAATCCGAATGAGTTCGTTTGCTCTCGTTGGACTGTTATTTGACTCAAACTGATATTTGTATAAGCTATTTGGCCTTCAATGTAATTTAGACTCAAATTAAGTATAAAAATCCCACCAACTCCCTGTCTCTCTCTCTCTCGATCGTCTCTCTCGCTCTCTGTTTGTCTCTCTCTCTCGACAGCTCTCTTTCTCTCCTTCTTCTTTCTGTTTCTGTGCTTGAGGGAGGAAGAAAGGAGCTCGTTTGTGCGTGTGTTCCCGGTGGACTGAGCCAATCAGCGTGTGGATTTCGTCCGTGAGGCAAGTATAAGCCCAAGATGTGTGAACACCGATTGATAGTGATTTGATTGTTTTGTTTTTATGCTTCATTGTGTTTCTCAGTGTTAGACAGCCCCATTGAGTTTGTTTTGCTGTTATATTGCTGTTTTCAGTCGTTTCCCTCAGTTTCCGTGTGACTGTAACAAGTTCAGAAAAATGAGTCCGTGCACTCACGGCTAAGCCGTGAAATGTGCTACGGCTAAGCCGTAAAATGGCTTACGGCTAAGCCGAGACCCAACCGTAAACCAAACCGTAGAACAGTACAGACTGTTAGCTGAAAATAACTGGATGTGGGCAATTTGACATTCTTCTACGGCCCAGCCTGATCTAAGCCGTACAGTGTCTTACGGCTAAGCCGTGGACCAGGATACGGCTGAGCCGTAGAGTAAAAGACGGTTGAGCCGTAAATCCGGACGGATATTTGGGGAACCTCAGCTCAGCCGCTGTGCATAGTACGGCTAAGCCGTAAGATGCCACGGCTAAGCCGTAAGGTTACCTACGGCTGCACCGTGAGACCCTGAGAATTGAATGAAAAGGATTAGGTTTAAGCAAAAGACCGTATATGACTTTCATGTTAGAATGTAGCTAACCTGGACATGCCCAATGGAATGTTTGTATGACATGAATGACCTCATGGGCTGTGAATCATTCATGCTTGTTATCCAGCTGTTTAGCACCTCCCCATGGGTGTTGGTTTAAGGGACTTCGGTGCACATTCCAGACACTGCAACACTAGACAATGGTGCATCGGACAACTTAAAACTACATCAACATGCACGGTTAGAGACACTGGATAATTAGTGTAGGATTGGCTTGTAATTGACCTTGATTCGTAAAGGTATCATGATGTGTACAGCATATTGATTACGGTTATGCCCTCTTATGTGTTCTGCGCTGGACCTCTCGATTCTGTGGGACATGCAGCAACCCCAGAGCGAAGCCCGGGCGGAACCATTCTATTGTTATATTGGTATCAGTGTTATCATTGTTCTATTGGAGTACTTGCATCAGTTACGAGTCAGTGATTGTGATTGATACTCATGGTCAGCACTTCCTGTAATTGCTTATGTACATTCAGTATCAGTATATGCGATGCACTTCCCATTGTTTGTTCAGCATGATATGTGAGATCTGTAAGTGGTACATGATATGATTGATTGATTGATTGATTGAGGTGCATCATCTGATTGATTGTGATTGGTCTTGGCACTACTGAGCCTCAGCCTTAGGATACCCGACGGGGTTAACTTTGGTTTAGTTTAAGTGTTTGCCTCTGCAGAGTGTGATTGTCCTGGGGCTCCGGACCCCGGGAACTAGAGACCCATGCGTACCCTGGCCCGGTCGCTGGTGTTCTCATCCTGATTGCTCTCGTAAGGGAGAAAATGGCCAATGTAGTAGCCACTTGATTGTTACCTGTTCATGATTCTGATAGCATGCCTATTCATTTGCATAATTGTTTAGTGTACAGACATCATTTCTATGGATATTGCGTTATGACTATTGTTCAGTATTCTTCAGTTTTAGACACAATTCGTGTTATCTTCTTGTTGGCTTATACTTTGCTAAGTCGTCGTACTTATGTGTTTGTCTTGTGTGTTGCAGGCTCAGATCCCTCTTCCGATCCTGCGTCGGTCGACCCGACTGCAGGAGAGGCTCGCGAGGCCCCCTCCGGCCTAGAGGAGTGGACTTGATCCATCCTCCAGAGTACGGTTTGCATCATTTTGTTTTCCCCATTCTTTGTGTTGGAGTCTATTGAGGGGACTTTTTCTGTAATTGTAAAGTGGGCATTGAGTGATACCTGTATTTTGATTTTGGGATTGTTGTAAGCCCGCTCTATTGTCATACGTTCATGTATTTGGTCTTATCATCAGTGTATATTGTTTTGTAATCTCCTATGTCTTTTGGTATATTTGTGGTATGCCTTGATACGTACAGCTTCCGCGTTCAGTCTTTTGCACGTGTGATTGATCCCTTGTGTGTGTATACTCGGACGGGGTCCAGGTGTGCACGCACGGGAGTACGTGTGTCATTGGTTAGACTTTCTCTGACCCCCGGTCCCTGGGCTCGGGTTGTGACAGGAACCACGATTCAGCCATAGTGCATGTTACGGCTAGCGCGTAATATGTCTTCGGCTAAGCCGTAGGTCACCCATAGCCAAACTGTAAAACCTGTAAAATATGAATTAAACTTAGGATAAAGGTGTGACTTTGTAGGGCTTATATACAAGGAACCATACACGTAAACCGGCCCAATAGATTCTTTGGATCGCATGAATAGTTTATTAGGCTGTGACTTATTCATTTGAGCATTGATTTACTGTTAAGCACCTCCCCATGGGTGTTGGTTTAAGGGACTTCGGTGCACGTGAAGATTGCATTGCAACACTAGGATGGCAACGGTGCATCGAATAACTTAAAACTACATCAACATGCACGGTTAGTGACAGTGAACAACTAGATTAGTATGGGCTTGTAATTAACCTTGATTCCGTATTAATCTAAGATGCATTGCATATTGTTTACAGTTTTGCCCTCTGTTCTGCAAATCTATGTCTATGCATTACGAGGTCACTTTGCTTTCGTCCTGTATATCTGTCTATTCTTCGTTCCGCACTAAGCTTTGATCTATGCTATGCTTTGGCTTAATATATGCTTTGTTGGCTTTGTGTGTCTTTGATTATTGGGTACTCCCTGGTGGCTCTGCCCAGAGATTAATACGTGAGGATAAGATTAATACGTGAGGATAAGATCCGGTCTTTGCCATCGGTGAGTCCAAAGCGGATAATCTCCCTTTCTATGGATTTGATTTGATTGGTATTAGTCTGGC